>OU343216.1:165214325-165262901 GCA_910596185.1 Chrysanthemum makinoi | reverse complement strand
AAACTTTTTATGGAATTTTCATAGATTTCATCTTTAAACTTTTCTTAAAGTCCCATCATTACATGAAGCTTCGCTAAAATACCCCTAATCTGTGAAGAAATAAAGTTCTTTGGAATAAAATAAAGAGATGAAAATTACCTTTAAATTCTCTTCTTTCTAGTGTACGTTTAACTATTTTATTAAGCTTTTGTAAAATATACACATTACTTTTTAATGAATTGGATTAATCAAGTTGAAGATCACTGTCATCTTAATCTCTACTATCTTATAATGCATTTAGGACAATTCTATAAATGACAAGGCTTAAAATTTAGATTTTTTAACTTTCTTATTATAGACATATATGTCTATTGCTATAAATCTTGTAACTGGTTCTTGAAAATTAACTATGTTGTAAATATCATGTACCTGCAAATTAATTACGAAGCAGTAACTATCTTGTAACAGCGAATTAATTATAGAGTATTTTGTAACAGCCTTTGTAAAACCACAAACCTGTGGGTATAAATCACCCTCCCCACGTACTAAACAAAACAAAACACAACCTTACTACTTTCATTTTTCATCTTCTTTCTCCCGTAACCATCGCCTGCTACCGCAACTTTAACCTCCGGCATATGATAATATAGCCACCACCGCACATTTGGATACCCTTATGGCAGCAGGAAGGGAAAAGAAGAAAAAAAAGTGACAATCTACATCCTACTTCAAACAAGAACGAAACATCAAAGCCAAAAAAATGTGTGTGTTCTTCGTGGGTTACTTGAACCCAAGAGATCAAAAAGTTTTCTTCATTTTTGTGTTGGTGTTTCGATTATAACAAGGAATGAAAGGGTCAGATTTAGTCCTTGATCACAGCAACAATAACGTCACCAATATGAGTATATCGATGATTGCTAGCTCCTATGATGTTTTTGTGTTGTTCATTATTACACGAAGAAAGATAAAACAATTTTTTTTAGTTGTAAAAATATTTTCATATCTTGTCTTAGGTGGGAGAGTTTTAGTGGTGGGTGTTGCTTTTTAAGGATTGCTAGATTTAGGGTTGGGTGTGTGAGTTGAACTAGGGGAGAAAAACTTATGAGTGTTATATATATATATATATATATATATATATATATATATATATATATATATATATATAGTGAGAGGATCACGTTCGGATAATTTTTTTTAGCGATGTGTGGGATGTACCTCATCCGTTGATCTTTTTTCATTTAGCGGATGAGATTTGGCCAAATTCATCCCTTTTTTTCTCCTCGTATCTTTTTATTTTTATTAGAATATTCTATTTCCTTATTTTCTCAGTTTTTATTTAAATTTTTATCGAATGGAATTACTTGATCAGTATTCTCGTATCGGTCCTGATCTATCGGTACATTTTTCATTAAAAAACGCTGTTGAAGGTATTTTTATGATAGTTATTATGATATTAAGGTTTTTATTATGATTTTGAGGATAGTTACTCTGATATTACTATTGTTATTCTGAGTATTAGTACATTTACACTTTGATGTTTCTATCGTTAGTATGATAGTTATTCTGATATTAAGTTTGTTATTCTGATATTAGGATAGTTATTCTGATATTAAGTTTGTTATTCTGATATGAGGATAGTTATTCTGATATTAATGTTATTTTTGTATCTTTTATCAATATCCTTATATATCTGAATTTATATTAATTCTTTATTCTGATATGTATAGTTATTTATGATATTAATAACGTTAATATGATAGTTATTGTGATATTAAAATTGGTAATTTAAAATGTTGATAGTTATTCGATATTGTTTTTCTTATTATGCTTTAAAACCGCTTTATATATGGATAGTTATCTGATATCAATAACCTTGTATGATAGTTATTCGATATTAAACTGTAATATCATATAATGATAGTTATTGTGATATAAACTGGTATATCATATAAGGATAGTTATTCTGATATTTAACCCTTTTTTCTTATTCTGTTTAAAACTGGTCGTATTGATACAAGGATAGTTATTCTGATACTAGAATTTGTAATATCATATAAGGGTACTTATTGTGATATTAATCTTTTTTGTTATTGTCATATAAGGATTTTTTATTCTGATTTTATTAATGATAATATGATAGTTATTCTGATATTAAAACTGGTAATATCATATAAGGATAGTTGTTCAATTGTAATTATTCTGATAGTTTGTCTTCAAATCAATCAGGCTCAATCACATTTTACTTCTAAACATACAATTTCAAATGTAATTTAACCTCCAACTACTTCTAAACTCACAATTTTAAACACAAAATTATTATGGCTTGTTGTCTCCCCCATTTCGTTGAAGATATATGTGTACGTTAAAAACAATGCTAAGAAGATGATGTGGCTCGAACAAACGCTATTATAGACGTTATCAATTTGTTTGAGCAGGCAAGGGTGTAAGCAACGTATGAGGGGAAGACTACACATTTGCAATGATATTACGCTTGAACGAAAAGTCGTGATCGAAAAGTTTTTGATGGATGAAGACAGCAAAGATGACAATATTTCTGATATTTTTGTGGGTGTGTGTTCAAAATACGAACAACATCAATACCAAAATCAGTTGTAGCTATCGGGAGAACAAAACTGGTGGTGTAGCTGCATCAAGTTCGTCTGCTAGACTAGGAAGATTTGGCTCGCATTGACGAATATGCCGGTATCGTCTCCTTTGTATGATTTTGCATGCGGGGATCATTCAGATTAGGATTTATCATTTATGTATTTCGTATTGTTAATATTGTTTAATTAGTATTAAAGCAGAGTAATATTTGTTGCAAAAGAGGAGTTTTTTTTTTGGAGTAACACTTGTTTTCTAAGATAGTTATTCTGATATTTAAAACTGGAATATTATTTTAATAAAACATTTTGTTCAAGTTTATTTTATTTGTGATGTTTAATGATTTTAATATGATAGTTATTGTGATATTAAAGCTTTGCGAAAAAGATATTCTGATATTAAAGCTGTGTATATCATTCAAGTATAGTTATTGTGATAGGTAAGAAAATAGTTGTTCAATGATAGTTTTTTTGATATTAAAACTGTTAATATCATTGAATGATAGTTATTGTGATATTTATCTAAATAGTTGTTCAAGGTAGTTGACGCAGCAGTAGAAATAATTTCTGCAGCAGTAGTGTTGCTGCGCCAGTAGTAGCACTTCTGAGATGCTATTTATATCTTCAAGGATAGTCATATTGAGATGCTATTAATAAAATTTGTTGTTGCAGTAGCACTTTCAAGTATAGTTACTGTGATATTTTAAGTAAAGTTGAGTTTTCTATGTTTTGTTTTTTTAGGTGATTCAATGAGACGAAATTGTGCAAGCAATGAGTTTGT
The DNA here is from genome assembly GCA_910596185.1 of Chrysanthemum makinoi. NCBI lineage: Eukaryota > Viridiplantae > Streptophyta > Magnoliopsida > Asterales > Asteraceae > Chrysanthemum > Chrysanthemum makinoi. The sequence goes on along the minus strand of OU343216.1, from coordinate 165,259,538 downwards.
TGAAGATGAAAATTTGTCAGCCGATGTTAATGTTGAAGAGAATGAAGAAGTAAATTCACCAGATTTTTTTACATCAACTTCAATGCTTATTAAACCTGTTGTTGTTAAAACTCTTGTACCAATGGAAGGTACTTTGTTTGATAGTGTTGAAGAAGCTTATAAAGCATACAAAGATTATGTTGCTGTCTGGTTTTATTGTTCGTAGAGGCCGTCAAACTAACGATGGAGGTATTGTTATAAATAAGGAATTTCTTTGCGCAAAAGAAGGTACCAAGAAAGTTAAAGTTAAAGAATTTGATAGTTTAAAAGATAATTGTGATGCTAAGTCTATAAAGAGAATAAGATCAGAGTTTAGGACAAATTGCAAAGCTAGAATTTATGTTGTCAGATCTGGTGAAAAGTATAGGGTTAAAATTTTTGCTGAAGAGCACAATCATGGTTTTTTTACTGCTGAGGATAGACATTTAAAAAGTCTCATAGGTCTATGAGTTTGGCGATCGTATTTTGCTATTAAGGCTTCGAACTTAAACATCGGTCCTTGTATGTCATTCAATTTTATTGCAGAGCTTTTGAGGATATGAAATGTTGGTGCCACTAAGATTGATTTTAAGAATATGAGTCATGACATTTATAGCTATATTGGTAAATATGATGCTCAAATGATTATTGACAAGTTTAGTATTTTGAAAGAAAGAGATGAAAATTTTACGTTCGAGTTTAAGACTAACACCGATGGTCAGTTAAGTTGTTTGTTTTGGTCGGATGATACAAGTAAAAGGAATTATGAAGCTTTTGGCGATGTTCTTTCTTTTGATGCTACATACAAAACCAATATGTAAGTTTTATTTTTCTTTCTTTTATTCTTATTTATTTATTTTTTATATTTTTATATATAATATAAATTTATATATATATATATATATATATATATATATATATATATATATATTTAGGTACAATATGGTTTTGTGCCTTTGACGGGTGTTGATAATCATAAAAAATGTGTAATTTTTGCTTGTGGTTTACTTTCAAAAGAAGATGTTGTTTCATATAAAGGTGGCTACTGCAGCTTTTCTTAACACTCATATTAAGGAGCCATTACCTTGTTTTAACAGATCAAGATCCTTCAATGTTAATAGCTATACGGAAAGTATATGTTTAAAATGCTTTAAACATGCGGCTTTGTATGTGGCATATAATGAATAAACTTCCTACCAAGGTATTTATATATATAATTTTTTTAGTTATTATTATTATTATTATTATTATTATTATTATTATTATTATCATTATATTATTATTATTATTATTATTATTATTATTATTATTATTATTATTATTATTATTATTATTATTATTATTTTTATTTTTTTTATATAGATCGGTTCTAGTATATGTGAAGAAGGAGGATTCAAGAAACGTCTATGTTCTCTTGTATGGAGGAAAGCGATAAACTGTTGAATTTGTTCAGAAATGGCAAGCTTTATTGGATGAATTTGATTTAGATAAGCATAAATGGTTGAATGATATGTTTAACATAAAAGAACTTTGGATCCCTGTTTATTTTAGAGATATCCCAATGAGTGGTTTGATGAAAACTACTTCACGATCTGAAAGTGAAAACTATTTTGTTGGTCATAATTCTAATTGGAGTTCTACTCTAGTTCATTTTCTTTTTCGTTATGAAAGTGCCTTAGATCAAAAAAGGAATAATCAACGGTTCGTGTTGATAATAATTCAAATTAATAGACCTTCATTGAAAACCAATCATTTAGTTGAACAACATGCTGCAGAATTTTATACACTTGAAGCATTCTATGTGGTTCAGGCTGAGATTGTTGCTTCTATTGAGAGTTGTACTAGGTCTATGAAAAACTTGGGTTATGTAAAAGACATTGATAAAGAGTGGTTTGGAGAGTTTAAGGTATTGTCTTTTTTAAATAAATAAGTATTGTGAAGAATTTTTTTTAAATTCATTATAAATTGTAGTTAATTTTTTCATTTACTTTTTCGGTTGAGCATGATGAAGGAACAAGTTAGTTAACTGTTCTTGTCTACATTTTGAAAGACGGGTCTGTTATGTCAATTGTAATAAGTCATGCTTTTTATACTCTTAGAGGATATGGTATTAACAAGATTCCAAAACAATATCTTTTAAGACGTTGGAAAAAGAAACTGTTGTTTTACCTCTCTTCTTGGATCTTCTTTTAAAGCAAATGGATCTTCAGGTAGTTGTATTTCTAAAATTTATTCTAAAGTGAATTCGATAATCAATCATTGCAGATATGATGAAGAAAACAGGTATATTTTTGAAAATTGAGCATATTTGAATGGATTGGAATCATCAATCTGTGCACAGCTTCTTCAGAAATAAAGATGATAGTATATCATCTATGATTGGTATTCCTAAACCTCTGCTATTGCAGTTTTCCTCCGATATTGGATCAAATAAGGGTGGCGTTATTGGTGCAAGATATAAACCTTCTAATAATGACGTCAGATTTAAAGATCCTAAAGAATGTGGGAAAAAATTTGAGAAAGTGTAGAATCTGTAACATATTAACAGATCATGATTCCAGGAATTGTCCAAACAATCCAGACAGGAAAGTTCTTACTGCTAAGAAAGACATTAAGAAGACGAAACGAAATGGAAAGAAAGTTAAAAGGAAATCAAATAATGCTAATGCTGAGCACGGTACTGAAGAATTTAACTTTAAGGAGTAAGTTAACTTATCGTGTCTGCGTCGGTTTTGTTAAGTTTTGAATCTGCGTTAATTTTTTATTTTTTTTAAAGCTATAAAGTCAAATTGATGTACTGTGATATTATCAATGTTATTTCTTTTTATTTTTTTCATTATTTATTTTCATTTTGTTAAGTTGTAATGTTGATTAAGTATTTTATTTTTAAAGGTTATAAAGTGAAATTCATACCGTGATATTAAAAATTATGTAGCGATATTAAAAATTATGTCCTGTGATATTAAAATTATGTGATTTTTTGTTTTAAAATTAATTCATTAAACCATTTTAACACAAAATATGAGTTTGATACAACTCGTTTTTTCATCAGAAAATAAAGTTAAAAACACAAAATATAAAGTTTACAAACATAAATACTAATTTAATCTTCATCAGAGTTGCAATTATCTTGAGAATCTTTATCTTGTTCTTCTCCTTGATCACCCATATTTTCAAGTTTTGCTACTTCTTTCTCATATTCTTTTAATGATGGAGATTTCTGATAATCATAGTCATCTTCAGATTCATCAATATACTTCATTCGCTTAAAAATTATCACATTTATATTCTTCTTCTTCTTCTTCTTCTTCTTCTTCTTCTTCTTCTTCTTCTTTTTCTTCTTCTTTAACTTCATTTTCTTCTTCTTTTTTAACTTCAATTTCTTTTTTAACTTCTTTTTCTTCGTCATTTTCCTTTTTTTCACGATTATATTGTTTCATTTTCTTATTGATATTTTTGTTTTCCATTTTTTCTTTTCTTTTGTGTTTTGTTTTATGTGTTTTTTTTTCACAAATTTTTTGTGATATTAAGCTATTTATACATAAATTAAAATAAGCAGATTGTTTACTATGCATGTAATGATTGATAAAGAAAGCAACTCACTGACCATAAATTTATTATTACTTAACTATTCACTTAATTATTTTTAGTATGAAATTGCATCTTAATAGAAATAATAAAATAACATAAATATCACACAACATAATAATATGAATCAATTTATATAAATGTTATTATGTCATTAAATATCATAATAACTTTCAGTTAATTATCAGAGTATAAAAAAATAGATATCACAGTAGATAAAAAAATATTATATTAACAATATTCTGATTAGAAAAGGTTAATTCTAGTAAATTTTATTGAATATGTAATATCGCAATATTTACATGATTAATGTTATTATTTTATTAAATATCATTTTTTTTTTCTTTTTGTGTTTTTGTTTTATGTGTTTTTTTTCACAAATTTTTCTGTGATATTAAGCTATTTATACTTAATATCATCTATTAAGCTATTTATACATAAATTAAAATAAGCAAATTGTTTAGTGTGCATCTAATGATTGATAAAAGAAGTAACTTGAGCCGCCTAATTTATTATTAAGACTATTCACTTAATTATTTTTAATATGAAATTGCATCTTATTAGAAATAATAAAATAACATAAATTAATATCACATTAAAAATTAATAATAATTTTTATAAATATCACACAACGTAATAATATAAATCAATTTATATTAATGTTATTATGTCCTTAAATATCATAATAACTTTCTGTTAATTATCAGAGTATAAAAAAATAGATATCACACTAGATAAAAAAATATTAAATTAACAATATTCTGATTAGAAAAGGTTAATTCTAGTAAATTTTATTGAATATGTGATATCACAATATTTACATGATTAATGTTATTATTTTATTAAATATCACACCGATAAAAAATACATAGCCGATGGTTACGCCATATCATTAATATTACAAAGTTAAAAGCATCTACATTGTGTATGACTTCTTTCTGATCTCAACGTTGTGTATGACTTGTTTGTGGGACAAAATGTTTAAAATTTCGTCACGCACCAAGCCCATCTTCATCAAGTGTCCAAAGTTATCATTGGTTGCGATGTCACCATGTTTCTTTGACAATGTCGTTGGTTGCAATGTACATTTCACGAAGGCCATCTTCACTTTGTAGCCTTGGACGCTTTCTATATTTCGGTAAAATATCTAAGTTTCTTATCAAATAAAAAACCATAGTATATCCTCCAGGATCATGAATAACAAATTGGAAAAAAAATAGCAAATTCAAATACATATTTTTCAGTAAGAACACTTTTTGTTTTATTTTTATTTTTGGGTGAACTATCTTTGTTATTGAAGTGTAGGATAGATATGGTTGTAATGTTAGGTTTTTATAACAAGAGTAAGTTACTTTTTTGATGTGATTGATGGTTTGTAAAAATAATATATCTTTTGAAAGAATGTAAACGAAATGTAAAAATAATATATCAATATCTTTTGAAAGAATATAAACGAAATTTTACATTTAATTTTTTTAATATTTGCGTCTTGAGCAATATTTTTCTCTTATATTTTTTTGTGTCTCGAGGTTATGATATTTTATTCACTTAGTGCTCTTATAGTCATGAACATTACTTTCTCGAGACTCAAAATATTACTTTATGTCAAGTTCAAATCTATAAACCCTAAAATCACCGTAGATACAAAATCAAAATCAAAGAAAATTTTATATTTAAAAAATACATATCACACTAGATAAAAAAATATTAAATTAACAATATTCTTAATATAATTTATTAAGTATATTTTTCAACATGATTAACGTTATTATATTTTTTTTAAATATCATAATAACTTTCAGTTTACTTATTCTAAAAAAAAAATCACACCAGATTAAAAAAAATTAAAATACATAGATGATGATTCCGCTATATAATTAATATTACAAAGTTATGATCTTTTGTCTATGAAAAACAACGACTTAAAATTTTTTGCAATGGAAATTTGTTTTTAATATTTGTGTTAATATCACAGTACATCAAAGAAATATCTTTGATATTTTTCTTAATATCAAAAAATGTTTAATATGTGTTATTTTCTTAATATCAGAAAATATTAATCTTCACGTTCTATTTAAAATCAAAATCAAAGAAAATTTTATATTTAAAAAATACATATCACACTAGATAAAAAAATATTAAATTAACAATATTCTTAATATAATTTATTAAGTATATTTTTCAACATGATTAACGTTATTAAGTATTTTTTTTATCACACTAGATAAAAAAAAAAAAAAAAAAAATCACACCAGATTAAATTTTTTTTAAAATACATAGATGATGTTTCCGCTATATAATTAATATTACAAAGTTATATATTACATGATTTCTTTTGAATAACATTATTTCTAAGAGCACAACGTATGGGTGCTATTGGTGTGCCAAATGCATGCATTAATTCGTAACTGCAAATACCGAAAGCATCTTGTTATCCGTAAGCCAAACGTTTTTGAGCCAATGCAATTGTTCAAGCCAATTTTTTTTCTTTTTTTTTTTGTGTATTGTGAGTGAACAACATGCTGCAGTAGATTGCATATAAGAGCACAACGTGAGGAAGATACAAATAACATTTTATTGGTATGCCACTTCTGATGAGCATGGCGAAACATAGGTAGGCAAAATGATTAAACTTTCCTCACGCACCAACGCCATCTTCATCAAGTGTCCCCAACTTTTTGTATTGTAGTTGGGGCTTCTTCTATATGACGGCTATCATCGATATCTTCATTCAGAAGAGAATCAGTAATGATTTTTCTGAATGAGATCATGCAATTCCTTCACCGCATGTAGTTTTAAATGCGTCTTTGCGTGACTCTTGTTAAAATACATACAATAGATGAAAAAGAGAATTTCAAATGAAGTTATACAACTTTGAAATACCCCTTCCTCATCTATATAACTTTCATAAAAATATCTAAGTTTCTTATCAAATAAAAAACCATAGCATATACTCCAGGATCATGAATAACATTTGGAAAAATAAACTTAAATTCAAATACATAATTTTTCAGTAATTTTTATTTTTGATGAACTAACTTTGTGACGAAAGTTTAGAATCTATATGGTTGTAATGATAGGTTTTTATAACAAGAGTAAATTACCTTTTTGATGTGATTGATGGTTTGCATCTCGAGGAAAAATAATAAATTAATATCATTGAAAGAATGTAAACATATACGTAATTTACATTTGAAACAATTATAATAATTATAATAATATTAATAACAATTATAAGATTGTAAATTGTATATTTATATTAAATAACAATTATAATAATATTAATAACAATTTAATATCTCCGTAAATTAATATCACACTATTTTTATTTAGTCTTGTCTTAATATCACAAGAAATTAAAATATTCAATAAAAGCTAAAATAAAATTAAATTAAAGTATCGACATACATATTTGATTTTTCGTTGAAAGGATAGATGTATAAGACACTGACATATGTCGATATTAATTATAGTGATGAAAAAGAGCTTCCTCGAGACTCAAAATATCACTTTATGTCAAAGTTTTAAATTTAATTTTAATATAGTTTTTCATTAATATTGCTTTTTTTAGTCCTCATTAATAGTAACTTTTCTTACAGCAAAATTATAATAACATCTTTTTTATAATAGTTAGTTTTGTTTAAAATAATATTAATATTGTCTTAATATCATAGTTTCTTATTTATTAATATTAATATCAGATTTAATATCAGAGTATTAAACAAGTAATATTATGAAAAGTTACTATCAGAGTATTAAACAAGTAACTATCATATATCAGATTTAATATCAGAGTATTAAACAAGAAAAGTTACTATCAGATAGTATGCGCGATATTAATACTCTGGTATTAAGTATGATATATGAAAAGTTACTATTAATGAGGACTAAAAGCAATATTAATCTTAATATACGATATTAAATCTGATATTAATAGTAACTATGGTTTAGAGAATATCATATATTAATACAATTAAATCGATATTAAAGGCAATACCATATTGTTTAGAGTATATAGTATTGCCTTAATATCGATTAATTGTCTTAATATAATATTCTCAACCATAGTCTAAACCAATTTGAGAGTTAGTTTTTTAAATGAATGTCACGATAGAAAATATTAATATTTTTCCAAATATAAGATTTTGTTGTTTAATATATGATATTGTCTTAATATCAGAGTTAGTTGTTTAATATATGATATTGTGTTAATATCAAAGTCTCTGAAATAAAATATTAATCTTCACATTTTATTTAATATTTGCATGTTCTATGACGTATACATATTGATAATGTCTTAATATCAGATTTAGACATACGATGGTTCCCTAAATATTTAAAAACGTAAAATACATAGTTAAGATGAAAAATTTAAAATATATAAATAAAAAATATAAGGAAAAAACTAATATCAGGTTAAAGTAATATTTATAAGTAATATTAAAGTTTAAGAATGTAAATTGTATATTTACGTTAAATAACAATTATAAAAAAATTAATTATATATTTATTTTTATTTTTTTTTAAATTAGAATGAAATTTGACAATTAATTTTTTTAATCTTCAAGTCTAGAGCAATAATTTTTCTCTGACATTTTTTTATGTCTCGATGTAATGATGTTTTGTCAAATATTATGTTTAATTTTAAAATTTTATTTTTAAATATTTTCACTATATAAATAATTTTGATGTACTGTGATATTAAATTTAATATCTCTGTAATTTTATTTAGTACCGTGTTATAATATTATTGTCTTAATATCACAGTAAATTAAAAATATTCAATAAGAGCTAAAATAAAATTAAATTTAATATCTGAAATACATATTTGAAAGATAGATGTATAAGATACTGACATACATGTCAGATATTAATTATAGTGTTGAAAGAGTACCTCCTCGAGACTCAAAATATCACTTTATGTCAAAGTTTTACATTTAATTTTAATATAGTTTTTCATTAATATTCTTTTTTTAATTTACGTTTTGTTATAAGTATATTTTGTTTATATTTAATTTACTAAATATTTTTAATTGAGTTATGTTATTTTAACATAAATATACAATTGATCAAGCCTAGTTTCAAAAAATTTAGTATATATCTTTTTAATTTCATTGTAATAATAATTCGAATAGATATTATTAACAAATAAAAAGTAGAAATCAAATCTTATATTGATAAAAAAAATGAGAAATATGGAATATGAAATGATGATCAATTACAAAATATATTCACGTCTATTCAGAGATAATTTCTCTGACATTTTTTGTAGCTCGATGTAGTGATGATTTGACAAATCACAGTTTCTTTTGATGTTCGTGTGTATACTGAGAAAATTATGAAATGGGTCATAAAAAATAGAAAAAACATTATTTATTTTATTATTATTATTATTAAGAGTAAACTAATGTTGAAAACTAGAGTCAGTTGATGAATTTAATTCATTAAAATAAATTTTTTTTCTTTTTTTTAAAGATTTTAAACAACAAAAACCATACGAAATACATAAATCATAAATCTAATCTGAAGAGTCAGAGGTAGTCCGATAATCGGCCAAAAAATCACGAGCCGTCGAAGTTGATGTACCTACACTATCTTTTTCGTTCTCCGGCTCCAATTGATTTTTGGTCGATGTTGTCTGATACCTTTTGAACACACATACAAACTTTTCAGCAATCTCGTTGTCTTTGCGGCCTTGATCTTTTAAAAATTTGTCAATCACAGCTTTTCGTTTAGGAGTAATGTCGTTGCAACTCTTGTAGTTTTCTCTCATTTGTTTCTTCTCTGCTCAAACATATGGATAACGTCTATATATTTGTTGCTTCGCATTGTTTGTTAACGCACATTTTCATATCTTCAGTGGAATGGGGGAGACGGCAACCCATAATAAATATTTGTGGGTATTTGGTTAGAATGGTTGATTGAATTTGTGTGTTTTAGAAATGTGTTTGAGTTAGTATTTATATAGTGGCGAAGTTTTTAAAAATAAAAGTTTTTTTTTTAAATGCAACGGTCAAGTTAATAAAGTGGGGAAAGTAAACGTTTTAAAAGTCGGTTGAACTCCATATCGGTCGTGTTTTAGAAATGTGTTTTGGTATTTGCGGCCTTGATCTTTAAATTTTTTTTTGGTTGCTCAACCGATGTATTTGGGCGTGATTGTGAATATCACAATAATTTCTTAATAATAATATTTTAAAATTTGTAAAAATATGTGATTGGGTATATCACAATAATTTCATAATAATAATATTTTTTTGGTTAATGAATGAAATGGGTCATTTGAGCTAGTTATGATTTATCAAATCACCATCACTTAAATATATTGAAATATAAAGTTAAATTATACCAATAAAAATATCGTAAGAAAAACTAATATCATACTAATATCAGAGTAATTAGAATATTACGTAAGTTAACATACATAAAATTAACATACATAAATATTTTTTTTTAATATCAGATTGTTTTAAAGAAAATATTAATATCATAGTTAGTTGTCATAATATATAACATTTTTTATATATATGATATTTTTGTAAATATATGATATTTTCTTTAATATAAGAGTGTCTGATTTTTTGTTTTTTTTGTTTGTTTGTTTTTTTTTTTGACATTTTTTAATATATGATATTGTAATAATATCAGAGTTAGTTGTTTTAATATATGATATTCCTCTCTAATATCATAATGATATTAAAGAGCAATATAATATATTAAAAGTTGTGTTTGCTCTAAGTATAAGTAAAAGTGAAGCAGATAAAAGTCTAACTATAATACACAAATAAATGTAATTATTAAGTTTTTGTCTTTCGTAACACATACTTTTCACAAAAAGTGTCATTAACTCAAATTTCTACTTTATTCCCACCCTTTCTTATCGATTGTCATTAAAAAGTTAGATTTAATGATATATTTTTTTTTATGTCATTAGAACCATAAGTCACTAAAAATCAATTTCTTTTGTAGTAGATGCTCGCTTTCAATATCACAATTCAAGTTCATAAACGAAAATAAAAAACAATAAACTTTCATCTAATCTCGTTTGCGTAATGGTGAATTTATTTACAATAATTATTTATTAATGTAACAAAATAATAAGAGAGCACTTACATCAAACTTCTATGTATTTTTCTTTTATATATTATTTTTCTCATACAAAGTCTAAAAGAAGAAGCATACAAAGCGAAATAAAATTTAATATTTTGTATGTTTTATGGCGTATACATATTAATATTTCCTTAATATCAGAGTCAGTTTGCTTATGACGTATATATATTCGAAGTATCTGTTTTATTAAGTAATTTTCAACAGAGATATTTGTCAGATACTATTTATAGTTGTTAAAGATTCCTCGAGACGTAAAATACCACTTTATTTTGTGATAATCTTTATAGTTGCTTTTGACAATACACAAGACACAAATGAATATAATTATCATATTTCATACTTATAGTTATTTAAAAAATTAAATATAACACTTATTATTTTTAAATTAATATTTAACTACTAATTTTTTTTTAACAAATTTAAGTTTAAAATTTAACATTTATTATGTCAATATATTATTACAATCATATTATTAACTTACTTAATTACTACTCTGATATTATGTCAATAATAATTGTAGTGATAAACTGGATTTTTTTTCTCAATTGTATTAAAAACATAAAGTATGTAACATAAAATTTAAACTATTACTCTAATATTATTAACTTACTTAATTACTACACTGATATTATTAACTTACTCTGATACTTAATTTTGAGGGCTGCTTTTGTTATTTTTGAAAACTTTAATTGAAAATTTAACGCATTTTTGAAGTTGGAGGGTTTATTTGCAATAAAAAGTCTATTCAGTTACAATATAAATAAGTCTATTCAGTTGCAATAAGATACCATCTCTGCTCTAACCCTAATCATCCTCAAAATGTCTCAAACGTACTCCAATTATCAATGAACTCAAAAACGTTTTTGGAACTAATCAACTACACAACTTGTTCAAGAGTTTATTTAATCAAGAAGTTCTGAGATGAAGAAGGGATTATTATGTGGCTTGGCGTAGAAGCTGAGTTGGTTACTAAGGTTGAAAAGCGTCTGAGAGGCAATGAGTGAGGTATTGTCTCTTAATTTCGATGAAGAAGAAGCTGCGGATGAGATCTATGACTCCCTGAATGACATTCAAGTCATGGAGCGTCGATTGTTGGATTCGCTTGTTGGCATTTTGATTGATATGCATGCAATTGACAATTAAAAGAAGGAGCATATCACCAAGATGGAGAAGTTTGAAGATGGAGAAGATGAAGAAGATGGAGAAGATGAAGAAGATGAAGAAGTATGATGGAGAAGATGAAGATGGAGAAGTTTGAAGATGGGGGGTTTGGCTGTTTAGATCTTTTGTTTAATGATCTTTTGTAGTTTGGTTTGTTGCTTGTTTGTTGGTTGTTCTAGAAGTATTATGTAATTTCGTATTATGAATAAAATTTTTGGTTTTAAGGTCCCAATCTTAAAGTAGTGTGAATTTATGGTTTAAAATTTATAATTCAAGTATGTATTAAAGTTAAGCATTGAAAAACTAACATTTAGCATTTAAACATTATTATTATGTTTAACATCATTTAATAACTCTGATATTAAGGCAATATCATATATTAAGACAACTAAACTCTGATATTAAGATAATATTAATATGTATACGTCATAGGCCTAACTATGATATCAACAGAATATCATATATTAAAACAACTAACTCTGATATTAAAGACAATATAAATATGTATACGTCATAGAGCATCCCACAATGGTTAAACAATCATAACTCAAATAAAACACATCATAACTCTGATAAACATCATAAGTTAAGTAAAATTATTTAAGTAATTTAAATATATTAAGACATCATAACTCTGATATTAATATTTTTCTTTTCAAACATTCTGATATTAAGTCAAATGCTTAAGACTTATCTGGTTTCATTTTTTCCCTACAAATAGTATTTAACACACTTGCATTTCTTTTCAATCTGAGCTAGAGCTTTCTTTATCGACTACCTCCAACTTGTTTCTTTTTATGTCCCTCTGTATCTATTTCTTCCTTAGATGTCTTATACATCTTCTCAACTTCATCATCTGGTATATGAGACAATTGATTCTTTCTGCAACCCTTTATATTCTTTAAATAAGTTTCATGAAATATTCTTCTTTGCTTATACTTGAGGTGGTCATTTGAATGCTTCTTCTTAAGTCTCTCATGACATATAAGTTCCTTCTTTCTTCCATGTACTCCTTTAACCATTCATTTTTTTCCTCAATAGTGTACATTTGCATGTCTTTCTGAGTTTGCTTGTTAGCAAGCACCATATGTGCATCACATTTAACCCTTTCCTCATCCCAAGCAACTACTAATGCTAATGTTTTAGCTTGTTTCTCAGCATCTTTTCTTTGTTTTCAAGAAACTTTTGATTCTCTGCTTCATATGTAGCACCTAATTCACGAGCTAGTTTAGAATCTTCTTCAAATGTAGCACTTAATTCCTCGGTATCTCAAGATCGATTATCTTCAACAAGTTTTCCTTTACCCTTGTTTATATCTTGTGATGATGATTCTATAGCCCAACGGTGTAGAAGAAGGCTGTTGGATAGTAATACCCTTAACAATTGGTTTTGATTTCTTCAAATCAATCATCACCTCTGCGACACTAGAAATAGTTGTATGCCCTCGTGACACTTTCTTCAACAACGTGTATATTCAACTGCTTTACTCTGGTGCTCCAAAACTACTTTTTTACCCATTTTATTCACTACTACAAAGTCATGCTTATCACCAAACTTTACGCATTTGCTAAACTTTCTAGAAACTTGTTTTCGACCATTCTCCTTCAAACTTGCTTCATCGGCGGTGGAAATATGAGCAGTAGGAACATTTTCTTTAGCGATTACTTTGATCCGCACGCAATTTCGTCAAAAACTTTTGAAGATTCTATCCACTCGTCTGCATATTTTATCAAATTTTCTTTATGCATATTAATCTCATGCAGTAAGATCTTTGTTATATACCTACTTCTCAACACATCCGGTGAATTTGACGATTTCGGTCATTTTCTTTTAAAAGACCTGTTTCCCATTGTTTGTCTTGATCCTCATAAAGTTCCATATGAATCATTGTATATAATCCACAATTAACTTTATCTTTCCTAGTTCTCCACTTTAGTGGAAGTACTTCACCTTTGAATCAGCAAAAGTTTAATTTTCGGAGGATTGTGATGAAGCAAATAGGATGTTAACAGACTTTTCTGTAAAAATAAGAAATTAATGAGAACAACATAAAAAATATACTGAACAGGAAAAAAATAAAGTAAATAAAAATAAAAAATTATAAAAAAAAATAAAGCAATTCTTACCACATAATCAAAAACATGCTTGTATTTACCATCATATGAAGCATCTGAGTTACTGTTGTCTAAAATTACAGCACGACCATTTGTAATGTTGAAAACTATTACATAATAGTGCTCATATTCAAGAATTGGAAAGAAGACCTATTAAAAGTGAAATTAACATTAAATAAACATGATTATTATTATGGTAATATTAGTAATAGAGTAGATCAGTAAAAAAAAGTTGTTTAAAAAAAATAATGACAATATTACCAGTTCAATTTTCTCCATTGACATAGCTTTGTTTTCATTTTGAAACTGATCTTCAACGTAGCTTCGAAACATCTGAGAATGCCCTTCTATATCTCTTTCATATTCATCTAGATCTTTTGGCTATTAAAACAAAAACAAAGTGCAAAGTTACAAAAAACATATTTGAGTATAATAGAAGAAAAATTGTACATAAATAAATAAAATAATAAAAAAATTTAAAATGTTAACTTACAATCATCACTGTTTTGAAGTAATGTCTAAAACTTTTTAAAGTATCCTTTCTTAATTTTTCTTCAAAATTTAGGATACTGACGAAGTTATCGATTACTTCATGTTCGATCTCTGTCTCAGAAGCAAGACACTTGATATGAATTTTTAAAAGAGCATTTACTTTCCCATAACTGAAAATCTCCTCCCTGTATAGTAAAATATAGAAATTATATGTTAGCATATAGGAATTAGATGTGAAAATTAAAAAATAAAATTTTTAGTTTTTACAAGAATAGTTTTAAGAACTTACATAACATCTTTCTCTGTATCGGATAGAATCATTTTCGGGAATAGTTTTTCCACTGTGATTTGAATTACGGTATAGTCTCAACTCTTTTGTTCATATATGGAGATTCGAAAAGGATGCATGATGTTTGACTTCGTTTTAGAACAACAGAAACAATTTGTATTAACTTTTTATCGAAGTAGAACTCTCGAAATATTTACTACAGATAGAAACCTTAGAATATGATCTTGCTTTGTTTAAAGTGTCTTGAGGTGCTTCAGAAGATTGGTTGGGTTTGTGTGACCGATTGTCTACAATGTAGTTGTCGGTTTCCTTGTTTAGACGTTCTTCTTCACCATGGCACTCTGTTCTTCTTGACCCTCTTTCTTTTCATTCTCTCTGCAGTCTCCAAAACATCATCATCTGTAACTCTTCCATTCTTATCATAACTATCGTCTGCATTATCAACATCGATCATCTTCATTTTGCTCTTCTTCAATTGGTTGTTCATAAAGAGAAACATCAACAGTAGGTGAATTTCTACTAGCAACACTTTCTTTTTTAGTAGCAGCACATTTGTCATCTTCAGTTTCTAACATCTCAACATCTTCACCTTGCTCCTCTTCAATTGGTTGTACATCATCTTCACCAATTTTCTCCGGTACATCGTCAATTTCTTTGAAATCTTTTCCAGTTCCTTCAATAGATATATCTAAATTTGTTTTGGGATTGTCACTTTCTTTCAATGATTGTTTTGAAACATCCTCCTGCAAACTTTGTTCATCAAGAGAAACATCAGAAGTAGGTGATTTTATACTAGCAACAGTTTGTAACATCTCAACATCTTCACCTTGCTCCTCTTCAATTTGTTTTACATCATCTTCACCAATGTTCTCCAGTACATCGTCAATTTCATTGAAATCTTTTCCAGTTCCTTCAACAGATATATCTAAATTTGTCTTGGGATGGTCACTTTCTTTCAATGATTGTTTTGGAGCATCATCTTTCAAACTTTGTTCATCAAGAGAAACATCAGAAGTAGGTGAATTTCTACTTGCAACAGTTTCTTTTTAGTAGCGACATTAGTCATCTGAGTTTCTAACATCTCAACATCTTCACCAATGTTCTACAGTACCTCGTTAATTTCATTGAAATCTTTTCAGTTCCTTCAACGGATATATCTAAATTTGTCTTGGTATGGTCACTTTCTTTCAAACTTTGTTCATCAAGAGAAACATCATAAGTAGGTTTCTTTTGAGTAGCAACAGATCAGTGATGGGTAAATTTGTACTAGCACCACTTTCTTTTTTACTAGAAGCACATTCGTCAAAAACATTTGTAGATTCAACTGCTTGACTCTCTTGTTCTAAAACAACTTGTTTACCAAAGTTATTATTCTCAGTTTCAACCCCATCACCGATATTCGCATCAATGCAATTTATCCTTTGTGAATTACCAACTTTCTTCAACCTCCTCAGTCTAGTTGTTTTTGATCTCTTTACACCTTCCAAATATCTAACTCTCTGCTTCAAACTTCTGATCTCTGCATCTTGAGAAGTTGGGATTTGTTGGAGTCCAAGAACATCTTTTGTCAATTTTGTACAGTTTGCAATCAATTCTTTTATGAGTTATATACTATCCTCAAAATTTTGGGATTTGTTACCTAGCCCTAGAGGTGGATTAATGGAATTGTTATTATGTGACAAAATTCATCAATTCATTAGTTCCATATCTACCTTCATTACTTTGAGATCGTTACTTTCCACTGATAGGTGAATCGGCCTCCCATATTAGCCATTTTGTTGGGGTTTCCGTCATCTCCACAAGCATGATGTTTCCTTGGGTTGAGTCTTATTTAGCTTAGTACCCTTTTGTTCGGATTTCCCTACGGGTATAGGTCTTTTTTGTTGTGATGTTGAGTGTAAATTTTTGGATGTAGGGTGTGTGTCGCCTTCATCGTTTGTGGAACGTTTACCATGTTTTGAAAAAGTGGTGTAACACTTCGGAAAAACCTTTTTCATTTTTTCATAAAGGTAAAACTTTGTTTGAGAGCTTGGGAGTTTTGTAAATTTGTTTATGAACCTTTTTTTTTAAAACTTGTTTATCCACAAAATTTTGAACAAACCTAGGATCTGAAAAGCACTTACTTGAATCATCCAAAATTTTAATCATACCATCAAAAATCATCTTAGAAAATTTAAAAATCTTATCACGAGTCAAGCACATTATAGCGAGAAGCTATACGTACTAAACTCATTCCGGCCATTGTTTTAGGACTTATACAATGCGGATGGTATGGATTAAATTTCCATTGAGGTGAGAATAGCCTTTTGTAAAATTTTAAAGAATCGTTTTTCTTCTCATATCCAATTTTTTCAAGACCTTTGAAAATAGCGGGGTATGTGCGTCGACACCATTGTTATCTTCTAGTTCCAAGGAACTTCTAGCGATGACTTCGGTGACAATTATCTCTTCATCATCTACTAAAGCTCTAATTTGTACTTCCCTATCTATAGTTCTGGACTTAGCAGTTGCCCAAAATTGCTTAATGATCGAAATATATATAGTAGGATTTACTAATAATGCATACCTTATAGAGCAAGTGTTTAAAAAATCAATGATCTCGCAAATCCTTGATTCGGTAATGGCTTTTAAGTAAAGCAACCATGTTGTGACTTTCATGAAAGATTATTTTAGTCATTTTGAATGAAGCAGGTTCACAAATATTCAATAATTGATGATGAGGAAGGAAGATGAGAATTAGCAAGGGGTTATAAAGAAAGAGATTCACAAAGTTTTGGTATTGGTTATTTTTGGGTTTCGCAATTTGGTCGCAATATAAGAAATAGGGCTTTTTTTTGTTTGTGAGTAAGAACAAGTTAACTGTAGAAGACAAAATGTTAGTTTTTTGCATATAAAAATTTATAGCGAATTACGGATTAGTTTTTTTTTTTTTTTTTTAAATTTCTCAAATTTAATTTATTATTTAAAAAAAACAAAATATATAAAAAAAAAAATCAAAAAAGAAGATGAAGAAACATAAACATAAACATCAAATCACAAACATAAACATAAACATCAAACCACATTAAGCTTGAAACACAAACATAAACATCAAATTACATTACAAACATTAAGATCGAAAATAATCATAAACACAATCTTAAAACACAATAATCCATGACGCGATTATTAATTTGTTTTTTTCAATGGACAATGTCTTGCATCATGATTTGCAACTTGTCCACAAATTCGACACTTCCTTTCATCTTGATTAGCCAATACATTTCCACTAGATGAACACTTTTTTTCCATTTAAATCTGCATCAAAGAAAAATGTATAACTGTTAAAATAAAATTAAATAAACTTAGCAATTAAACAAAATACTTTTTTCTTTTACCTTTTTTTGAATTATAATTCAGATCTAGATTATAGTGGAACCGTGAAGGTAGGTAAAAATATATTGAGATATGTTTTTATTATTAGTGTTATTGTTATATACAGAATAGTATAAGGGAAGCCCAAAGTTTATAAAAGAAAAAATTTAAAAAGCCCAAATTTTTTTTAAAGCCCAAAAGATATCAAATGTCAATATTTTTAAACCCAATAAAATAATTTTGTAAACGTGTCAATAAATGCACAAATATAACACCACCAATAATACAAGTGAAGATCATAAAACAAAACAGATTTCACAATGTTTAATCAAAGAGATGAAGTTATGCATATAATGTTAAATCAAAGATTGATTCAACAAATAATCAAAATGGTAATTTTTTACTCCTATTTTTACATTTTTAGTTTGTATCTACTTTACTAAACATATAAATTATTGAACTATTAGTATTAAACATAGAATAAAAGATTTAGCATTATATGACTTTTAGAACATCATGTGATATGTTATGTGGTATGTTTTGGTGTATCTTTTAGGCGAACCTGTTATATATAATTATGTAATTTTCGATGGTTATGACGAAAGAACTATTAAAAGTAAAGTAAAGTAAATCCCAATACCGTCTTAAGCGGCGTAAGCGTGAGATAGGCATCGCTACCTAAGGTAGAGGCTACTTCCAATCTACCTAAGGTAGAGGCTACTTCCATTATTATTCGATATTTAATATTGTTATTCGATATTAATATCTGAACTTAATCTAAGTCATCGTTGGAAAATGCTAAATGTAAATTATCATAGTCGAAACTTTCAATGCCTTCTTTCTCCAAATCTTCTTCGACATCCGAAGAACCCTCTTCAATCAGATAAACTCCAGGCATTGTCGCAAACTCTTTCGCTTGATCATCTTTTAGTTGTTTATTTCTATCCGTTTGTGCTTCATCCCTTTTTTGATCTTCTTTATACATCTCCATTTCGATTGGGTAGTACCAATCGTCAGGATCCCATACATATTTTTCTAGACGTTGTTGTTTTCTTCAACAATCTCTACATTGAAAGAACAGAACAATTTTACACTCATTGTTTAAATAAAACTTTCCTAATCTATACTCAATATACACTTTTGTTCTTGAATTATTAAAATTACAAACCAGTCCTCATACCTTCTTTGATGGTTTTGTTCTCTGCCTTTTGTTCTTGAATGCATTGTTTTCTGAAACAATAAAAACAAAGCAGTTAGTTTTCATATAATGAATAAAAATAAAAGTATTAGAAAAATCGATTCAAAAAATCATGTTATACTTGTTGTCGTTTCCGTTTTGTTCTTCTTCAAAATGCATTAAACTTGATCTTTTGTTTGAAGCAGACATGATTTTTGTATTGTTCAAATATTCTACAAAGATTACAGGTATTTGAGTTGAATATGATGCAGTGGTAGCTGTTTTTGCGATTCTTGCGATTTTATAATCATTATCAGGAAAACCAAAAGACTAATAAGTAGCCTTCCATGACACTTCTGTTTTGTAGATTAAAAGAGCAATTATTACATTGCACACATATAAATATCTTTAATGTTATACATTTTAACACAAAATATTACTATAATTTAGCATGATTTTGTGTAGGATCGATATATTTTTTGTGTTGATGATTCGGGTGGTCTTGGATGATCAAAATACATGTTTGCCATATTTAGAGAGAGAAAGTAGAGAGTTGGGTGTTTTCTTGCTAGAGACTTGGTATACAAAAGTATGGAATGTTAGATTGAAAAGCACCACCCCTTCCATGGATGGAAGGGGTATTTATAGTTACAAAATACACGACCTCCTATCGGCCTATGGATCAGGCATACAGTGGGTAAAGACCCGTCCTTCCTCCACGGTGTTACACTACGCTAAACTACGCTACACACTAACTAATAAACTACTAAATAACGTAAATAACTAAAAGTCTACGAGCTAAAATATGCTAGATCATAATTGGGGTGACCGACACTTTAATATGGAATTTCCAATTCCTAACAATCTCCCCCTAAGGGAGGTCACCCCATGAAATACATTTTGCTTCCTAGCATTCTATCATTGTCTTTAGTTCTTGAGCTCGTAGACTTGAATTGTTCAACATCTGCATCTTTGTGCTTTTGTAGCGATTCTTTAAAGTCCGCATTGATTTGTACTTTTAGTGGAGGCCTTTAACTGATCCACATCTTTGATGATCTTTGAGTTTTCTTTGAGATCATCGGATAAATCTCGGATCACCCTTTATTGTGTTGCCATCATGTGAAGTTGTGACTTTTGGACCGACATGCTCACACTTTTGAATCATGACATCTTTCCGTCAGAGTAGTGGAAGCCTTCGGTTCATGATATTTCAGCGGGCGAAGCATACGTAGTAGTATGAAATATCGAGCGGGTTATGTAGATATGCACCAGTCATGATTTCTTCAAATTAAGTGTGATCTTTGTGAGCATGCGGCTTTGGATTGACTCCTCAATTACGATCAACCGTCCAAATGTACTTGCAAACAACGGTTAGCAATAAAACACACGAAAGTGTCTTTGATCACTTTCGTTGAATTGAGGTACCCCACGGTTCCCGTTGATCGGTACAAGTACTTTTTGTGATCGGTAGGATTCCTAAGAATCTCCTTGCGAGGGTTTTTGCTCTATCTCGTTCTCAAAAACGTCTCAAAGAAGACAACACGAGTGAGTGAACCCGGCCGAATTGAGATTCAGCGATTGATGAAAGATTGATTTGAAAACAATCGTGTATTGCATGAAGAAAGAGTTTTGCAATACGACGAAGGTTTTATGAGAAAGATCAATTTTCAATCAAAATACTTTTTGTATTTGAAAGAGAATACACATTCGATGTGCTAGAGAAAAGAAGATTTGCACATCGAACGGTTTTTCCAAAAGTATTTTTTCAATCAGATATACTTTTTGAGTTTGAAATATGAATACACATTCGATGTGCTAGAGAAAAGAAGACATTTGCACATCGAACGGTTTTTCCAAAAGTATTCGTCAATTCCAATCCTGGACCAAGGTTGATTCAAGAGAGAATCGCCCCATCGTTTCTATCCAGTTTGTTAGTGCAAATATTACGATATTTAATCTATACAGTCTCGTTTGTTTTGATTGATGACAAACATGTAACTTGTAATACATAACGTAAAATGTACAAGTTACTTGTAATTACATTTGTCTCAACATACATTCAACACCTCTCGATGTCTCAAGTCCTCGTATGTTACAACACAGGTTCATACATGTTTGTTATGTGGCATTATGATCAAACCCATTAACAAATCATTTAGAATGTTTAAAATACGTTTAGAGTCACTAAGTATTTTAATAGGTTAACCATTCTATTTCGAACCTCATTTTACATTTTGCATTCACAAGTACTTTATACAAATACATCTTTTGTAAAATGTCTAACAAATATATACTTTTATTTGTACAAGTAAACTAACTATAATATTCATACAAGTACTAAAGTTTACTTACACTTGACAAAATATATTTTATTTTGACAAGCACTCAACGAGATATTTTATTTTACAAAAGGTTACTTACATTTTATTTACAAGTAACTTACCTTTTTAATAAGTATATACATTTGTTTAAATGTATTTTTCATAAAAAGGAAAACACTCTTTTATTACCTTATGCATAGTGTCATCTAAATCTTTAAAAGATTTTGGAAAGATTTTGGAAGATATTCTAAGATATCAAATATAATAAATTATTATATTTTTGATTACCACTTTTGGTTATAAATACCATCCCATGGTTTTCTCAAATCTTCATCCCTTCCAACATTCTCTCTAACATTCTTTCATCACTTAGATCTATAGATAAACATGTAGTAGCATACATCAATCACCCTCACCATCACATGATCATAATGCTTCTAACATTCATCTTTGTTGTAAGCGTATTTTACATTTTGATCAACCAAGGAAAGTTTAGAGATCTAGCCATCCTCATTCACCAAAGCATATCAACATATGAAGATTCAAGATCTCTTGATATCCTCATTGATTGAAGACTTCTTATTTAAGAAGATCATTTAGATTAGTCATTCATATCCATTAGACATTTATGTCATGGATCATCATTGTAAACATTATTGCATCATCACAACACTTTCACCAAACTAGATTAGATGGGTTATGTGTTTGAACCATAAAACACAAGGTTTGTTATGTTGGGCCATAAAACATAACGGGAGTGGTTGTACCTGAAAAGAACTCGACATCTAGCTTAGTGTCGGAAATATTGTATAGGCGACGTTAGGTTGGTTCTACCTCGAACTAGAACCCGGTATTTAGCTTTGTACCGGAAAAAGTGTAAGAGACGATTGTAAGGTTTTCTCCGCCGAGAAGGGAGCTTGTTGATTTAGTGAAGTAACTCTCGAGTTGGGTACTCGTGGAGTGGAGTAGGGCGAGAGGAGATCCGTGACCGAACCACTATAAATCCTCGTGTTCGGTTTGCACTTTCCTTTCTTTATCTCTTTACTTTTATAATTGCTTGTGATGTGGTTTGATGTTTATGTTTGTGTGACAACTTGGTTTACTATGCTTTATATTAGTCACAAACAATAATTGGTACTTTCATATTATAACAAGCTTCATAAACAATTTGATACAAAAGATCTAACGTTTTTAAACGGTAACGTATTCACCCCCCTACGTTTTCACAATTGGTATCAGAGCCTCGTAGCTCTTATTTTCAAAACAAATGGTTTTTAAAATGGAGCACGATCCATGTATCAAATTACCATTGAAGTGAAATATAATATGAAAAATGTTTTGCTAATTATACTTAGAAATTTTGTTTTTAAATGTTTAGATAAGTCACATTAGTAAAAATAATAAACAAAATATGTCTATTATATTTTTTCTATCAAATCAAGTAAGTCCTACACTTTTTCGCTATGGGTAAGTACATTTTCAACTTTCTGTGAAGACCACGGTTGGGCGGAACCAAAAAGGGCTCATTCCTTGTAAATTTTTGGTTCCTTGGTGCACGATACGCAGTCTTTTTTGGCCAACTTAAAAATTCATAACTTATTAACCGTAAGTCCGTAGGAGTCGAGCCACCTATCATTTTAAAGGGAATTGAGTCTACTTTCATTTAAAAATACTCTCATGACCTGAGTCTAAATTTAAATAAGTGAAATAAACCAAATACTACGAGTATGTCCAAGATATTAAGTTTCACTTTAACATAAAACTCAAATTTTTGAGTCAAGCAATTTAAGATGGTATTATTAGAACATTGATATAATTTATTTTGAAACTAAATAATTATGTAATATATTTAAAGAAAACTAATCAAGCTTGGTAACATCATCACATTTAAACGATAAATGACGAAAAGTGTTTTTCTTGTTATGCTATGCTAAATGACCACTTGTTTATGTTGTTTGCATATATGTTGCTTGCTTATTTTCAAATTGTTGTTTACACTTGTTTGTTTGCATAATATAAGTGTCAATCTTGCCATGTTATTTATTCGCTTGTTTGACGATTTCTTGTTTATGCACAATAGGACATTTGCTAGATTTTGTGCACTTAGTTGGAAAATTGTTTTACCATCACTTATAGACTTAGATCACTTCCTTTGCATAGGTTATACTAACATCTCGCATAACTTATGAAATGTCATGACTCGCTTAGCAATGAGTACTAAGTAAATTAGTCAAGTACTTTGAAAAATGGAGGTTTTAAGAGAGTGTTTGGTACAAGGACAAAAACAATGTTGTATGATGTAATTTATTTGGTTTTACTTTGTAGGATGATAATATGACTTAAAACAATGTTGTATGCTAACCGGTTTATGCAGGTGGATAGCACAAGTGTGTTATCAAATTTTACCCATTTTCACTTTTATGTGAAAATCATTAGCCCTTGGTCAAAGTCTATGCTCCACTATGTTTGTATATGTGTTATCGACTTTTCCTAACTAGAAGTAATTAATGTCATATGTTTTAAGTGAAATTTCAGGTTTCGGAAAACTCCTCGTCACCTAAAATGTGTTATGTCTTGAACTTTTCTGGTGTCCACGGATCAGACGGCACCAAAATGTTGGTACCGTCTGTTATGCATTTTGGTACCGCCATACTTGTATAGACGGACCAGGCGACACCAATTTAAGGGTTCTGCCTGTGTAAAGAAATGGTGCCGTGGATCCTACAGGTAAGTTGTTGAATTTTACTAAATCCCGCAATCTAATTTACCAAATCTCGTTTCTAGGATACTTGTTAATGCATATCTTTCATATCTCACTCAACACATCCTCAATGGATTAACTTAGGATGTTTGACATGATCTTAGACACTTCCATCTCATTAGAAACTACCATCTTTGTATTGATTAACATCAAATAAAACACATCTCTCCGTGAATCCTTAGCTCCATAAATCGACACATTCAGGATGGTCATTTTCACACCTACACTATTACTTTTCCTTAAGCTTAGCATTTTTTAAAGCAAAGTCAAAATGACTAAATCCTCAACCTCAAATAAACCACTAGGATTAGCATTCGATCTTGTTGCTTCATTAAACTTGAACTCTTCATCCTCGGACTCGTTACCTCTCAACATCTCATCACCCATTCAAGATGTGAACTTTCTAAACTTAAGTACTCCAACTCCACCACCAAAATCACCCATCATTATGACTACTTCACAACCATCCAAAACACCTTCACAACCAAAGTCTCCAAAACTTGTACTTTGTGCAACACCACCAACATCTCCTCACCCGTTTGCGGATGACTTAGATGACTTACCGAGACTAACAAATCTGGACTCATTATTTGCAAAGATATCATACACAAGTCTAACATATGACTATAGATATTGTTTTGTATCCACATGTATTGCCTCACTTGGTTAACATGAAAATAATGTGTCATCCTTCAAGACGATAAGTATTTACATCGAGTCATAACTCACATGTATGTTAAAGACATATTATCAAGTCTTGTTATCCTTGAGTTCAATCTAAGCTTTATAATCTCAACAAATTAGGATTGACAACTTAAGTATTTCATCCGAAATATTCAAGTATATGCGACTTACGATTGTAGTCATTAAAAGTCATATCCAAAAATCAACACCCAAGTATTTTAACAAAACATGTTGAAACACTAATCCTAAAATGAATCAAACACTTCTCCAAAACAAACAACCCACTGTGCCACTTATCCCTCTTTGACACCTACTATCCCTCTTCCATCTTTTGGCACCATTAAGCGTGTTGCTCATGAACTTCCAAGAGCATCCTTTAAACCAAACGTGCCCTTTCAAGGTGAACCTATACCTCAGCCCCTAAGCTTCATAGACATGACCAAAAATTCAAGCACTTCACCCACTAGTTGTAGCAACCAATGAACCATAAGAATTAGTATCCGTACTTTTTGTGTTCAACATCTATGGACAAATAATCAACCTAAGTACTCCCATAGCACAACAAACCCCTACATCACCACATCCTTATTTAGACACACTAGAAGACCTACCACCTAGATCAACCAATCCACCATCCTTACCATCATTTGAATTCGTTGAGTGTATTGCTCAAAAAGCCCTTGTGTCCAACACTTGTATTGAATCAAATGCACGTTTGAACAAACTCAACCATCCTTTTCCACATATAAGGACTTAGATAATTCATTATGGCTAGAACCTCAACTATCAAATAAGCATGGTGCTCTTGGTAATTGTTGTCAATTTCCACTAGGTATAAGTAGTACTACCTTCACAAATTATCAAAGTATTAGTAATACTTTGTCGTTAAACTTCTGCATAAATTTTGTTAAACCTCAAATCAACATTTTAACAACATATGTTAAAATGCAATCTCAAAGCCAACATCATACACCCCAAGCAACAATGACTCTTGAGGAGTATACATAAGAAACTCGAGTGAATTCCTCTTGTCATCATCTAGTGAATATAATCTTGAGACCAAGTTTATTTAGATGGGACTATCCGATTCAAACACTTTGGCTTCATATCTTCATTTAGGAAAACATGATGTTTTGAAAAACATTATGCCTAAGAAATCATGCGTTAAGTATTTATCTTGTTAAAAGGATATTGTATATCCTATGCATTATTCTCTCCTTGCGACATAAATGGTTGTGTTACAAGAGATTTCATTACACCTCATTGGCTAAATGATCTTGAAACGAACAAAGTTCTATGAACTAGCAGTATCCAATTCATCTTGTCATACTTATTTTCATAAGCATGATAACTTTATCCCAATCGATAATCTCATTTGTTGAAAGATACTATTTGTATCCATTTCCTTTCAAGCGTACATCATAACCTAACCTTGCTCAAACCTTGTGCACATCCAAGGTTAAAACTACACATCTCTAGAACATACACATGATCTATTGAAGTTAGTAACCTTATTTAGATTCTTGTCAAATAAAGTTTCAAAGAGCTTTCTTGAGAACATTCTTAATTTAACATATTCCATTCCCTAGTCTTAGATAATCAAATCACTTTTAAAGTATACACTTCAACGTAAAAGATGTCATCCATTAGATCATACAATTAGCTATGTAATTTGAACAACCTTAGATTCTAAACACAAGATTAAAACATATTGTTTATCAACACACCATTGTTAAAATTCATGTGTATAACATGACATCTTCATCACCTTAGTTATATTGCATATTAGTTGTGTCACATTAAGCCAAGTATTGGTAAACTATCATCTTTTATGCACTTTAATAGGCAAAAGTAGGAGTTCCCATCTTTCTAACATGAGAATGACTATTGGAGAACCTATTGCACTAGAAACTCAATTTGACCTAACGGTTGAATTGCTTCCTGGAGAGAAGTTGGGTATGTGGAATCACCCGTTAAAATGGTCGTGTTTAGCCTTAATTGAGCACCGCTAGTAATAGTCTCATATTCATTCTCCAACTTGAAAAATCTGTTTTCTATACTTGCCTAAAGTAAGTGTTAAAACATTGATAGTTTGCCTCGCCTTAGGAATACTAATCAAACAAGTAGTATATATGACTTTTCTTTTAAAACCACTTGCATTGCACTTACATGTGTTGATTACATGTTCTTGTTTGATACGATAAGTTGATTTGACATTATCTTAGTGTTTGATAACTAGTCAAATATGTAAACCTTAGTAAAACCACTTGCATTGCACTTATATGTGTTGATTACATGTTCTTGTTTGATACGATAAGTTGATTTGACATTATCTTAGTGTTTGATAACTAGTCAAATGTGTAAACCTTAGTATGGTTTTATCTTTATAATGTTTGTATTCTTGTTTCATGCTACTAAACGTTTAAACCTAAACTTTATTTGCATGATACTTACTTTTGAATTATCTTTAGCATGATTAACATAATATGCCATTTTGATACGTGATAATTTTGATATGATATATTTGTGTTTGAAAGCTATTAGTTGGCATTCATTATATCTATGTGTAGTACGATCCAAATGATACATGCTCCAAATTGTTGTGTCTTAAACATGGCTTTCATGAATCTTTCATCTTGTTTCTTTTGCTTCTTGTCACACTATTTGTTTGCTACGTGTGCGCATATAATCTGTCAAAGTGCTTTTGGTATGACAAACTTTTAGAAGCCTTTTTATCTTACAAATTAATCACATAGATTATTGTATATCCAAGTATGCTTAAGTGTCTAAGTCTAACGACAAAACAATCTCATAATGAAATGTCTTGAATAAAGTCATATTCTTGCATAATATGATTGTTTTGATGCTATCTTGTGTGGTGATTTCTTGTCTACTAAGTGCAATGTGTTGTTTTTGCTTATATAATATGTTATCATTTGATTTCTATCATGTTAACATCTTTTGTCACTAACAAATTTGTTTTGTAGGTTGATAACAAATTATTTGTTATCTTACTTGGTTCTAACTTTTATATGCTCATTTTGCATAATCCCTTTTATTGCTACGTAGATTAGTACTATGCTTTATGGGACCCCTACACTAGCATATAGAATTAAGTTCTAGAGGGTTGGCTTTGCATTTTTGTCTTTCAACCGACCTCTTTCCAAATCTCATTTTGCTTCCGCTTTCCAAAAATCACCTCCATCATTATTTAGTTATAACAATACTCTAATCCTTTTCACTTCCTATTAGGAAACCACATGCCTCATCATACGATCATCTCGTATTAATCGAGAAGAGGTGCGTGACTTTAAGGTTGAAGTTCATTGTATGCTAACCATCATCCAGAAAAACATCACTAAGCTCATCTCTTTCGTTAACCGAATAACCTCCTAAACACTTTGTTGTCATTCCTTATTTGATACATTACACATTATGTTGGATGTCCACCAATTAAGGGGAGAGAAATCCATTCACATAATTGTCTTTTGTCAAATTTATGTCTCTTAGACTCTAAAATACCAACACATAGGTAAACACCACTTAGCTAAAACCGGTTCATGAAACCACAACTAGTTCAACCTTTTTAACCTTATATCACAAGTTTGCACCAATACCTCATCAAGTGAAAAACGCATCATGTGTTTTACAAACTTCTTCATCTCCACAATCAACAAATCTAGGATTTTCCTTAAACTAACACCTTACAACTTCACTATCTAGAACACCATAATAGGGTCTTATCCTTTTTCTCGCTTGACACATGTCATGCATGTCATTGTCAGTGCAAACGATATATTAATCAAAACCGCCATTCCCAACACCTTTTCAACACGTTGGTCTATCCAACTCTCACTCATATGATGTCATTCTCATCCTCATATAGGTACTCATTATTATTAGTTGTTTTACATATTGTCTTCACATGTTTTTTCAATGTCATAATCATCCATGTCGGTCAAAACCATGTTAATACTATCTCTCCCATTGTCACCTAGAATAGATCATTTTTTCGTATCAATCAATGAACGAAGTTATCTTCATGTCTATTCATATTTTCTTTCCTCTTCGTCTTGGTCACTTGACATTACGAAAGGATTGCATGAGTCAATATTTTTATATTTGCTATAAATACGAGTTTCTAACTCCTTAATAGCTTCCTACCTAATCACCACCACCTTCCATCACATCTTTCACTAATCACCACCACCATGGATTAGCGAAATCTTATCTTTATAAATCATGAGTCATCTACCAATTTATCACCACATGAATCCTACTAGTAAACTGACACCAACACTAGTACCACAAGCTTTAACTCTTTATATTCCAACTTCACTTCATATCTTCTTTCTAGGAACTATTTTGTAGACTTTTATCATATTATATTCTCACTTTTCTTATGATTGTAATTAGGAGACTACACTTCATGAGATCTTTGATTATATCATTTATCACATATATACGTCTTATTTTTCTTTGTGAAAAAGATGAAATATATTGCACTAATGTTTTTCATTGTAGGTTCATCATCAAATACACTCGATTGTATATAACTTACTCATCTAAGGATGAAGTTTGCATCAATTATTTTTCTTATTTTAGGTGCTTCTTGACACCCTCGAACAAGGAGGAATATCCTTTAAGCACTCATATTGCATCGTCTATACACTTGTTTGTATATGACATATTTGTCTAAAGACAAAGCTTCTATTATACTAATATTTATTTTGAAGGTTCATCTTGATGCCCTAGAGCAAGGGAGCTTCGTCAAGAATTCTTGAATGCATCTTATACACACTTTGTTGTATATCACTTACTCGTCCAATGACGAATATAGTTTTGCACTAATATTTGTTTTATAGGTTTTAATCATACCCTGACGCCTCAAACAAGGGGGAGCAACCGTCAATGGGGAGCATGCACACATTTAGCATCATTCTCACTTTTCAACAAGCATTTTTGCTTCGATAAAAAGTGGAGAAAATAGGCTAACATTGCTATGCCTTTTTCTTTTTCATATATTTCTCATAATTTTTGTTGCATAAAACTAACCTTGATGTAGGTTAAGCCTCTTTATTTGATCCATGGATCCGCTACCAAACAAGGGACGGATTGAAGTAGACGATTTAACTTCACTAGGGATGATGCAAGCTCGCCTTTTTGGGGAGAAATTAAGTTAATCTCCAAGGACACGCCCTTTTGTTTTCGACAAAGGGGAGAAGAGTGTAAACGGAGAAGGTAATGTAAAGGTAGTAAGGATACAAGTAACCTTTTACATTTTACTTTCTATTACGTTTACATATCTTTGTCATCATCACAAAGGGGGAGATTGTTAGTGCAAATATTACGATATTTAATCTATACAGTCTCGTTTGTTTTGATTGATGACAAACATGTAACTTGTAATACATAACGTAAAATGTACAAGTTACTTGTAATTACATTTGTCTCAACATACATTCAACACCTCTCGATGTCTCAAGTCCTCGTATGTTACAACACAGGTTCGTACATGTTTGTTATGTGGCATTATGATCAAACCCATTAACAAATCATTTAGAATGTTTAAAATACGTTTAGAGTCACTAAGTATTTTAATAGGTTAACCATTCTATTTTGAACATCATTTTACATTTTGCATTCACAAGTATTTTATACAAATACATATTTTGTAAAATGTCTAACAAATATATACTTTTATTTGTACAAGTAAACTAACTATAATATTCATACAAGTACTAAAGTTTACTTACACTTGACAAAATATATTTTATTTTGACAAGCACTCAACGAGATATTTTATTTACAAAAGGTTACTTACATTTTATTTACAAGTAACTTACATTTTTAATAAGTATATACATTTGTTTAAATGTATTTTTCATAAAAAGGAAAACACTCTTTTATTACCTCATGCATAGTATCATCTAAATCTTTAAAAGATTTTGGAAGATATTCTAAGATATCAAATCTAATAAATTATTATATTTTTGATTACCACTTTTGGTTATAAATACCATCCCATGGTTTTCTCAAATCTTCATCCCTTCCAACATTCTCTCTAACATTCTTTCA
Organism: Chrysanthemum makinoi; assembly: GCA_910596185.1. Classification (NCBI taxonomy): domain Eukaryota; kingdom Viridiplantae; phylum Streptophyta; class Magnoliopsida; order Asterales; family Asteraceae; genus Chrysanthemum; species Chrysanthemum makinoi. The sequence goes on along the minus strand of OU343216.1, from coordinate 165,228,394 downwards.
TCACTTAGATCTATAGATAAACATGTAGTAGCATACATCAATCACCCTCACCATCACATGATCATAATGCTTCTAACATTCATCTTTGTTGTAAGCATATTTTACATTTTGATCAACCAAGGAAAGTTTAGAGATCTAGCCATCCTCATTCACCAAAGCATATCAACATATAAAGATTCAAGATCTCTTGATATCCTCATTGATTGAAGACTTCTTATTTAAGAAGATCATTTAGATTAGTCATTCATATCCATAAGACATTTATGTCATGGATCATCATTGTAAACATTATTGCATCATCACAACACTTTCACCAAACTAGATTAGATGGGTTATGTGTTTGAACCATAAAACACAAGGTTTGTTATGTTGGGCCATAAAACATAGTGGGAGTGATTGTACCCGAAAAGAACTCGACATCTAGCTTAGTGTCGGAAATATTGTATAGGCGACGTTAGGTTGGTTCTACCTCAAACTAGAACCCGGTATTTAGCTTTGTACCGGAAAAAGTGTAAGCGATGATTGTAAGGTTTTCTCCGCCGATAAGGGAGCTTGTTGATTTAGTGAAGTAACTCTCGAGTTGGGTACTCGGGGAGTGGAGTAGGGCGGAGAGGAGATCCGTGACCGAACCACTATAAATCCTCTTGTTCGGTTTGCACTTTCCTTTCTTTATCTCTTTACTTTTATAATTGCTTGTGATGTGGTTTGATGTTTATGCTTGTGTGACAACTTGGTTTACTATGCTTTATATTAGTCACAAACAATAAATGGTACTTTCATATTATAACAAGCTTCATAAACGATTTGATACAAAATATCTAACGTTTTTAAACGGTAACGTATTCACCCCCCCCCCCCTCTACATTTTCACACAGTTGTCACAAGCTTGATCTATTGAATAGATCTCACATGCCACCTACCAGGAGCTTGTTTGATGTTGGCTCCAGAAGGCTTTCCATCTTCATTGTGAATATGTTTGCATATTACTCAGATGTTCTGGCAATACCACAAGGATAATGCGTAGGACTCAAGATATAATCTCTCTTTCCACATTGTGTGAAACAGAGAGTCTTCATTGAAAGTGTCCTAATGAGATTTATTGTGGATGATCTCTTGGCTCTAGACTCAATAGTGCACATTTGGTTCCTATGCCAGAGACTAGGGAGAGGGTCTCCTTCTTCAATATCAACTATCTCTAAGAGAAAGTCGATAGATTATGTCGGTTCCCCGTGAGAATGAAACAAGCCCTTTTAAGAGGAACTTGAGTAGCTTGGGAAGTTTAGTGCAGTGCGTCACTGGGTCCATGACGTCTTGTCCTTAATACCAGTGTTACCTTAGTAACAACCAGTAGCATATGTATTGAACCCGGTTATTGCCCTAAGGTTGAATTATTGGAGGGCTATTTCTTTTCACCCTTTTCACATTTAATTCTTTTTCATTCTTCAACCCTTTCTGTGCTTACCGAGACTTCATAACTAGAACCTTGTTGGGTTTATTCCAGTTCTAGCTCTATCTCAGTCCGCACTCTTCCCATATCTCATTTTTCTCCTTTTTTTTCAATATACCTAAGGACTCTACACTATCTAGTGGATTGTCCCTGGGTAGATCCCTCCGGTTCTGGCGGATCGTGGGAATGAATACCTAACCTAACCATCCTTATAACACCATGCATAAAGTAAATTGGTCGATCTTTTGGTATTGTTCTTTCCTTCTCGAAACCAATTGAAAAATCATTTGGAAAAACAATCAAGGTACTTGTGATACGAGATCAAAGCATTTTGTACCTTAATAGTTTTGATCATTTTAGAAATGCTCCCCCTCAACATGTGCATATGATATTGAAATTGTTTGGCACATGGAGGCAATAGTTCTTTGAAATAATTTCTTTGAAATAATTTCTTGATCACAATTTCCTTAGAAAAAGCCATTAGAATTTCTTTGGTAAATTCTCCCCCTCAATATGTGCATAGGATATTTGAAATCATTTTATCACATAGAGGCAAGAGTTCATTTGAAGCACATCCACGATTTACAAAAACCATTTAAGAAACCATTCGCTCCCCCTCAATATGTGCATCAATATATGAAAGAGTTTAGCACATATTAGAGAGATCCAGCACATTGAATCAAATGATCACCTTTTATCAAATTTCATATTAAATCACAAATTCTCCCCCGATCAAAAATATCAAACCCTTTGAGATTTCGGATCCCAAGTGATTTAATAAGGTTTAGAAAACATGGGAGAAAATGTGGCCAGGTTTAAATACTCATCTCGTTTTTGGATAAATCCTCCTCCTCAACATGTGCATTGTGTATTTGAAATCGTTTGGCACATGGAGGCAGGGGTGCCTATAAAGGACTAAAACCGATTCCATTAAAACAAATTTGAGATTTAAATCACGATCTCTCCCTTGATCAAAAATTTCAAACCATTTGAGATTTGTGATCCCATCTGATTTAAATCATTTAGAAAAGTTTGGGGAAAGACGTGGCAAGATTTAATTTTGAAAAATGACTGATAGAGGACCAATTGAAGATTGTTAGTGTCAGGTATGATTGTTTTAAGAGACCTTTAAGTAAAATAAAATAATTTCACAATCAAACAAGAACAGAAAAAATTTCATTTTGCAAGATCTTTGAGTTTTAAAGAAAATCATACCATGACATAACATTAAATCTTTAGATCACCACATTTTAACGTACAACATGGAACTATTGTGAAGAAATATCGTTTGAAAATATTTTATTTTAAATCACTCTCTCCCTCAATCCATGATAGTAGTCGATGATTGAGTGACTTATGTTTTGATAAAATGAAGTCCAGTGATTTCCAAAATTTAGTTCAATTTATTTTCAAAACAATACTTTCCATTTTCAAAACAATTTAATCAAAGTTTTAGAAAAAATGGTATCATCACTACTTATCCTGCACAAAGATACGTTAGGTGGTTGAGAAGCTTCCGTTGTTGTTGTTGTAGGGTTGGGAAGAAAAACCGTATGCTGATGCAGTGAGACTTCTTACGTTGCATTTTAATGCCAACTGAGGTCAAATTAAGCTCCGTTTCTTCATTTGCTGATGAAGAAAACCATCTGCTGATGCAGTGAGACCTCTTACGTTGTGTCACAATTCTCAAATTCCGGTCATTTCTTAAATTAAATATGCATCATATTAATTCATTCATGGCATTTCATTTCACATTTAACGCGTAATTTTTATATTTAATAAACGTTATCGCGTGAGTTATTATTTTGAACATTTAATCCGTTACTTTTAAAAATGATCCCGATATATTTTTATACTTACATTTAGTTTATAAAAACTATATTTTGAGTTCAACTAGTGTTCTGAATTTACTTCGTATATAAATTGTTAAATTTATATTATTACGGCGTTTTTCTTAAAAACTATACGATAATTATTATATCACTCAAATTTTTCAAGGAATGTATTTTTAAAATTTTTATGATCTCATTATACCCTACTTTGATCTATTAAAAATTTACTTTTACACAAAAACTACCATTTACCTTACAAGTTACATTTTCCTACATTATTAACAATTACACAAATTATACTAGTATATTACTTACACATTTAAAAAAAAAAAAAAAAAAACTAACTAAAACTAAAAACTAGACAAGATCCATGATTTGTGGATCTTGTCTTGCAAACAAATGGTCCAACTATAATTTACTCATCCATTTTTTTTCCTTTCATTCTTCACTTTGCAAAAACCAAGAGATCAAATATCCCTTTTCTTCTCTCTACATTTTCGGCAGCCAAGAGCAAGGAAGGGACCCAAAAATTTTTCAAGACAAGTTATCTTAACAATCTAGTATACACTCTTGTTTAGGTTTTGAAATAAAAACCAAGAGTGTTTAGGCTAAACCTTGTTCTTTGCACCTCATCATATTAACTTGTAAGCATGTTTCTTTCATTTTTCATGTTTCCTTATCATCTCATATGTATCTTTTCATTTTTGGAGCAAGCATGCATGATATGTGATTTATACCATTTTTACTTGATTTTTGGAGTTTTATATATATATAGTCATCCTATAATTATCCCCTTGGTATATGTTGGTCTTGATGATGATTAGGAACCCATGACACCCTAAGAAGGTGTATGGTAGGATTAGATTAGCTTTGGAGTTGATTTGAAGGGATTGGAATAGGTTTAGTACGAGAAAAACTATTTTCGACAAGTATATATAAGGGTCTGTCCTTAAAATCATTTTCTGGAAAATCCGACTATAGTCACGACTTTTTGGCCTTGATATTTAGAAAATATACTTAAAAACGAATCCGTGGCCGCTTGAACGGATTAAAACGGAGTTATAACGAAGAAGTTATGGATTTTACAAGTTTGACGACGAAAAATATATTTTTCAGAAAATTCAGCAACCTATTTTTAAATTGTCCGGGTCAAAAGCGAGTCTTAAGCTTCACAAATTATTTCGACTTGTCAAAATATATTAGTATACTTTGATACGAAGCTAAGGACGTATTATACGTAGAAAGCGGATTTGAAACGACAAAGATATGCACGTTTTCATATAATTGCCGTAACTATTATTTTCTGAAAAACTATATTATTTTTACTGAGATAAGTGTTACGGTAACTAAAATCACCATATTTAACCCCTATTATCTTTATGTTCGAGACCTCTATGACGAAAACTCATGTACTAAAACTTCTAGATTTTGATACAAGCTTTTCAAAACCGTCGAGTTCGTTTCCTAACGTTCGACGTACACCATTTTACGACTAGTTTTCCAAAGCCATTTTTGTCACTTTCATGAAAATTTCCGACGACATTGTTTTACGACGAAAAGTGAAAATTTCACCATAAATCATTATGAAACCATTGTAGGATGACATTTTGACGTAAATACTTGTAAAGTGATTTTTGAAGGGTCAAGACGTCAAAAGGGGTATTTTTCGACGAAAAGTATTATTTTCAAAACTCTCAAATGGTATAAATAACATACGAAATGCATGCATAACATTACATTGCAACTCATTACATATCATATCATTCATAATAGGTCAGTTTCGGGATTCACGCTATATTTTGGTGTACCCACTTTTGTCTTCGCATCTATTCATCAAGTGAGTAATCACATCCCCTTTTTACCGTTTTACTATATTTTTGGGGGGAAATGCATGAACCATATTTGAACTAAATTGATTATTACTTCTATGAACTCTTTAGACTTGAACTTTTGAACTTGACTTAGACTCTTGGACTTAATTATGGACTCATGACTTGTTTGAATATATTGAACCGTACGTGTTATGATCTAAAAGTCTCGCCGTTTTGGTGGAGCGTTCTTGACCCAAAGTCTCGCCTTATTGGTGGAGCGTTCTCAATAAATCTCGCCTAGGTGGTCGAGTGACAAAGAAGTCTCCCTTGTTGGAGCAGTGCAAAGTCTCCCATGATCGAGCATCACTATAAAGTCTCGCCATATTGGTGGGCGTTCTCAATAAATCTCGCCTAGGTGGTGAGTGACAAAGGAGTCTCCCATGTTGGACATCAACTTAAAGTCTCCCTGTTGGACGATTGCAAAGTCTCCCATGTTTGGAGCATCTCTAAATTATTATATACTTGGTACTATATTGTGAACTATTTTGACCACTTGATACGCTATATTTTGTGCAATGGGTTGTGTACACACAGGTTGCAAGTTTTGTATGGGCGGAACTTGGGACTGAGTGGATATACAATGCCTTTGCTTTGGGAACTATTATGACCGCTTACACTTGACTACTTGACGCACTATATTTTTGTGCAATGGGTTGTGTACACACAGGATGCAAGTTTTGTATGGTAGAATTTGGGCCGAGTGGATACACAATGCCTTTGCTTTGAGAACTCTTTTCGTTGACCGAAAGCTTTGATTATTTCTTACGAGTTTTCTTATTTTTGTTAAACGTGTTTACTCACCAACTATTTTCATAGTTGACCCGTTTTCTCTCATGCATTTCAGGTGATCGTTAGTAAGCTTTTTCTACCGGGTCTTGCATAATGAAGTTTTCAATTGTCACTACAAAACATTATGTAATAGAATGCAATATTTTGGGATCTAAACTTTGTAATATATTTGCCGATGACGGCTAAACTGGTATTGTAATGGTGTACTCTTTCTTTTAAATATTAGCGTTGGTATGTTCTATTATCTTGTGCTTATGTTCCCTTTCGTTACACCTCGCGTTTCCGCCTCCGGCGAGGGTGTGACAGATTGGTACCCGAGCCAAAGGTTATAGAGAATGCCGATTTTTCAAAAATAAAAATCACAGCTATAACCGGAAAAATTTTTAATTTATTTTATTAAACATTGAACATCATCCGAGTCATCTAGTCCTATCGTTGCATCGTTAATCATAAATTATACATAGCATGATCAACTATGTCTAATTTATGAAGAACCATGCAATGATAAGAAGGGTAAATTTAAATCATGTTTAGTCGAGTCTTTTGAGTCACGGTCACTGAAGTTGCATTGGTCTGGTGGGTATGCATAGCATGTTTTTACGTTCACGTCTACATTACCGTACCTCGTTCATATCTTCTCTTTTCCATCTTTCGACTTGTTAGACATAGCATGTCTCTGTTCCTGTCATGTTTCGATCACTATAAAACATTACCACCGTTCGCACCTCATCGACTTCGTTCGAATGTCGTTTGCTCAACCGATGTTTTGGTCCACTTTGTAGGATCATGGCTGCAAGAAACACACGCTCGAGGTAACAACAACGGCAACCCAAACAATGACAATCGGACAACAACGCTGGCTGGAATAGCGGATCTACTCACCCAAATTATAACACAACTCGATGCTAGGCGAACCAACAATGGAGAAGGTACTTCAAAACGGTCAGGATGCAGCTACAAAACTTTCATGACATGTAAGCCAATGGAATTTCATGGTGCCGAGGGTGCCATTGACTGCTAACTGGTTCGAGAATGTTGAGTCGAAGCTTAGTATCACGAAATGTCTTGAAGGAAAAAGGTTGAGTTCTCTGGCGGTCTACTCTGGTCGAGCCTTGACTGGTGGAACAATCAACTGTAGATTAGAGGAAGAGGGGCAGCAAATGCGTTATCTTGGGAAGCATTTAAGAAACTACTAGCGATGAGTACTGCAGAAAAGATGAAGTGCAGAAACTGGAAGAAGAATTTTGGAACCACTTGATGGTAGGAGTAGAGATTGACAAGTACACGATCCGGTTCCACGAGTTAACTAGGATGGTTCCTCACATGGTTTCCACTGTGGAGAAGTTGATTGACCGATATATATGGGGATTGATACCAGAAATTAGGAGAGATGTCACTTCGTCGAAACCAACCACTCTGCAAGCCGCTGTAAGTATGGCGTATCGCTTGACAAATGATGTGATCAGTGCGGAGAACTAACAAAAGCAAACGACAATGGCGGCAGGGAGGATCACCAGGAAACCGAGACCAGAATCAACAAAAAAAGAGGCAGCGAATAACCCAGAACTATGGGGCGACCACCCAGGAGCGCAAAGGATATGCGAGTCCACATCCTTTGTGCACTCGATGTAATTATCATCACTTAGGAGACTGCCCAAGGTGCGGAAAATGTGGACAGACGGGCCAGCGAAATTGCTCAAACAGAACGGGAAATCAAGGACAGAGGAAAGCATGTTACGAGTGTGGAAGTCTAAATCACCTTCGCAATACACATCCAAAGCTGAAAAGAACTCCCAATCAAGGAGGTAATCGTCCAAACCCGGCATTGGCAATAGAAGGTCCACCAGAACCGAACATTGAAATTCCTCCACTGCGTGGTCGAGCATTCTATCTTGGTAGGAAGCCCCAACGCTTAACGGGTACATTCTTTTGAACAACCACTTTATTTCTGTGCGACATGATTTTGAGTGCATAACTTCCTTCCAATCTTTACCACGTTCACGACCTTGATTAATTTGAGACCTATTGATATCGACCTTAGTTGTTATATATTTTGTTGATTGGATTTGATTGTGTAAGCAAATCGAATATCGAGCGAATCTTTCAAAAGACTTCATTCAAGGATGTGGAATCCTACCTTTCTAACAACTTGTTTCCTAGCTTGATCTAGTGACAGTTCTTGTTTGATGAGTTGCGAAAGTCGAGCTAAGAAACAAGTTTACTCAAGTCGGTTTAGTTTAATCTCATGACAGTTCTTGTTTGATGAGTTGTGAGATTAGATTATAATCGACAACCTAAAGGTCTTTTGAGAGCTACGTTCGATATTGGGTAAGTTTACCCTATCAAATCTAATCACGGGCATGTACTTAGTTGTATGGGGAACACATGCGCATGGGCATTGATATGATCATTTAGGCTGTTCGTACGAGCATGAACTTTTAGAACTCTTGTCGAGGTTCGGACCATAGTATCGTTAATCGACTCATGAGGACATGATTCGGTGACATGGGAAGAATGTCACAATTCTCAAATTCGGTCATTTCTTAAATTAAATATGCATCATATTAATTCATTCATGGCATTTCATTTCACATTTAACGCGTAATTTTTATATTTAATAAACGTTATCGCGTGAGTTATTATTTTGAACATTTAATCCGTTACTTTTAAAAATGATCCCGATATATTTTTATACTTACATTTAGTTTATAAAAACTATATTTTGAGTTCAACTAGTGTTCAGAATTTACTTGTATATAAATTGTTAAATTTATATTATTACGGCGTTTTTCTTAAAAACTATACGATAATTATTATATCACTCAAATTTTTCAAGGAATGTATTTTTAAAATTTTTATGATCTCATTATACCCTACTTTGATCTATTAAAAATTTACTTTTACACAAAAACTACCATTTACCTTACAAGTTACATTTTCCTACATTATTAACAATTACACAAATTATACTAGTATATTACTTACACACTTTTAAAAAAAAAAAAAAAAAAAAACTAAAAACTAAAGACAAGATCCATGATTTGTGGATCTTGTCTTGCAAACAAATGGTCCAACTATAATTTACTCATCCATTTTTTTTCCTTTCATTCTTCACTTTGCAAAAACCAAGAGATCAAATATCCCTTTTCTTCTCTCTACATTTTCGGCAGCCAAGAGCAAGGAAGGGACCCAAAAAAATTTTCAAGACAAGTTATTTTAACAATCTAGTATACACTCTTGTTTAGGTTTTGAAATAAAAACCAAGAGTGTTTAGGCTAAACCTTGTTCTTTGCACCTCATCATATTAACTTGTAAGCATGTTTCTTTCATTTTTCATGTTTCCTTATCATCTCATATGTATCTTTTCATTTTTGGAGCAAGCATGCATGATATGTGATTTATACCATTTTTACTTGATTTTTGGAGTTTTATATATATATAGTCATCCTATAATTATCCCCTTGGTATATGTTGGTCTTGATGATGATTAGGAACCCATGACACCCTAAGAAGGTGTATGGTAGGATTAGATTAGCTTTGGAGTTGATTTGAAGGGATTGGAATAGGTTTGGTACGAGAAAAACTATTTTCGACAAGTATATATAAGGGTCTGTCCTTAAAATCATTTTCTGGAAAATCCGACTATAGTCACGACTTTTTGGCCTTGATATTTAGAAAATATACTTTAAAACGAATCCGTGGCCGCTTGAGCGGATTAAAACGGAGTTATAACGAAGAAGTTATGGATTTTACAAGTTTGACGACGAAAATATATTTTCAGAAAATTCAGCAACCTATTTTTAAATTGTCGGGTCAAAAACGAGTCTTAAGCTTCACAAATTATTTCGACTTGTCAAAAATATATTAGTATACTTTGATCTGAAGCTAAGGGCGTATTATACGTGAAAGCGGTTTGAAGCGACAAAAGATATGCACGTTTTCATAAAATTGCCGTAACTATTATTTTCTGAAAAACTATATTATTTTACGAGATAAGTGTTACGGTAACTAAAATCACCATATTTAACCCCTATTATCTTTATGTTCGAGACCTCTATGACGAAAACTCATGTACTAAAACTTCTAGATTTTGATACAAGCTTTTCAAAACCGTCGAGTTCGTTTCCTAACGTTCGACGTACACCATTTTACGACTAGTTTTCCAAAGCCATTTTTGTCAATTTCATGAAAATTTCCGACGACATTGTTTTACGACGAAAAGTGAAAATTTCACCATAAATCATTACGAAACCATTGTAGGATGACATTTTGACGTAAATACTTGTAAAAGTGATTTTTGAAGGGTCAAGACGTCAAAAGGGTATTTTTCGACGAAAAGTATTATTTTCAAACTCACAAATGGTATAAATAACATTCGAAATGCATGCATAACATTACATTGCAACTCATTACATATCATATCATTCATAATAGGTCAGTTTCGAGATTCACGCTATATTTGGTTGTACCCTTTTGTCTTCGCATCTATTCATCAAGTGAGTAATCACATCCCCTTTTTACCGTTTTACTATATTTTTGGGGGGAAATGCATGAACCATATTTGAACTAAATTGATTATTACTTCTATGAACTCTTTAGACTTGAACTTTTGAACTTGACTTAGACTCTTGGACTTAATTATGGACTCATGACTTGTTTGAATATATTGAACAGTACGTGTTATGATCTAAAAGTCTCGCGTTTTGGTGGAGCGTTCTTGACCCAAAGTCTCGCCTTATTGGTGGAGCGTTCTCAATAAATCTCGCCTAGGTGGTCGGTGACAAAGTCTCCCTTGTTGGAGCAGTGCAAAGTCTCCCATGATCGAACATCACTATAAAGTCTCGCCATATTGGTGGAGCGTTCTCAATAAATCTCGCCTAGGTGGTCGAGTGACAAAGAGTCTCCATGTTGAACATCAACTTAAAGTCTCCCCTGTTCGAAGCAGTGCAAAGTCTCCCATGTTCGGAGCATCTCTAAATTATTATATACTTGGTACTATATTGTGAACTATTTTGACCACTTGATACGCTATATTTGTGCATGGGTTGTGTACACACAGGTTGCAAGTTTTGTATGGGCGGAACTTGGAACTGAGTGGATATACAATGCCTTTGCTTTGGGAACTATTATGACCGCTTACACTTGACTACTTGACGCACTATATTTTTGTGCAATGGGTTGTGTACACACAGGTTGCAAGTTTTGTATGGGCGGAATTTGGAACTGAGTGGATACACAATGCCTTTGCTTTGAGAACTCTTTTCGTTGACCGAAAGCTTTGATTATTTCTTACGAGTTTTCTTATTTTTGTTAAACGTGTTTACTCACCAACTATTTTCATAGTTGACCCGTTTTTCTCTCATGCATTTCAGGTGATCGTTAGTAAGCTTTTCTACCAGGTCTTGCATAATGAAGTTTTCAATTGTCACTACAAAACATTATGTAATAGAATGCAATATTTTGGGATCTAAACTTTGTAATATATTTGCCGATGACGGCTAAACTGGTATTGTAATGGTGTACTCTTTCTTTTAAATATTAACGTTGGTATGTTCTATTATCTTGTGCTTATGTTCCCTTCCGTTACACCTCGCGTTTCCGCCTCCGGCGAGGGTGTGACACGTTGCATATATGCCAACTCTCCATAGAAGTCCAATTAAGCTCCGTTTCTTCATTTGTCAACCCAAGATATAGTTACCCTTTCCTTTCGGCATTCAATCATCATATTATGTGGGATCCGGATCGGGAACATACTTATATACCAATATACCTGCATATGTTAGTGGACACAAACAGATATATGGTGGTCGACATCACCCAAACAGCAATCGACTCATAACAGTCAATCCAACATAACAATCAGATCATATAAGGCATGGGGTTTATGTGTTAATCAAACTCTAATCATCTAATCCTAACAATCATATCCTAGGCACCTAGTCCTTCAACATAGGTTAACAACATTTATATTTAAGCACATTAGGATAATTAGATAAGTCCGATAGATGATATAAATTTGAAAAACATTCTCCCCCTCAATCAATGACTCATTTTCTGAGAATTTTAAAAGCGCTGAAGTCATTGATTGAGTTTGAAAATTTAATAAAAACTCTGAATCTGATTGTTTTTAAAGCAACTCATTAACCACCATTTTGTTAAAACAAATATTTTTCTGAAGAATTTTTTAAGGAAAAATATTTGAGTAGGAACAGCAGTCCTTCGACATACTTTCCTCAAATTGTTTTAGGATAAGTGCACGATATTTTTGAAAATATGTTTAGTGCAGCACTTTCCTTCTTTGAAAAAAGGGTTGCTATCGGAAATAATAGCAAGCCATAGTTTAAGCGCGGGTCACAGTCTGAAGTAACTGCAAGCCATATTTTGAGACATGTTTTGAAAAAGAATATTTACACCTCCTGCTCGAACTTCATCTATGGTCCGTGCCATTATTGAATGACATTTCTAAGACCCATGATGTTATCGCTACCAGAAGACATGTCATAGAAAAACATATTTTTGGCATTTTTGAAATTTTCTGATTTTTATAGGTTTTTGAAGGTTTTATAACTTTCTATTATCTTTTGCTGGTTTTATATTTTTGTATTTGGTTTTTAATAAATATATACAAAGATAACTAGATGATATAGTTTAAGAAGGATGATGATACGAGTACCGAGATAAGGATATCGAACAGCCCCGTTGTAGAAGATAAAACTCATCATCCCTAAAAACTTTCACCACCAAAGCTTCCGAGGCTCTTGCATTGAAGAGAGAAATTGAACCATCTGAAAGTGAGACTTTGGCAGCTTCCCCCCAAACCGAAAATCCTTTAGCTGAGCAGATTCAAAGCTTTCTTACAAGCTTCTCTTAGCCAGGTGCACAAAGAAGCACACCATTATCATAAATCCCACTGCTCCTTTTAAGAGCGATGTCGAGGATCTCCATTCGGGGTTATATCATCAAGTAGAAGAACAGCAACGTATCATACCACATTTGAATACTCTTCTCAGATTCCATATCCACTGAAGTCTGAAGCAATCCATACCACAAGTTGTCAAGAAACCACTTCCCCCAAGTAGACAAATTGATGAAGTCAGTCTCTTAGACTAGAGCTCACGAACCCGAATACACATACCCGAAGACACAGAAACTTATACCATCGAAGTAGCAGATTAAGTCCAATATCCAAAGAATAACCCATATGTATACTTTTCTCTCCCCTGAAGACGGTGCATGAAGCTCAAGAACCGAAGTACCCGAATGCCCAAAGAGAGAATAACCGATAACATTGAAGAAGCGGGCCGAATCACTGATTATCTCTGCGGAGGACTATCTCTGCGGATTTCAACTCCAGAATGAGTGATTATATCTCTGAATCACTAATTAAGCACTCAAGTGAAACAGCTGAGCGTCCCCAATGTACACAATCCTCTCTCCCCTGATGATTGCGATAACATCAAAATCATCACACACTTGTGTACCTCTTTTTATCATCAGAAACTAACTCTTACATCTCATCCCCCACGTAGTTGGAATAAGAACACTAAACGCCTTGATGAGTAAAACCTTGAGTTTCTCTGCGGTCATGAAATTTGTTTTCCCGGGATATCTTCAATCACTTAGAAGAATTAAGTTCATCAAGTTTACTCGCCATGAGTCAAACCTTGAGTTTCTCTGCGGTAATAACATTTGTCTTCTCGGGATATCTTCGATTACTTAGAAGTATTAAGTTCATCAAGTTTACTCGCATTTAGATGCGTGTCTCCTTCCCGCTTGCTGGTTTTGATACTCAGAATCGGCAACTCTTTGAAAGCGAATACTAGAAATCTGTTGAGAAGAACGCTTGGAGTCTTTGTGAGAATCAACATGCTGAATAATGTGAGCAAGTCTAATTGGGGATTAAATCAGAAATTTCACCCTCCCCCAATTAGTGCTCTCCCCTAAACTGACAATGCCTAGAATATGAAGAAGTCTTTAGATAATCAAATGCAACTTGTCTTTAGTCTTCTAACATGTAGCAGAGAATGTAGAACAGACTGTAGACTCGACCTTCTTCAAGATTGTCCAGTTGGGGAATAGATAGTTAACATCTTCGACTCACCAAAACACAAGAACATCACCAAAAAGCAT
>OU343216.1:165202763-165214225 GCA_910596185.1 Chrysanthemum makinoi | reverse complement strand
GATCACAGTAATCTAGAATATAGATATATTGTCACACCCCCAAATTACCTATTTTGCAGCGGAATGGAATTCCTGGGGGTTGACTGTCATAGCATCACAATCACAGTTATATTGAACGACCTAAAGTGCCGTTTGGAAAATACATCGCTTGATTTAATAAAACAATCAGAGTTTACAAGTATAGGTCCCAAATGAAAATCAACATCTTGCGAGAAAATAAGTTTGGTAAAAGTCAAACGATGTTTTTAAAGTGTATAAATCCCATGTGAGACGCGTCGTCACCGCGACTCTATGATATGTCCACATGCATGCCATGAAGTGAATGCCTTAGTTACCTGAAAATACATTGCTAAAAGTGTCAACACAAAGGTTGAGTGAGTTCATAGAGTTTATGTAAATGTTTAATATGACTACCACAAGTATAGGCCATGTATGACAATATGTCACAAAAATGATACAATTGCTTAAGCACATGGCACCGAAGCTTGACTGATGTTCGCCCCAACAGAGTGTTTTGCCAAACAACTCAAATAATGATAATGAAATGAAATGCATCCGTCCGGTTGGAATCCACCAACCCGGATGGAGGTGTCACCCTCGATAGATCTATCCACTCACCCTCGCTTCTATGAAATTAACGGTTCATGATTATGAAATGGAGACATTTAACTGGCAATAAGGTAACTTAAGAAATGTAATGAATTTGATATACTTGGTATCGTAATAAAAATGATGTGCAATGTATTCTCCCCCGTAGGTTTGAAATAAAGTAAAAACTTGAATAAATCGGGCCTATGAAAACTCACCTGTTGCAATGATAATGATGATATAATGGCAATACTGAAATGAGGCGCAACCTCTGACCGTGACCTATTATGAATGATATGTTCTAATGTAAATCATGAAACAATGTCGTGCATGCAAATCCATATGTAGTCTATACCACTTGTACGCTTTTGAAAATTGAATTTATCGTCGAAATATATGTTTATGACATCTCGTCATGTTATAAAATACTTTACAAGTATTTACGTTGAAATGATATCTTACGATAATCATTTAATGATTTATCATGAAATTATAACTTTTCGTCGTAAAATAATGTCATTGAAAATTTCATGAAAGTGACAAAACGGCCTTGAAAATCTAGTCGTAAAATGGTGCACGTCGAGTGTTAGGAAACAAACTCAACGGTTTTGGGAAGCTTGTATCATTATCTCAAAGTTTTAGCATTTAAGTTTTCATCCCAGAGGTCTCGATCACTGAGAAAAATATAGGTTAAGTATGGTACTTGTATCCAAAAAATTGTTTAAGGGTGGTTTTCGGCAAAGTTTAAGTGACCGTATTTTATTCGTTACAACTCCGTTTGACAAACGGTTGGACATTTTGGAAAATAGGCTAGGCGAACTTACTTTTACTAGAAGACATCATTTTATAAAAAGTACCCCGTCATTGTTAAAAACGACCCTCAACATGGTCCCTTGTTGCCGTAGTATGTGTCTAATAGAAATATATTAGTTTTTCTTATATAATATAGTTACGACAACTTTGTGTAAAAGCGTGTAATTTAATCGTTACAAGTCCGTTTTCTACGTTTTATATGTCCTTAGCTTCGTATTAAAGTATACTAATATATTTTTGATAAGTCGACACATTTTATAGCGCTTAAGATTCATTTTTGACTCGTACAAAGTTAAAATAACATGCTGAATTTTCTGAGTTTTATAGTTTTCGTCGCCAAACTTCAAAAATTCATATCTTCTTCGTTATAACTCCGTTTTAACCCGTTCAAGCGGCCACGTTTTCGTTTTAAAGTATATTTTCTAAATATCTAGGCCAAAAATTTTTATCTACTGTCGAAAATTCCAGATTTCAAAAATATGGACAGACCCTTAATAAAACTTGTCGAAATGAGTTTTTCTCGCGCCAAACCTATTCTAACCAATTCAAAACAACTCCGAAGCTATTCTAATCCTACCATACACCTTTTTAGGGTGTCATGGGTTCCTAGACATCACCAAAAGTTATATATTCCAAGGAGTAATTATAGGATGACATATGTATATATAACTCTTAAAAACAATGAAAAAGTGGTATAAATATCATTTATGACTTGCATGTTTTTCTCAAATATGATGAAATGAACATAAAATAAATATGAAAGATGAAAATGAATATGAGATGCTTACTAGTGACTTGATGAGGTGAAGTGAACAAAGGTTTAATCCTAAACACCCAAGGTTTTTATTTCACAACCTTAATCAAGAGTGTGTCTAGATTGTTATAAACTTGACAAGAAAATTTTTGGGAACTCCTTCTTGGTCTTCACCATGGCCAGTTATGGAGGAAAGGAAGGAAGAGAGAAAAGATTTTTCTTGCACTTTGAGATATGAATGAGAATGTCTAGTTGTGTGAGAATAAAATCAATATAAGTAAGATATTTAGCAAATAAAAAGTGTGTGTCATCTATGTTAGTCGACATATATGAAAGAAGAAAGAAAAAAAAATGAAACACTTACATTGTATAATATAATGTATAAGTTAAGTGTAATTATTCAATAATAATTAGTAACTTGTATATTTATTTAAACATTTAGGGTAGCGTTAGCTAAAAATAAATTTTAACGGATCACAATAAAATATATTGAAGTCATAAAAATTATAAAAATACATTTCTTACAAGAATTGAGTGAATAAATATTTATCGGGTTGAATTCTGAAAGCCGTCGTAAATATTTATACATAATAATTTATATACAAAATAAATTGAAAACATCGGGTAAACTAATGATATAATTTTTATAGTCTTAAAATGAGTATAAAAATATATTAAGATTATTTTTGGAAGTGTCAGATCAATGTTTCAAAATAATGTTTACGCGATAGCGTTTATTTAATAGGAAAAATAAACGTTTAATGAATAAATGCAAATCCATGCATGAACCGATATGAAATGATGTTATTAATGTTGTGTAGACTAAATCTAGTCTATATGAAATGTCCTTGATGTTATTCCATGAATACGCAGCTTAACCCTCCAGGTTACGCGTATTTGATACTCGTAAACCTAATTTACGAAGAATGATGAATAGTGGCTCTTCCAAAGTTTGTAAAAATGACCTGAAATTACGAGTTGTCACATATATTCGATTACTGTTTACTTTGCTATTAGTAGTTAGGCGGCGAAGCTTCTTTCCTTAACAGAGAATCCTTTAATATCGCCGCTTACTATAAATGGGAAGATTTGGCTTTAGTAGATAGGGACTTAGTTTTATCTGGGTAAAGCACTTGGGGACTTAGTTTTATCTGGGTAAACTTTTCCCGCCTAGTCCATATCATTCTTCAGTCTTCAAAGCCTTCAGTCTCTTCCTTCAGTTTGTCTTCAGTGCTAACAGTTGGAGAGGAGTCTTAGGGATTCAGTGAGTTATTGTAATCACTCACTGAATCCACCATCTTCTTCTTGACTTAGTCTTCACCCATTAAGTTCCGCCTTGCTGAGTGGAGAGGCTTCTTCTTTGCCTCGTACTGAGTATCCTGAAGATGGCTCACTGAGAGTCTATGCACTCAGTGACCTGATAGTGTTTAACGGATAGAACACTTAGGTTATTTTCTATTCAAATCCTAGATTAAGGGGTTTGGGTATTTACTGAACCCAACAATTATATCATCATAAACATTGCACCAGGTGAGTTTTCATAGCCCCGATTTATTCAAGTTTATACATTATTTCAAACCTACGGGGGAGAATACATTGCACATCATTTTTTTTATACGAGCCCAAGTATATTCAAATTCATTTACATTGCTTAAGTTACCTCATTGCCAATTGAATGTCCCCATTTCATAATCATGAACCGTTAATTTCGGAAGAAGCGAGGGTGAGTGGATAGATCTATTGAGGGTGACTCCTCCATCCGTGTTGGTGGTCCCAACTGGTCAACGGATGCATTTCATTTTTATCATCATTGAGTTGTTTGGCAAAACACTCTGTTGGGGCGAACATCAGGAACAGTCTAGCTTCGGTGTCATGTGCTTAAGCAATTGTACCATTTTGTGACATATTTGTCATACATAACTTATACTTGCGCTGGTCGTATAAAACATTTACATAAACTCTATGAACTCACTCAAACTTTGTGTTGACACTTTTAGCAATGTATTTTCAGGTAACTAAGGCATACACTTCATGGCATGCATGTGGACTTATCATAGAGTCGCGGTGACGACGCGTCAAACTTAATTCCGCACATGTCTAATTTCATTTTGGACCTTTCTTTTGTAAACTCTGAATATTTTATTATATCAAACGATGTTCTTTTCAAACGACACTTTAGGTTGTTCAATATATCTGTAACTGTGATGCTATGACAGTCAATCCCCAGGAATTCCATTCTGCTGCAAAACAGGTAATTTGGGGGTATGACAGATTGGCATCAGAGCTTCGGTTATAGAGAACTAGGTTGCATCATTGACCCTAGACTATAACTACATCATCATAGCATCTCATCATTTCATCATAAGTGCATAGTCACTATACATGCGGTTTCATACGCACATTTTGCAAGTTATTTACTTTCATTTCAAATCGATTGTCACATTAATGCCTTCAGATACCCATCCCATCATACTCACATCATACTTTGACATGGAGAATGCCCTGTCATTCCCTATCACAATTTTAACATCAGTTGACTCAACACCGATAACATCAGATGATGAGACTGAACCCTTTTAGGAGGACGAAGTTGCACCTACACCATCACGATCATCATTGGTTCACCGTAGGATCAGAAAAATTTCTATCATTCAGTCGGGACAGATCATACCATTTGGTAGGACTTATAGGCTTAGTCCTTATGGACCTATTAGGATGCTTACTACAAGGAAGATAGTAGTATTTCATTCACCATCATCTCCTAACTTACCACTAGGATTTCCATCATCATCATCGTCATCATTATCATCTAGAGCACCATTCGTACCATCACATCTCATATACACTACTTATACATATGACTTGCAGCTTGGGAAGCGTGCATGATTTAACACACCATTACCATCTATCACTAAGATTATAGACACTACACCATCTTATAGGTTTGAGAACTGTGAGAGTTCTAGGGCTGTTGCTGCTAGACAACCTACTGCTCAAACACTTGAGACATGATCAAACCATCAACAGGAACAGATAATAAGTACCTTTCTATCTAATGTAATCTTTATCCTTTATTATCTCCACGATAATCATAACCTTTGCTTATTTTATTCCCTATTCTAATTGCTTAATTTTTAATCATTTCGCAACAATATACCACTATCTTACTAGGACTTAGGGCAACTTTATTCTTGACTAATTAGGAGGCTGATATGTGTCTAAATACACATATATTTGTATTGAATAAACCCACAAAAACAACCAAAAACACACAAATAACTCACAAAATGTTATAAATTCATCAAAATGTGTTTTTATGTGATTCAGGTACAAAAGATTGAAAAACAAGTGAAAAATGATCAATTTCACAATAATTGTCGTTTTCAGTCCCTGAATTTACACAAAATGGCAAAACTAGTCCCTGAAGTTTCAAAATGAAAGAAAAGTTAACTTAAGTCCTTGGGAATCCAAAAATATTCACAAATGATCCCTGGATGAAAGTTTTCACAAAATGGCAACTTTTACCCTTCAAGTTACAAAATTGGCAAAAAATGGTCCCTGGGTATTCAAAAATGGAAATTTTACAAAATATACCCTTGTACTATTCATGAACTTACAAATTAGAACACTTTTGATAACTTTTGGGAATTTACACTTTAGTCCCCCAAGAATCCAAAATTTACACAAATGGTCCTTTTAAGCATTAAAATGTTTTAATTAACAATATTGGTCCTTGTGTTTATATAAATGGCAAGTTTGGCCCTTCAAAGGAAGTTTGGAGAAAATTACAAGTTTGGTCCTTATAGTTTCTAAATTGACAGTTTTGGTCCCTGGATTTGTAAAAATGGAAATTTTCAACTAAGGTCCTTGTACTAACCATATTTGGCAGGTTTAGTCCTTTTGATAACTTTGGGAAGTTTGCAGGATCAGTCCCTTAATTTCAGAATGTTACATAAAGGATCCTTGTATTAATACTAACCCAAAATCCAATCCAATCCTTTAACCCGGCTGGCCCAAACCTTACCCAAGCCCAAGTCAACTCCCATCCCTGGTCAAACCCACTAAAACGCGCCAAATACCACTAACACTATTCACCCGTCTCTTCCACCACTGCATAGCCAAAACCAGGTGGTTTTCTACCACCTCACCCCCTCCACCTGTCTCCACAGCTCACAACCTACTCCCCTACACCCTCTCACCTTTTCCCATCAAGCAGTTAATGCTTCCACACCTTCTAACACTCCACCCTTTTCCCCTTTGCCCTGTTTTTCCTCATACTTGACCCTAAAAGCTTCAAAAGCTCACCACCTTGTTCCCTCCACCTCATACTACCTCCCAAAATTCCTTAATTGAAATACAACTGCCTCAAGTTACCAATTTCGTTTTGGCCAAAATGCCATATGTACGTTTGAGATGAATTTGACCAAACCAAAGGTCAGGATGTGTTGGGATTCAGTTCTTGGTCTCCAAGGAGTTCAAAGAGTATAAAAAGAGAGAAGAGGAGCAGAGGAAATTTTACTCTTGGGCTAGCCAATTGTCACCTTAGACTAGTGTAATTTTTAATGCTTTCATTTAAATTAAAATGTCATTTACAGCTTTGATTAGTGTAATGGAACTCATATTAGTGTAATGTAATTCTAATCTCAGTTTAATTATAAGTCTCTTTTGCATTTCAAGTTCTTCAATATTTTCCTCTATTTCAAGTCATTTACTTTTCTGTTGATCATTAGTTGATTATATGGACTCAGTTAAGCACACTTAGGCTCCTGACAAAGCCAAATGAGCTTTTAGATACATATAAAAAGCAATGATCTTTTAAATTCAGAAAATACTTAAAAATCAAGAAAAATCATTGAAAAATCAAAAAGCAGATTTATGAAGAAGGTGATGAAGCAGGGTTGGATTTGGAATGCTATGGGGTATTAGGAGCTTAATAGGAAGCTATTGGGTGTAACCTTGTCCTTGGTTTCTATGTCTCACCCCACTTTCTCATTTGTAAGCATGTTTCTAATTTTTGCTATTTACTGTTTCAAGGTCTTATTTACCTTAATTTCCATGTTTCTGTGTTTAGTTGTTGTTAGTTAATATAATTATAGCTTAAAATTATGTATTCATGTTTTGGAATTGATTGTGCTTGAAATTTCCATTTTCACTGTCATAAGCTCAATTTTTGAGAATCCTAGGTATACCTTTGTGTGACTACTTATGTATACTGAAAAAGTTCTAATTTAACCAATGAAAACCTCTGGATTTGATGAAATTAGTTTATGCAATGATATGGATTGGATAGTTTAATTTGGTTCTATTTTAGGTGTGTTTGGTCTACTTTATTTAACTGTGTTCAAGAGTGCTTAAGTCAGTGTTATTACTTGTTCTGTATTACATGTGGTCCAATTAGTTCAAACAAGTCAAGAAACACTGTCCTTGTTTATCAAATAGTCAAAATTGATTTTAATTTTCATTAGATAATGCACTGTTAGGATTCATAGTACTAATTTCATCACAATTGCTCATAAGTAGTTTATATAGCTTAATCTAGTTTCATTATAGCTTAATATATCATAGTTAATCAGTAATTTCAGTTTTAAATTCATTTTAGTCAAACCTTAATGTTCTTGTAAAAAGTCAAGTTTTTCCTTGTGTCGTTTTTGAATAAAATATATAATTTTGTTGTGTATTCAATATTAGGATTTAGCCTTTAAGCTTTTAGGATAGTTAAGTTTAGTTGCTTAAGAAAAATAGAAAAATACTAGTTCTCATTAACTCAGCTTATAGAGTACTTATTTTCTAGCTTATTTTGAGTACTTGTTTGGAAATTATGCCCTGCACCACAGTTATGGTGTCAAGTTCATGAGCTTGCATAAGCTTCATGACTTGACCCAACTATTGTACTTAGCCTCTTTATGTTGCCTTTGTGGCTTAGTCTTTATGTGTATGATTATTTTTCAGTTTTTAGCTTATTTACATAGCTTAATCTTTCCATCTATTTTGTCCCATTTACTCCTTCCACTGAAGCAAATAGTGGAAGTGGAGTTGTGTTTCTATGCCTATGAAAAGTTCCCTACAGAGCTAGAGCTTGTGATTTTTAGCTTCTTATGAAGTTATTCAGTCATACTCTAAGTCTCAGTATTGGTTGAGCTCTCATGAGCTTATTTGATAAGTCTTGTGAGCTTGTGTTTGCCCATTCCTACAGTTCAAACCATGAACTTGCACAATTTCCACAAGCTCACCCCAAGCTCCTTAGTGATCACTAGTCTTTGTGGCTTGGCTTTTTAGGAAGCCAAGCTACCCAGCTTTATGATCATGTGCTTAAAACTCACCTTGCAGCTTATTAACCAGGACTGCAAGTAGCTTTTTAGTTTGTCCCATTTTATTGTGTGTCCTGGTTCACCATGTACTCAGTGAAATGGGAGCTTTTTCATGAGCTCCTCAAAAGCTCATCTGTGAATCCCACAGTATGAGCTTGGGCTTTTTGGAAAGCCAACCAGCACTTCTTGCAACCTCAACTTTTATTTTAACCTTTGAAGCTTATTTCATCAGCTTAATTGTGCCAAACAAAAGACTGCAGGAGTGGTTGGATCTGTATGAAACTGAGAAGAGCTTATGAGCTTATTAGAGCTTATTAGTGATTCTCAGTTCACATGCTTGTTTATATGTATATTGGACTTATATATATCTTACTTTTTCTTTTATTTACACTTTATAGCTTTTTCAAGCTTATTGTGAGCCTATGAGTCTACTGTGAGCCCATAAGCTCAACTGAATGACTAATAAGCTCATAATATGCTTATTTATAGGTTTGTAGCTTTCCATTTTCCTTAAACTTGTTCTTATTACATGTACATACATATCTTTTTCCTTTTGTTTCCTTTGTTAAGCTTATTCAAAGCTTATAAGTCAAACAGTGAGTTAAAAGCTCACTGCATAAGCTTATAAGCCAAGAATTGCTTATTTCTTTGTTTATAAAGCTTTTAATTCATTACATGTACTTAATATCTGTATATATTTATGTTCTAAAAACAGAAAAGCCCAAAAACAAGCTTTTGCTACAAGTCCTAGCTTCTATATGGAAGCTTATGGCTTATTTAGCATCTGTCATTGAAATAAGCTCCCACAGAACTTATTTCCAAGTTTTACAAAAGTTGGTTTTGTTAAAATTTCTTATATTTAGCTTATTATTAGTTTTGCAAAAAGGAAAATCAAAAATAAAAATGTTTTTACAAAAAAGGTGGAGGCAGGCTCGAACCTGAGACCTCCACCCCTTTAAGAGTGATTGTGGGGGTACCTGTAACCATAAGCGCCCTTGGGTCTTTCTTGTTATGGAATGCAAAATCAAATATATAAGGGTGTTTGGCAGTTATGGTTATAAGCTCTTTTGAGCTTATTTCCAGCTTATTTTCCACAGTAACCCACAGCTTTCTTATTTTTCTTAGATTAAGAATAGATTATAGTATTTTCTGTAAAAAGTTGAGATTTTTCTAATTAGTTTTACTATTTTTAAACATTTAATTAGTGTTTTATAGTATTTAATTCATAATAAATAAAATAATTATCAAAAAAAATATAATTCTTTTTTGTAAAATTTTCTTTTATAAAATAGTATGTAATAAAATTAGTTTTACATTCGTAGGCCTTTTATTTCATAAATTTTACGTTTTTGCTTGCGCTCCAGCGTAATTTTTAAACGTAACGCTCGTTTCCGTTTTAAATAACGTTTTTAGATATTTTGAGTTTACGTTTTAGTTAAATTAGTTTATTTAAGTTATTTTATTTTATAAAATCATAAACGTTCATCGATCTGCAAAAATAGTGATAGCGTTTATTTAATAGATTTTAACTTTTATTTTCTTTAATTTGCATTTAAGTCGCTAAGACATGCAAATCCCTACTATAGTTATAATTGTTTTGTTACGTTTACGTTTAAGTTAAACGTACGTTTGTATATCTTTTCGTTTTTAGGTTTTACGTTATGCGTTTCTTAATTGAACTAGATGTGACAGAGCTATTACTATTCACATTCAGTGTTAGTCAATCAGATTCCTGTTTTCCTATACTAATATTATTTTCAACAATTCAAGTCATTGTACCAGAACATCACGCCTCACCAGGACATAAACGATCCAAGGATATTTTTAATCCTTGGTAAACTTGCAGTTCTCTCCCGGGCTGTCTCGCTTTTAGTATCAGCCATTCACAAGTGGCTGGGAAATAAAGTTAGTTAGTTCGGGAGGAATCAGAGGCTGTTACCATTCTAATAGATTCTCCCGTGTATCCTACAAACCATTCAAAAATTTTATTTCAAGCTATTTTGTTACCACTTCATGAAATTATTTCACATCATTTCATTCCAAGTTATTTTACTACCATTTTAGGAAAATGGCTTCACAGAATTCTAAAGCAAGCTGTTTTGTTACCACCCTATAAATTGATTTTCAGTTATTTTATCAACTATTTAATACCATTATGCGAAACGATTTTCATGTTACTCTGAAAAAAAAATAAAAAAATAAAATTGTTTGAGCCATTATTTTACAAAACAACACGTTGAATACCATCTAAAACTTCGGATAAACATAATACCATTTCAACAAAACCAAGCATCACATCATTTGTCCTTGATTATACATAGCCTGATCACCTATGTATAATTCAGGAAGAATTATGTCATGAAAGTAACAAGCATCATTTCAAATCTCTTAAAACAATCTTCATTCACAAGCAAAGCTTTGCAATCATATAAATTGCTCATAAACATCTATTTTGTTAACACTCTATAGATACTTACGCCATTGATCACTCACTCAACCGATAAGTTGAAATTTTTACCAGTGACCTTTTTAAGAAAAACTTTCTATACCACCTACGAGGAGGATTCCTCGATACAAGAAAACAATGAAAGGAATTCGGAATTACCAACAAGGACTAGAAGTATATAGTAAGATGATTCGAAACTCAATAAAAATCTTAAGACATCACGAGACATTCCGGACCACTATTTTGGACTAGAAGCCAAATTATATCATTTCAAAAGTACTAGCTAGACCGAGTTACAAGATTTAGTACGAAGCGAATACATACTAAGCAACACTATAGGGAGAAACCAAGTCTTTTAATTGAGACTACATAACATTTCATTAAACATGGCCTCAACAATATGTGAACTTCCCTACAATGAGTTTCCCTTAAAGGAAAATGGAGTTAAATTAAGGTTATCGATATAAACTTTCTCTAAGACATTGTGTTCTCCAGAAATTCCAGTAACCTCACTTCTATATCAAGAGATGCAACAGATCTGAACATATCGGAC
>OU343216.1:165186030-165202663 GCA_910596185.1 Chrysanthemum makinoi | reverse complement strand
AATCAATGAACCTCCATCTATAAGTGAAATCAGAACAAACATTCTTCGACATAGTATGAGCTGATATCTATTTTCTTGCTAGCATGATAACAATTTCAGCGATGAGCTATTTTAGAAGCACTCAATATCAGAACAAATCTTGAAAATCAACCACCACACCACATCACCTAAAAATTTAAGGTTTTGTGACTTGACAACATATAGTATGGAAATATTTCGATAAGAGAAATTAGGAGAGACACCATCAAACAATAAACATTGTAGTAATGGAGACTAAGCACTTTAGGCAAAGAAGACTCAAGTCATGACATTCGCTAGAATTAGAAACGCGAGGAATCACAACTGTTACCTATAATATATTCTTTTCAATAAGGTCCTTTTCGACAGACTTAACATTTTGAAATTTGGCACGAGACACGTGGTATCAATTCCAGTTGTACCTATTATAAGCTATTCGATTCACCTTAGACTTCTAACAATCATTTCAAGTTTTCCATGGAACCTATTAGGACATGAGTACCATCTATTGTTAGGAATTAGAAATTCCAGGTATTAAAGAGTCGGTCACCTCAAGTATATGTAATCGTTAGAAAGCTCGTAGTCATAGTACTTTTATGTTAAGTAGTATTTAGTTTAGTAACACCGTGGAGGACGGACGGGTCTTTACCCACTGTATGCCTGATCCACAACCCGTTGTGTGGCGTTTTATTGTAAGACTATAAATACTCTCTACCTTCCAAGGTAGAGAGTTGGAGCTCATAATAATATTTTCTTTCTCTCACTATAGTTCCCAACTCTCTTCCTTTCTCTCACTAGAACTTTCTCTCTCTAACATACTTATACGCCTACTTTGATTATGGTTTAGAGTGTTTGTGAAATCCAATATCCAACAATTGGTATCAAGAGCCAAGGTTTGATCACTCATCTTTCATGCTCTTTGTTTTGGTGGATTTCATAAGGTTTTTGGAGTATTAAGGGTTTAGGAGAGTTTGATTCATTTGGACAAATTCTTGTGTTAAAGTTTGAATTTTGCTTGTACTTTTGTGTTTAGGATCATCATATGTGTTTATGTTTTGAATTGGAAGCCTTAAATCATTGTGGTTTGGTTGTTTTGGATTGATAAAGTGGTTATTTTTGAAAAAAGGACTAAGCGAGTTGTGTCTCGGACTTGTGTTTCTTCAAAGCGAGTTGCTTTGTTATTTAAAGCGAGTTGGTACATGCGACTTAGCTGTTTAGTGAGTTGATATTTATGCTACTTGGGTTCAAAGCGAGTTGTTTCTTTAAGCGACTTGAGATCTAAAGCGACTTGCTACTTAGCGAGTTGTAACGTTAGCGAGTTAACTTAAGCGACTTAGTGTTCAAGCGAGTTGATTGTGTTGTGAGTTGAGACTAAAGCGAGTTGGCTATTTAGCGACTTGATTAATTAAGCGAGTTGAGTGTGTTGCGAGTTGGCTGCTTATGCGAGTTGTGTGTTTAGCGACTTGTTCATTTAGACCTTTTTCTTCTTCGTTTTACGTTCTTACGGTTGTTCTTTTGGTTTAGTAAAATCCCGTGAAAGAATCAATTTCCCGGTTTAATCAAAGAATTGCAAAATCCGGTAGAGCTTGAAACATGTCTACAAACGTTCCTACTATCATCTCCACTGTTGCGAGGATGTTCAAGCGGTGGTTCAGATACTCGTCCACCCATGCTTGTGAACGACTACGATTCTTGGGCTCAACGAATCAGTTATGCTTGCCTTGGAAAGGAATATGGTGTCAACATTCTCAAATCCATTGATGAAGGACCGTATCGAGTTGAGACGACTAGAGATGTACTTGATACTGCTGAAGATGGAACTCGGATTTACGGAATGGACAGACCAAAGATGTATGATGAGCTTGATGATAAGGAGAAAAAGAGATTCGATGCTGATATCGGGGCTTCTAACATTGTTCTTCAAGGTCTTCCTAAAGACATCTACAAGCTGATCAATCACAACACGAAGCAAAGGCGGTATGGGATAATGTCAAGATGCTTCTCTCAGGTTCAGAATTAACTATGGAAGAAAGAGAATCACAACTCTATGACGAATTTGAACACTTCAAGATGAAACCAGGTGAGAGTGTCTATGAGTACTATGTGAGATTTCATAAGTTGGTGAATGACATGAGGAACATCGGAATGACTATGCCTAACATTCAGCTGAACTCAAAATTTGTAAACAACATGAATCCCGAATGGCACAAGTTTGTCACTACTGTGAAGCTCACTAAAGGATTGAAGAATACAAACTATGAGCAACTCTATGCCTTCCTTCTTAAGAATGAGAGACATGCCATGTTTGAAAAAAGGATTCTTGAACAATTCAAAACAAATCCAGGAGAGACAAGCTCATCAAATGACTCTACTGCCTTCTACTCAAACATTGGAATTACCACCAAAGCATCTCAAGTTATACCCATGGGTGATGGTAATCACAAACTCATTCTTGATCCAAGATTCAAACAAGGCGATGAGGATGCACCGTGGGACACTTCATTAATCAACTAGCTCTTATGGTTAAGCAAAACTTGAATTTCTCCACATACCAACCGTCTTCACACCAACAATGAAATCGAACTGCGCTTCCAATCTTCACAATCATGCTCTAGTTAGAGATGGGAAAGTCATGGTGCAACCAGTCAAGAAAGACGATATGAACAAGGAAGAGGTGGAGTAGGTAGAGAATATGTGGCAAATCAGAATAGGGAAGGAATGGAAATCAAGGTCAAGTTAATATGATAAATGTTATAAGCTGTGGTGGTGAGGGACACATTAGAAGCTGCACATCTCCAAAGCGTCCACAAAATGCTGATTACCGAGGGATAAGATGCTGCTAGTGCAAGCTCAGGACAATGGAGCAACCTTGGATGAAGAGGAATTGTTGTTTCTTCTGAGGGAATGCTAAGACCTATGATGCATATGTGGATGGCGACCTACTCAGGAGATAAGTCACAATCATCAGAATGCCTTTCAAGTCGCTGATTGTGATGCATACGACTCGGATGTGGATGATGGACCTACTGCACACACAATTTTATGGCTAGCATTTCTCCAATGGTTTCTCCCAAGGTCTCTTCTTCACCACAAGCTGGCCCATCCAAAGACAAACTCATCTCGGAGGTACTAAAACTATCGATGATCTTGATGTGCAAAAGATGCATGACAAAGTACTATCAACTGAAACTTTTGTATCAAATATTGAAAATATGGGTAATATCAATGTTGTCCCATATGATCAATATGTGAAACAAAGTGAAAGTGAAATTGTGCCAAGTGATGCATCTCCTGCAATCAACAATGACTATATTTTTGATGAATACACTTCCTGTGCCCATGATGAGTCTGTAATATCTGAATTAAATGCCTATAAAGAACGTGTTGCTATTTATGAACAACGTGCTAAATTTGAGTTGACCACTCGTGAGCGGGAAATGGATGACCAAATGCGTACAACTATTAGAAAAAGTAGGTTTAGAAAAGAAGTATTAAAACAAGAGTTAAACTCCTTGCAAGAAAAGCTTTCTAAAACTACTAAGCAAAAACAAGAACTTCAAGAAAATGTTAAAATGCTTAAGCAAGAATTTAATGCTAAGGAATCAAAACTTTTGAATGATTTTTCTAATCTAAAACCTTGAAAAACAAGCTTGAAAATAAGTTGTACGTACAAGGAAACACCATTAATTTGCTCACATGATCACTAAGCATAGAGTCCTCAGCGATAAGCATAGCATTCCCCTTATTGAGGAACCAAATCCAGAGGTCATTAAAAGGGCTAGAAATGCTCATAAGGTTCTTTATGATGGCAATGGAAATTCTTAAACCTAGACAGAAACCTAGTTCGTTGAGTGCACGAGAGGAAGATAAGAAATCAGATGAAATCACTAGGGAAAAGTTAAACAAGAAACTAGATGATCCAAAATGTAAAGAAAAGAAAGTAATCATCACACCCCATGATTACAAAAAGGAAAATTGGATTGCCTTAAACAAGTTTAAGCCTCAGACATTGTTAACTCCCGAACAAGTGTTATGGAAAATGGATTTAGATAAGCAGAAAGCTGAAAATATTGTTGAAACCAACCCCCTCTTAGGAAAATGCCTAGAGCGACTGTGTATCCTCCTAATACACCAATGCATCTTGTTCCTAGAACAATTGCCACTAAAAGCAAGACCTTAATTAGCCAATATGTTATACTTCAACTATTTGTTGATTTTGAGAAAACTTGCAAGAAAAGGATCACACCCACTGGTATTACGGAAGGAGAAAGGGGTTTTGAGCAAATGAAAGAATGTTATTTAACGGAGGTCATGCCTTTCTTTAAACTTCTAAAAGATCACTTTGAGAGTCTTAAAAAGGGGATAGAAACTGATATTAAGGGAATGGAAAAGGAATTTGATGCAATGATAGTTGAAGTTAGTGACTATGAGCGAGCACTAAAATATAATGAGATTGAGAGGAAGAACTTGCATACACTAAATGAGAACCTGATTTGAATGTATTACTCAGGTTTTGTTTTTCACTGCTACAAATTGTTCCATTAATGCTTCCAAATTTCATGAATTATCGGTTGCGCTCAAAGTCTCCCATGATCGTGTCATTGAGCTTGAAAAAACTAATTCTGAACTAAGCGAGAAAATTGAACTGGATGATCACGACAATTTGGTTAAACATTTTTCTAAACTGGAAGTTGAGCATTTTAATTTACAACTAAAATATCAACATCTTAAAGAAAATGTCAAAACTTCAAATATCAAGACATCCTCGGATGCTCCAGAGTTTGATGCAGTTTTCAAATTAACAAACGTGATGAACAGATTCAAGCTCATTGCAACACGATCGGAAAGTTGAAAGCCCAAATCTCTCAATTAAAGGGTCAAACGAACAATATGACAGGCTCCCAAATGCCTCCTCCTTTAGATTCTCAGAATTCTCAAACTTTTCATCTTCAAAACTTAGTTGATGCCTTACAAAAGGAAAATGAGAGTTTTCTAGAAGAAAATGAAAAAGTTAAACGACATTTTAAAGAGTTATATGATTCAATAAAAGTCACCCGTGACCAAAAAAATGAAAAAATAACGTCTTTACAAAAGGAAATTGAGAATCTGAGAAGTCAGGGAAATGGGAAACTGCCACTTGTTTTCAATAAGAATGTTGTCTCAAAGTCACCCTTAGACTGCAAATACACTGTGACAGTTAAATATATTCCTCCTCATCTTAGGAATAATGAACATGCTTTTCATGAATACTGTGCTCACCTTAAGGATAGTCTAGAATGTCTCCGTGAGATTGTCGAAGAGGATTTCATTAACAAACCTCTTGATAGTGAAATTAGGTTTGCTTGCCTCCAGGCCAAACGATCTCAAGAGTTGCTAGAATGTGTAATTGCAACATGTCCAAAACCCTTAGGTGAAAAAGGCAAGGCTGTGAAGCCTTGTTCTATGCCTAGTGCCAAGCAGGAAATCCGTTCTATGCCCAGTCTTAAGAAAGGAAACACTAATGTGCCTTCAAGTAGTTCAGATTCCAGATATGTTAGTGCTAAGAAAGTGAACTTCAGTGTGCCTGCAAATAGCTCAAATCACAGTCTTAAGAAAGTAAACAGTAATGTGCCTTCTAGTAGGTCAGATCCTTGCACATCAAGTTCAGGAATGCAAAAATTAGATCAACCAACTAATGTTCCCATTCCTCTACAGGAGTAATCAGTGACATTAAAGCGGCAGGTCAAAGTCTCAAGACAATACAAGGAATGATAGGACCTTGCAAGCTAAGAATGTGCATTGGAAGAGAGTAGAAGACCAATCTAGGAACTTTAAGCTTGAGTTGAATAAAACGAATCGTGTTGATTCTAGTATTAGCCTTAGGCGTCCTGTAATTAATTCGAATTCTGATACTATTTGCAAACCTTGTAATGATGTGTGCTTGAATTCTGTTGCTAATCATGAATGTGGTGTGAATGCTTTGTCTAATGCTGTCAAATGTCCAGTTAAAATTGTTAATGCTAATAATCGTGCAAATAAGGCAAAAAGGCAAAAGCGAAAGATTGTTAGAAAACAGTGGAAACCCACAGGAAGAACTTTTATAAAGATAGGTTATTATTGGATACCTTTTGGCCATAAGAATAATCAGTTTGTTCTCAAACTGCTAAGATTATGCCCACTAGAAAATGGATGCCTACTGGTAGAACTATTCCCTTAAGAAGTGAACATACTTTGAATAGGTCAAATACAGACACCATCATTGCATCTATTCCCAATGATTCCATTGCTTCTACTTCTGATATGGATGTTTCTTTTTATGATGTGGGTGTTCCAATTACTGTTACTAACCAAGTGGAACCCATTCTTGCATGGGGATCCCAATTATCCAGTTATCCATTCTTGTCGGTGTTCAACTGCAGATCGTTCAAATCGTTATGTGGTACTTGGACTCAGGCTGTTCCAAGCATATGACTGGAGACCGGTCGCGGCTCATGAACCTCGTGAGCAAATTCATCGGGACAGTTAGATTCGGTAATGATCATTTCGGTGCAATTATGGGTTATGGTGATTATGTTGTTGGTGATAGTGTTATCTCTAGAGTATACTATGTGGAAGGTCTTGGTCATAATCTGTTCTCTGTCGGTCAATTCGTGACTTCGATCTAGAAGTAGCCTTCAGAAAACATACTTGTTTTGTTAGAGAACTTGATGGTAAGGAACTTTTAAGAGGAACTCGTGGTTCAAATCTTTACACCATCTCTATAGAAGATATGATGAAGTCTTCTCCAATTTGCTTCTTGTCAAAGGCTTCAAAAACAAAGTCATGGTTATGGCATCGACGTCTCAATCACTTGAACTTCGGCACCATCAATGATCTCTCTAGAAAGGACTTAGTTGTAGGTTTACCTCGACTAAAGTATGAAAAGGATCATCTTTGTTCAGCATGTCAATTGGGAAAAAGCAAGAAGTATGCCCATAAACCCAAACCTACTAACTCTCTCACAGAAGTTCTTCATACAATTCATATGGATTTATGTGGACCAATGAGAGTGCATAATATCTTTGGGAAGAAATATGTGTTAGTTGTAGTTGATGATTACTCTAGATTCACCTGGGTCAAGTTCTTAAGGACAAAGGATGAAACTCCTGATATCATCATCAAACTCATCAAACAGCTGCAGGTTCGACTTAACAAAACCGTCGAATTATCGGACGGACAATGGGCTGAGTTTGTTAACAATCAACTTAGTGAATTTTATGAAAGCATTGGAATCAGCCATCAAAGAAGTGTTCCACGAACTCCTCAACGAGCGGTGTAGTTGAAAGAAGAAATCGAACTCTTGTAGAAGCCGCTAGAACAATGTTGATTTACTCAAAGGTTCCAATGTTTCTCTGGGCTGAAGCTATTGCCACTGCATGCTACACACAAAATCGTTCCACGATTCACACTTGTTCATGGAAAGACACTATATGAACTTGTCCACAATAGAAAACCTAATCTCTCTTTCCTTCGTGTGTTTGGAGCATTGTGCTATCCAACTAATGAGGGTCAAGACTTAGGCAAACTTAGAGCTAAAGCAGACATTGGAGTATTTGTAGGGTATGCACCAAACAAAAAGGGATACCGAATCTACAACAAAAGAACCCGAAATATCATGGAAACAATTCACGTTACGTTTGATGAGTGACGGTCAAATGGCTCTGGACAATCCAGTTCAGGACTCGCACTTCAAAACAGTCCCATTGGTTCATCCCTTGTTCCAAACTCTTCTCAAGAAACTCCATATGTACCTCCATCGGAAGATGATTTAAAGAAATTGTTTGATCCTATGTTTGATGAACTTTATGATCCAAGTACTAATGAGGTGTTGATCCCTACAACAGAGGCTGCTCATATTCAAGTGAATGAAGTCAATCCCTCAGTCTCAATATCTTTAAGTCAAGAAGCACATGCTGCTGATCCTTGATCTCATCAACAAATCATCAATCTTCAAATGTACATCATGGAAGTGTTTCTGGCATCAATGATGAAGTTAATCCCTTTGCTACTCACGAAGATGCTCCATTTGAAAACATATTTGCTCCTGAATCTTCATCAGAACCATCTTCTTCAGGAGACATCGACTCGGCTACTTCAGTCCCTCAACAACTACCACATGAACACCTCAGAAAATGGACTCACGATCATCCATTAGACAACATCATTGGAAATCCCTCTCGTCCGGTATCCACACGGAAACAACTTGCAACCGATGCCTTATGGTGCTTCTTCAACTCCGTACTCTCTAAGATCGAACCAAAAGATGTTAAAACCGCCATGAATGAAGATAGCTGGTTCAATGCTATGCAAGATGAAATTCATGAGTTTGATCGACTAGATGTATGGGAGTTAGTACCTACTCAGTTGTGCTATGATTATTACTCTAAAATGGATCTTCAAAGTGAAACTTGATGAGCATGGTGATGTGTTGAAGAACAAGGCTCGATTAGTTGCTAAAGGATACCGTCAAGAGGAGGGTATTGACTTTGAAGAATCTTTTGCTCGAGTTGCTCGAATCGAGGCAATCAGAATCTTTCTGGCTAATGCTGCTAGTAAGAACATGGTAGTCTATCGATGGATGTGAAGACGGCATTTCTGAACGGAGACCTTAAAGAAGTCGTCTACGTCACCCAACCTGAAGGATTTGTAAATCAAGAGCATCCTACTCACGTTTATCGTTTGAAGAAGGCCCTTTACGGTTTAAAGCAAGCTCCAAGGGCATGGTATGATACACTGTCAAAGTTTCTTCTATCAACCGGATTTAGCAAAGGAGCAGTTGATCCAACATTGTTCACCGGAAGTCGGAAAACATTTAATTCACATTCAAATTTATGTTGATGATATTATTTTTGCCTCGACTGACCCAATGGAATGTGATCGTTTTCTAATGAAATGAGTTCAAAATTTCAAATGTCAATGATGGGACAAATGTCATTTTCTTGGGATTACAAATTTCACAAAGTCTCGGAGGCATTTTCATAAATCAATCTAAATATGCAACTGAGATCTTAAAGAAATTTGGATTTGATTCAAGTGACCTGTTGACACTCCCATGATTGATCGAACCAAACTAGATGAGGACCACTCAGGGATCATGATTGACCAAACAAAATATCGTAGTATGATTGGATCCCGGATGTACCTCACAGCCAGTAGACCAGACATCTTGTTCGCTGTTTGCATGTGTGCTAGATACCAGGCTAAGCCTACTAAAAAGCACCTTGAAGCGGTTAAGCGGGTCTTTCGGTATCTCCAAGGAACCATCAATATGGGTCTTTGGTACCCGAAGGACACCGGTATGTCACTAACGACTATGCAGGATCTTGATCATGCGAGGTGTCAAGATACTCGTCGAAGTACATCTGGAGGTGCTCGTTTTTGGGTGATAAGCTTGTGAGCTGGTCTTCAAAGAAGCAAATGAGTACTTCTATTTCCTCTACAGAGGCTGAATACATAGCCATGTCATCTTGTTGTGCTCAAGTCTTATGGATGAGATCTCAATTATCGGACTATGGCTTTGAATTCAACAAAATCCCTCTGTACTTGATAATAAAAGTGCTATTGCTCTCTCATGCAACAACGTTCAACACTCAAGAGCAAAGCATATCGACATTCGACATCATTTCATCAGGGAACAAGTGGAAAAGGTGTGGTGGAACTCTATTTTGTGAGGTCTGAATATCGGTTAGCAGACATCTTCACCAAAGCTCTTCCAAGAGAACGTTTTGAGTTTATTCTTCCACGTCTTGGCTTGAAAAGTCTTCAACCGGAAACACTCAAACGTCTTCAGGAGGAAGACGAGGAGTAAAGGTCTATCTTCATCTATCTCTTATAAATATTTATTGAAAAACAAAATAAAAAATAAAACGAAAAATTGAAAAATCTTCAAAAATATTGTCAATTTGTCATGCGTTTTCTCGGTTCGATTATATCTACGGTCTTTGTGCTGTCATTCAAAGAATGACACGGGACTTTAGATGTTGTTCGAATTTAAAAAATAATAATAATAATAAAAAATAATAATAATAATAATTTCAAAAAATCAAAAATATTTTTGGGAGAAAGAGAAACAATGGTTTATTGTCATTTCAGGCAGTAACCCGCTTTTTCAAAGAAAGAACAGAGCCATACTTTATCATGTTTT
The DNA here is from genome assembly GCA_910596185.1 of Chrysanthemum makinoi. Classification (NCBI taxonomy): domain Eukaryota; kingdom Viridiplantae; phylum Streptophyta; class Magnoliopsida; order Asterales; family Asteraceae; genus Chrysanthemum; species Chrysanthemum makinoi. The sequence goes on along the minus strand of OU343216.1, from coordinate 165,192,483 downwards.
CAAATTCCATGCTCTGATTCTTTAAACATTTATCTGCTGAAAACTAAGCGCTTTGAAAAATAACTTAGTCTCTATTTTTGATAATCATCTGGACTTATTTGTCAAAATATCAATCTCTCAATCAACAACCTATGTCATTGATTGAGGGGGAGAATGATTTCAATTAAATTAAAAGTTATTTGGCATTCAATTGTTTTCAAAAGATATTCATGCATGTTTAACCAATGGAGTTTAAAGTCTCAAAATCCGATCCTTATCGGTTAAAACGCTTTCATAATCAAGTCACAATTCTCCTTAAAAGCTTTCAAAATCAATTTAAATCTATAAGAGATCACAAATCTCAAATGATTTGATAATTGTGATCGGGGAGAATGTGTGATTTAAATTGGATTTAAATGATAATTGGTAAATGGTTTTAATAAGGATGTACAAGCTCTCCTTCCCACATGTGACAAACGATTTCAAATTTTCCATGCACATGTTGAGGGGAGCATCTATCTTAAACCTATGATTTGAAACGTGATAACTTATCTCAAGGTGCAGGTTCCCTCTAGTATGTGCAAAACTCTTTTCAAATCTCGAGGCACATATTGAGGGGAGCAAAATCATGAAAACCTCATCCTTCCCAAAATGCTTTATCTACTTGATTCGATTAGGGAAGTGATGTTGATATTTTTTGAAAATGGTAATCAAAGAAGTTAATTCTTTCTCTTGCCTCCGTGTGGAAAACTATTTCAAATACTTGATTCACATGTTGAGGGGAGTTCTTCTTCTAAAAATATCAAAACAATTCAGGTACAAAATGCTTTGATAAAATATCATAAGTATCTGGATTGATTTTCAAATGGTTTTCAATTGGTTCCTATGGCGGATGAACAATACCAAAAAGACCGACCAACTTTACATTATGTATGGTGATATAAGGACGATAAGGTTAGGTATGTGTTCCCATGATCCGCCAGAGCGGAGGATCTACCCAGGGACTATCCACTAGTTAGTGTAGAGTTCTTAGGTATGATGATAAAAGGAGAAAAATGAGATATGGGAAGAGTGCGGACTAAGACTGAGCTAGTCCTGGAATAAACCCAACAAGGTTCTAGCTATGAAGTCTCGGTAAGCACTGAAGGGGTTGAAGAATTAAAAAGAATTGAATGAGAAAAGGGTGAAAACAAATAGCCCTCCATTTATTCAACCTTAGGGCGAGAAACCGGTTCAATTCATATGCTACTGATGGTAACATCGGTATTGAAGACAAGACGTCATGGACCCAGTGGCGCACTGCACTTCAACTTTCCAAACCACTCAAGTTCCTCTTAAAAGGACTTGTTTCATTCTCACGGGGAACCTACATTATCTATCGACTTTCTCTTAGAGATTGTTGATATTGAAGGAGGAGACCCTCTCCCTAGTCTCCGATATAGGATCCAAATATGCACAAATTGAGTCTAGTGCCACGAGATCATCAATAAATCTCATTAGGACACTTTCAATGAAGACTCTCTGTTTCACACAATGTGGAAAGAGAGATTATATCTTGAGTCCTACGCATTATCCTTGTGGTATTGCGAACATCGAGTGATGTGTTTACATATTCACTGTGAAGATGGAAAGCCTTCAGGAGCCAACATCTAACAAGCTCCTGGTAGGTGGCATGTGAGATCTATTATACTGATCAACCATGTGACAACTGAACAAAAACAATGGGGCGATTCAATCTTTTGAATCAATCACGGTTCAGGTTATGGATTGACGGATACCTTTGAAAAACGGTCTTTGTGCTTTAAAACTCTTTTCATTAGCACGTCGACCGTGTACTAATTTTCAAATCAAAAGGTGTTTTATGATTGATAATTGATTTTCATTAAAACCTTCGTTATATTGCAAAAACAATTTCTATTGAGCAATACACGATTGTTTTTCAAATCTCTTTTCATCAATCGATGGGCGTAAATTCATTTGGTTCACTCACTCCGTGTTGTCTTCTTTGAGACGTTCGGTTTGAGAAACAGCTAGAGCAGCATGCGAAACCTGTCAAAGAAATTCTTCGAATTATACGATCACGAGCGGTACTTATGCTGATCAGCGGGAACCGTGGGCGTGTACCTCAATTCAACGAAAGTGATCAAAGACACTTTCGTGCACTTTATTGCTAACTGTCTTATGCGAGTACACCCGACGTTTGCAGATGATCAGAATGAAGCGGTCAATCCATAGCCGCATGCTCACCTAACACATTCATATCAAAAGATATCATGATTGGTGCATCAATGACTCTGATATTCTAACTCCATGCTTCTCTGCTGCTACCAATATCATGAATCAACGAATGCTTCCGCTACTCTGATGAGAAGATATCATGATCCAGAATGTGAGCATGTCGGTCCGAAAGTCACAACATCACATAATACCAACACCACAATGGATGTATCGGAGATTTTCTATTAGCTGATGATCTCAAAAGCTGGCTCAACATTATTATCACGTGGATCAGTAAAGACCTCCACTTGGATTAACCAAACATGCAATGAGTGGAATCAATGACTACGAGCTTCGGAGCAAAGTACTACATCAAGAATGCAAGATCAATTGTTAATGTAATATCTGATTGTATTCAATGTCATTTTAGTATATGTTTGAGGTGACCTCCCTTAGGGGGAGATTGTTAGGAATTAGAAATTCCAGGTATTAAAGAGTCGGTCACCTCAAGTATATGTAATCGTTAGAAAGCTCGTAGTCATAGTACTTTTATGTTAAGTAGTATTTAGTTTAGTAACACTGTGGAGGACGGACGAGTCTTTACCCATTGTATGCTTGATCCACAGCCCGTTGTGTGGCGTTTTATTGTAAGACTATAAATACTCTCTACCTTCCAAGGTAGAGAGTTGGAGCTCATAATAATATTTTCTTTCTCTCACTATAGTTCCCAACTCTCTTCCTTTCTCTCACTAGAACTTTCTCTCTCTAACATACTTATACGCCTACTTTGTTTATGGTTTAGAGTGTTTGTGAAATCCAATATCCAACATCTATTATCCTCCTCAATGTGTGTCTAAGGTCGTAGGGTATGCGTTTCCTAACTCTTTGAAACTACCAAAGGTTCTCTATCTACAAAATCTCTAGGATTTATAAACTCTAACTCTAAGGTAATCTTTGGATGGTTTAGCCTACAACTACTCTAGGTGTTATAGTCTAAGGTTCACAAAGATTAATCAAGCATTAACTATACAACGAATGACCTATCGCATTACTAGATCATTAACAATTAAGATAAGAGACAACCAATCAATATTCAATAATTAAGTTTCATATTCCTAAGCAAACACACAAGTAAATTAGCCGGACATGGAGAACATGCAAGCATACACACAAATAATTGAAGACATAATTGAATTAATGAAGTAAAACACTTATCTTGATGTAAGATAGGGTTTGGAACCCTAAAATACCTGACAAGACAGCCTTGGTTCGGTTTGGTTTTACTCCAAAAGACTACACACATAAAACTGAAAAATTCAGATTCTATATATAAGATTACATCGCGACGCGCCACCTTTTGGTTTGTGACGCCGCCGTGGGTCGCCGTCATTAGGGTTTCGTCTTGGCCACGTTAGTCTTGCGACGCGTCACCTTTGCGTTTGTGACGCCGCCCCTCGACGCCTCGGATCAAATCTAGGTCGTCTGAAGGCGATTTAACCTACTTTATAACACAACCGCCACTTGAAAAATAAGCAATTTGGCTTGAACCGTCACAAAGTGACTCCGACGGCGCCACATGTAACACCCGACGCCGCCCCTTGTGTTTCAGCAGCAGAGTGTCTCGATTCTTGACTTTGGCCATTTTCTTCAGATATCCGCCGCTTTTCGTCCAAATAAGTGTCATTCCAGCAATTTGCCTTCAAGAGACCTAAAAGTGAAAAGGAACGATATTAAGTAATAACGAATACAAAAGTGATCAAATAAGGGCTTAAACGACCCTCAAAAAGGTACATTTTAAAACCTTATCAAATATCCCTACACTTGGTATTTGCTTGTCCTCAAGCAAATGTGCTTTTAGCCAATTAATTTATAAGTTAGGGGTCATGAAGCATTGGTTTAAAACAATCCACAACACATATAAGCCCCACAAAGGTCATAACAAGCACGGAAATTACATACTAGCACCTCACATGGGGTGTTTGGATACTCACATCTCTGGTGTATATGAAATATATCAAGTTGGAAATGGAAGATAAACACTCATTAACCGGTCCTAGTACATAGATTACCATAGGCTTGAGAATAGATCAAACCTCCATCGCGCTTTGTAAGCACCTAGGAAAACTATCAAAGAGGTCTTTTAAAGGGTTGTAATGTTAGGCTTACGGTAGGGAAACAAAGGGTTTGGTGGGATAGGCTATTTAGTGGTGGCAAGTCAAAATGTTACAAGCATACGAAGAATGGCGTTGCTAAGCCAAGACTCGACACTCTAAACTCTAGATAACTGAAACAAACAAACATAAATTTAAAGATAGATGTAGGATGGTAGCCCGTACACTTTTTCTTTTTCACTTTTTCTATTTTTTTCGATTTTTTTTTCACATACACTTTTACTCTACCATCCTCTACGGTAACATCAAAATGATAGGGATTTATAGGCACATCCCTACACTTGAGTTTTTATTACTCTAACACTAATTTGACCAAAATTGAAAAGATCAAAACACTTGGAGTACATTATTACGCAAACAAAGAGAATTTGAATTTAACGTTCCCTTCCCGTCATTTTATAAACTTTAACTTTTCTCATGAGTCCCAATCGTCCCAAAATTGTATACAAAGGATATGACTCGACTTAGCAACTCATGCAAGCAACTAGATAATTGAACTAAGGGTTTAGGGTGATAACAATAATGCACTAAAAGTGAGTGCATACAAGGTAGGCTAAGGAGATTTGGGTGTACATTTGGGGTGAATTGTAAACAATGCTCTTCATTGATATTCCGAAAAACCAAAACATCACGAGAACCGAAAAAGGATAGGCTCGAGGGTTAACTAGGGGTATTGTGTACAAAGATGAGTACAACTCAAAGGTGTGGGGAATTACTCAACCGATGTGGAAGAAGTAATTATATTACGGGTATAAAACAAGGGTTATCTTAATGCCTCTTATCATTTAGTTATTCCTAACTACACAAGTGTAGTCTTACTAGCTTCTCGGATGCATCACAAAATAAGTTCTAGAATCTAATATACTACCGGTTCACACTCTAAGCATTAAAGATGAATGCTTTAATTCCTACTAATCTAAGGGCGATCCTCACATTTTGGGTGGAATTTAGGTGGTAAAGGGTTTTTGTGCTAGTCATGTAACTTCCTATCCGTGAGATGCTTTTGTTAAAACTAATGGCCCACTCCTATATGTCATGAAAAATTTAAAATTTGGTGCCAAAATTACCCTAACCGACATTTTCTCATGGTTTATTACACAAATGCAATTGGACAAAGCAAATAATCAAGGATAAGCATAGTTTCAAAGTTCCCATTTTATTTTCCCTCCCTACACTTAAACTGAACATTGTCCCCAATGTTCCCCGAAAGTATCAAAGTTATGATAATAGAAGGTAATTTAAAACGAAGGAAACTAATACTCCCCTGATTAGCTCGGTAGGATCCGTGTGTGAAGTAGTGGTTAAATCCTTTCCAAGAAGAATGTATACGTGAAAAGCTCCTTCCAAACTTATGTATCTTCTTCTTGATAAATAAAACCTGCACACTTGAAGAAAACAAACAAAACCTTCGCGTAAAATCGGCGGTAATAATATATATAAGACTCTATTAAACTAGGATATAATGCTTGTAGAATGGATGTTTACAAAATTTCGAAAATTAAGACTGGAAAATTCCAAAATTTTATAAGTAGCTCGAAAACGAGAAAAAGTAATCGTTGTTTACTCCTTCCTCGACGCTCGTTGCGATCCGACCGTCAGTTATCTCTCGAAAAACCGGTCTGCGATTTTCAAAAAATTTGGAAAATTTACATCTTTAGAATCTGGAAAAATTTCAAAAACATCCATTATGACTGATACAAGCATTTGACTCAACACAAACACATATATATCTTTTAATTAATTTCATTCTCATGTTTACGTTTCCTTTGAAAACGTGTGTAATCCTCACTACACTTATCCTTTATGTAAAATACCTTTATATGCAATTAAGACGAGGTTAAAACAAAATAAAGCATTTTTACAAATTTAAACATGAGAATAAGCAATCAATAAAAGATATATGACACTAACAAGCAAACAATTAAGCATGGGTTGCCTCCCACGGCGCTTTTATTTATTTATGAGTCTTGTAGCTAGACTCGTAGTCGTTCTCCTACGTTGTCCTAATCTTAGAGGCCCATTCGATCTCCTTAACCCTTCTCTCATCACCGAATATATTCGGGCCTAACTCAAGACAAGCAGTGTA
>OU343216.1:165104917-165185930 GCA_910596185.1 Chrysanthemum makinoi | reverse complement strand
CCATATTTAACTTCTCTTATCCTTTTAACTTCCTCGTTAGAGGAACATTCTTTAGCAGGTGGAGTCCCGTTTCGCTCTACTTGAATGGAATGCACATTTTCCTTGAGCTTCTTCATTTCTCTTCCCAGGCTTTCTAACTTGTTGTTTATTGCGGCAAGGCCTTCCATATCTCCATTCTTACTTCGGTTGCTTCCTCCATTGTGCCATTTGTGAGAGTGGTCTGCCATCTTTTGAATAGTTTCCAAAGCCAAAGTGGGTGTCATACCAGGAATCGGTCCTTGAGAATTAATCATTTGTCTTGAGGAGATGTTCAGACCTTTGTAGAAGACGCGTTCACCTTTGTTTGGCTGTTGAGGTCATGAGTAGGGCATTTGTATAATAGTTCGTTATACCTTTCCCAAGCTTGGTATAACGTTTCATCACCCTCTTGCTTGAAGTTATGGATTTCTTCTAATTGCTCAACAGTCTTTGATGGAGGGCATTATCTCTGAATGAAACACTTTTTAGGATAGGCCAAGTGTTGAGCCGTCAAAGGTGTCGATCAACCCACGTCTTTTAGCGGCTCGTAAGAGAAATAGGGAATATTAGTAACACGATAGCGTCATGTGAGACTCGGGTATTTTGAATATGGCTGACGATGTACTCGGCGTTGTCTATATGTTCATGGGCATCATCGGTGATGCCTCGAGGAGAAAAGGATTTGCGCGTAATTCCCTCATGAATTGAGGTTTGATTTCAAATTGAGCATCTTCGGCGATAGCTGGCCTAACAATCCCTGGTCCTTGTTCTTCCCTTGTTAACGCCAAATATTCTTCAAGAGTGAGGTTATCGATGTTAACAACTTCCATGGTACGAAACGGCTTCGAATAATGATCGTGAGAATAGTAGAAAAGTTTAAAACGAAAAGAAAGACTTAATATTAATCCTAAAATAACTCTCCGGCAGCGGCGCCAAAAACTTGATCTGCAGGTTTTCTTGACCGTGTTTTAATATTTATAAAGTCTCGTTATACCTATGGTCTACCCTAATGCACTACGCAAGTGTACCGGTCGTGTGTAGTGTAATGTCGGTAAAGCGAGGTCATCCCAAAGCTATGTGTGTTGGATTATTACTAAGTTTAGGTGTCACAGATTAATAATGGTTTCGATCACGGAATTAATTAATTAAACTACTAAAAGCAGAATAAAATAAGCGAGATAAAAGATAAAAGCAAATAAATGGTAAAGGAAAATCAATAGAGGAGAGTGGTGCTAACCTAGTTAATCTTCCTAGCTAGTTATGTCTACGTCTACTTACTTCCAATTACTCAGGTGGGGTCAAGTCGAGAGGACAACATTTGGTCAATTCGCCCTAACCTATCAGTAAAGATGCCACCACAAGAGAAGTCAGGTGTCCCCTCATAAGTCCTGTTGTTCACTGGTCCCTAAGCCAAGTCATTAACTCTTGCTACATGCTAGATTTATAATAGTGAGTGCCCAACCGTTGGAACTTAGACACTCACCCCTAATTCTTAAGTTCATCTAAGCGATAGGTGATCGGTTAGTCAAATCGCACAAGTAGAAAGGGTCGTCAGTTGGTCATATCTTACCCTTCCCGTCTCAGTCTTCTCACCTAGGGTCAGTTGGTCATATCTCCTAGAAATTGGCCTCTACCGCCATTTTAAAACTAACCAAGGGTGGCTACCAATAAACTATGCATTCATACACTTAGAAATAATTATGCGAAAGTAATATAAGCATAAACAAAACAATTAAGGAATCATAACTAGGCGGCACCAAGAGGTGCTTAGCAGCTCATATTAATCATACAAACCAATTCAATATTCAAAGGTACGAAATACATGAATTGAAAGTAAAGAAAATATAAAATGCTAATGCTTGTCGTAAGGGAGTGATTTCTCCTTTGGAGACAGCTTCGTATAATCCTCTAGACCTGCCTTGAGCTTTTTCCCACGTTCTCTGAATGTTGTGTGTGGAATGGGATGATTAGAAATGCTGGAATTCGTGGGGTATTTATAGGCGGATGGGTTACTGGTGTAACTAATATAAGAGTTACGCCGTAACCTTCTATTCATCGTATTTTGCACTAGATCTATCTGGTTCAGGCGTAACCTTATGAGTGGTTACGCCATAGTCTTCAATAAACTTGGTTATGCCGTAGTTGATGTAGTAGTTACGGCGTAAGTATCAGCGGCGTGGAACCTTATTTGACCTAATATAGTTACGTTGTAACCTTTGGTAAGAGTTACGCCGTAACCTTCTGATAAGTTGGTTTTCTGAGTCACACAATAGTTACGGCGTAATGTGAGAGATGAGTTACACCCTTAACTTCTTCAATGTAGCATACTGTGATAAATCTTTAGATATTTCTCCAGTTCCGCGTCTCTTTAGCTCCAATGCTCGTAATTTACCTGAAAGTTGAAAACAATGGAAAACAAGCGTAAATCCATATAAATGATATAAATTACAAGCATTATCGGCAGAAATTGACACTTAATAATCAGGACTATTTGATGTTATCAGATAGCCGATTTAGTGGTGGCAAGTCAAAATTTTTTGCATTCAATTTAATTGCTATGCTTAAATTCAATTTAATTTCTTCTGCCTTCTTATAAATTTCCTCTTGGCTTATATGTATTCTGATTACCTGATTTAATTGTGTGCCATATTTATGTTTAGTTGATACGCTGTCTGCTATGCTTGATCATTGTTTGGTTACTTGATTTGCTTATGATACTGTTCATCAACTCCTATTTGATTATGTTTTGGTACTTGTATGTTTGGTTATTTATATGTACTTATATATATCATCGATGTGCTGCTTTGCTTTGGACTCTTTTGATTTATGTTTCTTCTGGATATATGTTAATATTGTGTTTTACAGGTTCCTCTTTGACTCGTTTTGCTCATTTCGTTGCGACCTTGTTATCAGTCTCCTTTGTTTCGTTTTTATAATTTTATCATGTTAGCTTTTGTTTCGTTATATCTGTTCACTGGGCTTTTTAGCTCGGCCGCATTATCTTTTCCATGCGGCAGGTACCAAGTAGGATGCTGGGCTTTGTTGGGCTGAGAGTAGGAGCATTTGAGTGATCCGACCCTAGTTTCCCTTATCATTTTGGACTTATTTTGAAGAACAATTGTTTTGATATTTCATTTCATTTTTGATATATTGGATTTTGTAATTTTTCCTTGTAAGTCATTCGTTTATATGACTTAGCATTTTATTTTATAATACTTTCGCTTGCAATTGTTTTATGTATGTTCTGATTTGACACCATGATGTGATACTTCTACCCTTGTCGGGTTGGGGTGTTACAACTATGGTATCAGAGCTAAGGTTTTGTCATGTTGACCTTAGGATTGACCTGTGAGGACTTGGGTAGACATTAGGCTTTCGTCTGTTTTGATCTTTTCCGATTCTTTTGATTTTCGTTCAGATTTGACTTCGATATTCTTTTGTCTTCGTTGATGTGACCTTCTACTTTTCGCATTTGATTTTGCTTCTTTCATCTTCGCGCATTCATTTGTCGATCGTTTAGACAGAGACTACTCGTTGAGTCGAAGATGATGGTGCCGACCCTGCGTTACTGCAACACTTTCTGAACTGGAGAGGTTCGTGAAGCAGAAGCCGCACCCGATTGTGATGCTGCTGGAGGGAGCTGGACGGAACAACCAGAGGAGCAAATACAGAGACAAGATTCAACTGGTGGACACTTGGAAGACGTATCGGCAGAAGAACTATGACCGGCGTATTTTAGACGTGCGGAGAAACTACTACCAAGATTCGGGCATATTGTGGTCAACTGTCCCATCGTTGAGATTATGAGAAGATTCATCCGCTTCATATGATTGGGCGCAACTTGTGTTATTCCGATTTGTTTCGTCACGCATTTTGAGTTAGTTTGATATTTTGTTATATGATTTTGACCAATGGTGTCTTTCTTCGATTTGTTTGGGGTTTAGATTGGATGATGGAGTCCTATGGTTTGATTCTTCGGTGTTACTATAACTTCGCGTTGTGTTTTATATCTCTTGATAAATCTCGATTTTCATCCATTATGATTTGTATCAGTAAGGGTAAACCTTGTGGCACTTTGTCATTTTTGTGAACCTAAGGCTATTTTTGGATTGTCAGTAATGAGTCATGAGGACCCTAAACCCTAAACCCTAAGCCCTAAAACCTAAAACCCTTCTCGAGCAAGTCAACGACCTTCTTTCTTTTGTGGAATGGTAAGTTGGTTTGATGTATTATATGTTGCATGTATGTGAATCTGGTTTGATTTGGTATGTTACTTGTTACTTATATGTATACCTGTTTTGATGTGATGTTGGTTATGTGGTTCGTCATGACCCGAGACAGAATATGATGACAATAAGGACTTGTTATGTGATGCAAGTATTATGACGCCTGATCAACGTGATAATACCGAGATCATATAATTTGAACTTATTGGAATCGTACGACGTCCTGGGAAAATGCTGAGGTTGATTCATTGGATGGATTAGGGCTCATATCCGTTATTTGTCAATTTTCTTATTTGTTTGAAATTTTGTACCTCCTTGCGAGATTCTCACTGACATCTGTTATGTATAAGTCTTGTACTCTTTGGAACCCAAATCGTTATAATTTGTGCGAAACTATGGATTGCTACATCTGCCTTAAACTTGTATGTCTCCGTTTACTTCTGCGACTCTAATTTCGAGGACGAAAATTTCTTTTTAGAGGGGAAGAGTTGTAAAACCCATATTTTTGAACATGTTAAAATACATAAAATACCCTTTTAATCTTGAACCTATAAAAGACGTTTAATTATTAAACGTATCACATTACGACTATAACTTAAGTATTTAAATCGTTAACACCCGAACAAATAAAAGTAATACAAAAATAACACTTACACTAGAATAATTTCTACATGTTATATTGTCACACGTTTTCTTTTTTATCTTGTCCCTAGCCGAATAAAATATAGTGCACAAACGTATCGAATCGTGCTTCATGTCTAGATTCGTGATTGGCTTAACATTGGCACATTGTTCTCATTTCGTTGTGACCTTGTTACCAGTCTCTTTTGTTTCGTTTGCTAGCTTTTGTTTCGTTATAACTGTTCACTGGGCTTTTTAAGCTCAGCCGCATTATCTTTTCCATGCGGCAGGTACCAAGTAGGATGCTGGGCTTTGTTGGGCAGTTTGAGTGATCCGACCCTAGTTTCCCTTATCATTTTGGACTTATTTTGAAGAACAATTGTTTTGATATTTCATTTCATTTTTGATATATTGGATTTTGTAATTTTTCCTTGTAAGTCATTCGTTTATATGACTTAGCATTTTATTTTATAAGACTTTCGCTTGCAATTGTTTTATGTATGTTCTGATTTGACACCATGATGTGATACTTCTACCCTTGTCGGGTTGGGGTGTTACAAGTGCTCTTTGAAGACTTGGATGTTCCATCATCCACCGCAACATCTGTCGAGGGTAGCCATTGCTGTGACTCATAATACTGATCCAGTGTCATGTGAGCAAAAGCAGTACGCTCTTGAGAGCGAGCAGACATAGCTGGAATGGTAGGAGTTCGGGCAACCTCTCCTTCCTCAAAAGGTTCGGTCTCGTCCGATGCAGTAGCTGGTAGAGCTGGAATGGGGTGAACTGGTATAGTGACAGTCGTAGAGGACATGGTATCTTCCATCTCAGTATCTGAGGACATAACAACCGGGTAGGATGCAGACATGGTGTTGTTCCCGTTTCACAATTAGTAAAAAGACAGTTTTACACTAGGAGTGATACATGACTGAAGTTGAGTGTATGAAAAATCACAATTAAACAAGATAAGAGAACTTTAAACACACTGAGATTTTTCAATGTTTATATCCTTTATTAATAATGAATCAAAAAGAATATATTACCCAAGTACTTGCGGAACAGCATTTGGGATTGAATGACAAGTATGTTGTAACTCTTCACTAAGCTTAGGCTAAGTCTAAGCACAACTACTTAGGTACCACTGAGCTATCTCAGGGACATAGTTGTATTTGGAGGAGTGAAATATTGCTTGTGTGTGTTTTACAATTAATGCACAAGATTAAAATCTTCCACTCCAATCCTTATAGCTATTTATAAAAGTATAGTTTTTAACTCTATCCTAGAGGACAAACTGACATGTTACAGAAGACAAAATACGGATGTATTTTGTCTCTGTTTACAATGGCTGTTTATATTAAGTGACAAGACTGCTTTCTTCTTGTCAGTGATGACACTGACCCTGGTAGTTAGCGATTCAGGGAAAGTTTGACTTTAGGTTGATAAAGACAGTCTTATCTGTTCAAACTTATCCCGCCTTGTCCTGCTCATTCTTCAGTCTTCTTAGCCTTCAGTCTTTGTCTTCAGTCTTGTCTTTAGTGATAATAGTTGGTGAGGAGTTTTGGAGTTTAGTGAGTTATTGTCATCACTCACTGAATCCACCAATCTTCTTCTTGACTCAGTCTTCACCCCTTAAGTTCCGCCTTACTGAGTGGAGAGACTTCTTCTTCGACTCTTACTGAGTGTCCTGAAGATAGCTCACTGAGAGGCTATGCGCTCAGTGACTTGTTAGCAATGTTTTGAAAGGCTCAAGGCGCACTAAGGCGCGAAGGGGACCAAAGAGCCTCGAGGCGAGGCGCATACCAAGGCACGGGATTCATGAATATGAGGCGCACTAAATATATTAAGTTTTTTTTATAATATATGTGACCATTTATGTAGCTTAAATAACACAAAATAACATTAAATACTTAATACATGACACATATAGCCATTATAAAGATTAAAATGGATCAGTTGTCACTTCTCAAATAGATCAACTCTTTGGCTCGATGAACTACATATAGATTAAAATCCATATCAGACTAAATATGCTTGTGTCCTACACTTGCACACTTACATCTAACAAAGTTCACAATTTAACCCAAATATCAAGCAAGCAACATATTAATATTCAAGGCATAATGCAAATCATACAAATACTCACCCTATGATGTGATGCTTGAAGATAAAATAAACTTATGACATTATTTACAAACCAATAAAATTAACAATCAATAAAAATCAGTTTAAGATATAAACTTATGACGTGAGAGAGATTACATATTTGTAAAATGATCATAATCTATAGTTACCCACTTGATTGTGTGTTTTAGTTCTTTTCCAAATTAGGGTTATTAGATATAACTTAAAAGGCTCATGTATATAACTTATAAGGCCCATGTATCTTATCTTAACATTTAGAAAACAGCCCCAAAACCTGTTACATCTCTGAGGATTTTTATGGGATACATGCATGTCGTGAGCCTCGATCCGAAAAAATCCCTAGAGCTTGAGCCTTGAGCGAGGCGCGCCTCAAGGCGCGCTTTTTAAAACTATGCTTGTTAATGTTTAAGGTTCTAAACACTTAGGGTATTTTCTATTCAAATCCTATAATTAAGGGGTTTAGGGATTCACTGAACCCAACAGTCTCCCCCTGTTGGATCGATATACTTTAATGAAACTAACTTAACTAGCTTGTTAAGGTTTAATAACCTCGGATAAATCCTAAGTTATTAACAAAGAAACACTGAGTAATCTTTATTAAGTACGCGAATTTACTTAACAAAGCTAAGAAGAATAACCTTTTATTATAAACTCTAAATCGCTTATTATGCGATACTCTAATACAACTCTAAGATAATCGAACTTTTCTCTAAAACTCTAATTCTAAAATCGTAAGTCATATCTCTAATGCCAATCTAGGAGTCCTTTTATAGGCTCAAGGATATCCTAGTTGGTTTACAATTTGTATCCTTGTATGACAAGTAATCTATCTGAATATTCTAGAGTTACCATACTTTATAAGCGAATATAACAGCTTCTTTGTTCTTGCGGTACTTTGACTTCATCTTGCAAAGTACTTTGACTTTATCTTTAGCGGTACTTTGACTATTTGACTTTTTCGGATTTTGCAGCTTCGCGACTACCGGTACTTTCATATCTTCAAGATACTTTGATATCTTACGACACTTTCATATCCCAACAATCCTCCCCTAACTTGAATTCTACTTGCTTGACTTCAAGTTCCTTTGTGAATATATCTTTAACAGCTTCATCTTTTAAAAGCGGATTGTTTCTTAGTCTTTAAGCTTTTATCTCTGTAACATCTGTTCTTGTCAAAGTATCTTCTTAGAATTGTTCTTTCTTTAAAGCATCCAAAAGCTCCATCTTTTCAGAAACACAACAACATATGACAATTTGTACATTAATTCAGTTTAAGTTGCATACTATTCTCATCACTTTCAAGTGAATCATTGAAAAATAATGGATTTAGAACTCTTTACCAAAGCCATTATCTCTGGAGTAGCCAAATGTTTTGGTGTGTAAGACCATGGTACATTGATAACCATATGATTTTTAGCAAACCACCGGCTATCAACGATTTGATTAGTCTTTACCAAAAGCTGCCCTTTGGACTAGTTAGTTCTTCTATCTAATGGTGAACTAATTACCAATAATGGTTTTCCACAGCCTTTACCACAAGCCATTTTCTTGTGGGCTAGCCAACTCTTCACATTACCGATATGGTGAGTTGAATACCATCCAACTTATTAGCAAGTTGTCAACTAAAAGCGGTTTGATATATCTTACCGTACGAGCCGTTTGCTCATGGATTAGTCAATCCTTTTGTAACCATGGTGGATTGATAACCTATTGATGTTATCATCACAAAAACCATTTACTAAACCTTTATTTCAAAATATTTATTACTTAGCAACAAGGTTTCTTCTAAAATTTTTTTAACTGGTTTAGTTCAAAGAAGCGAGTACTTTGATGAAAGTCTTGTCGATCAACAAGACTTTGAATAAAAAATCGATATATCAAAAGTATTTATTCAAATAAAATTTATACCGGTTATAGATCATCCTCGGCAATGGTAGTCCGTTTATAAACAAGTTGATAACCATGCAAGTAAAGCGGTTTCATTATCCTCTTCCACTTCCAATTCATGCTCTAGCATTCTTCTCATGAGCTCAAGCTGTGTAAGAGGATATCTTCTTCTGAAACATGTGTATCATTGTTCCATTTTCTAGTTCCAAAACATGGACTCCAGATTCTTCAAAGAATCTCCAAAGACAAACTATTTCCCAAACTTTCTTGATTCTTCAGATATCATCAATGCTTTCCTCTTGGTTCCCGCATAGTTGCGAGATCACCATGTAAAACCAATCCAATTCCTTCTAATGGATGATCTTCAAAATAAGCCTTCACAACATGATATAAGTAGAATAGGTCTACTCATCAATAACATCACGACAAAATCCTAACCTGAAAACTTTAAAACTTTCATCTTCGCATGAAAAACCATGTAATCTTTATTCTTGGATTTCTCAACTTTAAAACAGCGATCTTTGATCTATTCATCTTCAAATCATCATCTTCCTTGGTATAATCAAAATCCACTACTCTGAGATAATTCTTCAATTCATCACTAGTCTCGGATCTTAATTCTACCTTTTCTTTGAAAGGCCGAACATCTTTAACCGGTTTTCTTTTTCTCTTTAAACTTTTCTTCTTTTCGGTTTTAGGTCGGGTAGCTTCTTCTCTAAAATCTTTGATGCTCAACATTCTTCTTATAATCCTCCCTAGTAGCATCATATAATCTTTTCATCTCAAGATAATTAAACTTCTGTAATCCTTTATACCCTTGACTTTTCGGATAAGCCATCATAGCGTTCTGCCCTTAGCTAAATTAGGTCTTCTTGGCATAAATCTAACAGTGTAGGGGATTGTAAAGGTTCATGTAGTTTCGACATCTAATTCATCTTGCACCTCTTGAGCTGCTTTTCTATTCAGAGCCTCTTGAGCTTCTTGTTCTTTTCTATCTTGAGCATCTAACTCTTCTTGAACTTTTCTAGCTGCAACTTCATTCCTAGCAACTTCAATTGCTCTAAGTTCTGCCAAAGTGAGTTTCTTTTCTTTGTTTCAACCAGAATACCTTTCCCTTTGTCTTTAGGATCAATGGCTGGTTGAGAAGCTCTTGGTTGTTCTTCTTCTTGTACATCTCTAATAGTAACCCCTCCTATTGGTTGTGACAAATCTAATATTGTAGCAATTACTTCATCATCACTAGCAGAATGGATAGGTATATAAGTAGCTTCCTCCTCTTCTTCTCTAACAAATGTAGAAGGACCAACTTCTTCTTCAAAATTCAATACCCTTGGAGTTATTACTTCTTGCCTAGATGTATTATGAAAATCAGTACTTTGATGTTCATTACCTTGAACATCCAGTATGAACATCAGTACCTTGATGTTCAGTGCCTTTGAACTTGCACTTCTTGAATCTGAAATAATCTTTTCTCGCAGTACTTTCAGATTCTTTCTTCTTTGAAACATCTTCTTTCAAATTTTCTTTTGCTAAATTCCTCCCCAAGTTGACAGAAGATGACTTAGAAACCTTCTTTTCGTTTCAATTCCTTTCAGTTGTTTACAACGTTTGTTTTCCTCTTTAACCCATAAATTGAAACCTTGAATATAGGGTTTAATAAAATTTCTCAACCAAACATACCTACGTCTCAACTTCCTAAGCGCTTTAGCTTGAGACTCAACAGTCTTATTCAACCTAACTAGCTCCCTTGTCAAAGCATAATTATCCAAAGTCAATCCTTCACGAGGTATATTAGAGCATCACCTTGATGATGTGAATGTGCTTCGAAGCGAGAGAGCGAATGTTGTGGAGATGGAGTAGGTGTTCTCTCAATCTCTGCTTGAACCTCGGGGCTTGGAGAAGCAGTATGCCCTGCGAATGATGCGGTACCTTCAATGAAGGCGATATTCTGACGAGCACTTTGTGAAGCGGTTACCTTTATCAGTCCCGATACCTTCACTTTCTTCATCCTCTCTAGCGTCATTACGTCGAAGCATACTGAACAACTTCCATCATTGTAGAAGTTAATGGAATATCTCCACCTCGAACAAAGCACGCCTATAGCCATGAATGTATAGATTTTGGCTTGTTGCACAATAACAGTAACGCTCAGAGGTTTTGGAATATCGCCAATTGCTTGTTTAAGAAGACCTGTACAAATCTTGGGTACATCAACCATTTGGACCCAGAGGATATATGGGATAGCATCCCATCCAAAATAAGCCTTGAAAAATTAAACATTCATGCGTAGCTAAACCAACTCTGCGAGATCACGCTATATCGACCCAAACTGCTCCCAAGAAGTGCTTTTAGAACTTATGCAATGGAGCAATACATGAATCAAGAACTTCCATTGAGGACAGAATAATTCTTTCTTGAATGTTTGTTAGATCAATGATCCTTCATGCCAAGATTCCTAAAAGTATCCCAAATCAGTTGCTTATCAAATCTAATAGCCCCATCTTCATCTCCAAATAATAAATCTTCACGAATAGAGGCTTGAATCTTGATAGTCCGTCCAGCAACTGTTGATCTAATATAGTATTCATCCTCCTCCATATTATCTCTTGCATTAGCCCAAAATTCTTGAAGCCAGGGTTCAATAATATCCGTTCAACTAAAGAGCATAACTAATAGGCGACCCGTAAGATAATCTATGATATCATAAAAGCTATATTAAGCCTCAGTCTTGTCCAAATTAGCCACCATATTGTGCTTTGAAAGCGGTTAAGCGATTAGCCATTGTTGAATAAGTGAGCACAATAATGAATTTATCGAAGAATAAAGAGATGGTGATTGGGAGATAAGTATGGAAAAGATGTAAAGTAATAATATGAGAGGGAAAATCGGAAAGTAGTTATTTATAGGTAGGATTTGAAAAATCACTGCCTATAATAACAAAGTTACCGTTATTATCAATTACCCATCAATATTACCGTTGGAACTGTACTTTAATACGACAAAGCGGTATTACTTTCCACATAAGCGACTTTCCCAAGCGGTACTTTCCAAGCGGTACTTTCAGGGAAAAAGCGTTACTTTGCCAAAATTTCTTCATATAAACTAAGTATCAACAAACATCCTTCCCTCAAGCAATACACAGGACTATACTAACACCTTATAGTCCTCCCCTTAAACAAAGCTTAGTAGTTAATCATTCCAATGCTCACGACCAAGTGATTGAATCGTGACACATCAAAACCTTTGTGAGTAAATCAGCTACATTGTCATCCGTGTGAACCTTAACTACATTGATGAGCACATGCTCATAACAATCTCGATAAAGTGATGCCTAATCTGAATATGCTTTGTCTTGGAATGATACGAGGATTCTTCACAATACAAATTGTACTCTCATTATCAATATTGATAGGAGTATTTTTGAAATTGAACCCATAGTCCAAGAGTTGATTTTGCATCCACAAAACTTGACCACAACAACTTGCGGCAGCCTACATATTCAACCGATGAGATGATGTTCGCAATTGTTTGCTTTTGCATTGCCGGGAGACTAATCTTCTTCCAAGATATTGGCATCCGGTTGTGGATCTTCTATCATAATTATCACCTGCATAGTCACTATCAGAAAAAGCTTCTAAGTGAAAAGGTGACTCTTTAGGATACCACAACCCCAACTTTGGTTGTTGCTTCAAATAACATAAGATTCTCTTTCTTGCATTCATGTGAGAGATCTTTGGTGAGACTTGATATCTTGCACATAGACAAACTGCAAACATGATATCAGGCCTGGATGCAGTGAGATACATAAGAGAGCCAATCATTGATCTATAAAGCTTGACTTCAACTGGTTGTCCATCTTCATCCTTGCCCAATGAATTGATAGATTTAATGGGTGTAGTAACAGCCTTCATATCATCAAAATTTAACTTCTTAAGTATATCACCAACATACTTGTCTTGGCTAATGAAAATTCCTTCCTTGGATACCGCTTAACTGAAGTCCTAAAAGAAAGTTAACTCTCCCATTGAACTCATTTGAAATTCCTTACGCATCACCGCTCAAACTCCTTAACCATGGACTGTTTGGTAGCCCCAAAGATGATATCATCAACATAAACTTGAACTAACATGATACCTTTCTTGTCTCTCTTGATAAACAAAGTCTTGTCAATAGCTCCCCTTCTATATCCATGTTGCAATAAGAAAGTAGAGAGCCTCTCATACCAAGCTCTAGGTGCTTGATGAAGACCATAAAGAGCCTTAACCACCTTATAGACTTTGTTTGGATGTTTAGGATCTTCAAAACCTGGAGGTTGTTTCACATATACCTCTTCGTGTAATCTTGCCATAAAGAAAGGCACTCTTGACATCCATCCGGTATACACTTGAAAACCCATATAAAGCAAAAGCAAGAAATATTCTAATAGCTTCAATCCTTACAGAGCAAATACCTCATCATAATCTACTCCTTCTTCTTGTCTATAACCCTGAGCAACTAACCTTGCCTTGTTTTTGATAACATTGCCTCTTTCATATCTTTTAACTCTAAAACCCACTGGTTCCAATAACTCTCTTCCCATCTGGAAGATCACATAAAACCCAAACCTCTTGAAGTTTAAATTGAAGAAGTTCTTCCTGCATAGCTTCAACCCGGCTTTCTTTAGTCAAAGCTTGAGCAATATTCTTGGGTTCCTCTTGAGAGATGAAACAAGTAAATAAGCATGTTTGATGGTCCTTATGATTCGGCCTGTTTTGTTTATACACAAAGCTAAGTAAAGCATTGTGAGGTTTTGTGAAACCCTTAGCTTTGTGTCTAGTCAACACTCCGAAGTAGAAGGACCAATGATTTGATCAGAAGGATGATCCTTATGAGTTCTTAAGTTTGGAGACTGTGGAACTTCATAATTATCATCTAAATTAGTAACATCAGCACCTTCATTGGAATTTGGAAAAATACCTTCATTGGAATTTGGAAAAATACCTTCATCTTCAAGCTCATCATCAGTGTCTTCTAATCCAGGCATGGTAGGATCATCCAAATCATCTAAAGAAATCTTGTCAAAGCTGGTGCTTGGTACTTTGTTGAAAATCTTGTCCAAATGCGTGAGTACTCTGCTGATCTTGTTCTTCTTCTTTGCCTCTTCATAAGCTCTCCTTTGTTCATCGGTGTAAGAATGTGCTAAAACATCTTGAAGAAGCATCTGATTAAGTTCCTATTTAATAGATTGATCCTCGTGAGATAATGAGGATTGTGGTGCAACGATACTTTGTTTTGTAGAAACGATACTTTGCTTAGGAAGCAGATACTTTGGTTTGAACTTACAAAATCTTTAGCGAAGCGACATCGGTCTAATATGAACATCATGAACAACATATTGGATATCTTCTTCATTGTGCATAGGTTGATTTTCTTCTCTCACGGGAACATAATTCATTGAAGGAGATAAAATCTCAAGATCAAACATCCAATCGGGACCTTTACCTTTCTCATTGTCTTGATCTTCTAAAAACTCAACATGAAGACAATCTTGAACCTTCTTAGTTACTTTGTTGTATACTTTCGAAAGCCCTTCTTGTTAGTGCAATAACCCAATAAGTATCCTTCTTCGGACTTGCCATCAAACTTGCCCATTATCAATAGTGTTTAAAATAGTAAGAGGGCAACCAAAAGGTTTCATAAAACGAATGTTGGGTTTAGTGCCCATCAGCAATTCATAGGGTGTCTTCATTTGTGGTTTAGTGACTGAGACCCTGTTAAGTACATAACAAGCGCATTTCTACATACTTACGCCCTATATGGCGAATAGGTAGGTGAGAATCGCTAACATTGTTCTTCTTTGCTTCAATCAAAGTCCTATTCTTCCTTTCTGCAACACCATACATTTGTGGTGTTCTTGCAATACTAAACTCCCTTTTTATGCCTTTGTTTGCACAAAATTCATCCATAAGCTTGTTCTTGAATTGATTCTATTGTCACATCTAATACCTCTAACCTTGAGTCTCAATTGGTTTTCAAGAGCAATAATCGGTCATCCGGATAGCATCAAAAGTATCATCTTTAAAGCCCAAAAAGAAAACCCAACTGAATCTACTACAATCATCGGTAACAACCAAGCAGTACTTTTTCTTATTTAAACTTGCCACGAGAGACCGGTCCAAATAAATCCATATGTACAGCTCCAATGGTTCTCTAATAGTTCTTTCCTCAAGCTTCTTGCAGGAAGCTTTGTGTTGTTTACCCTTCTTGCATGCCAAACATGATTGATCATTCTTGTAAGTCTTTGAAGGTAGACCTCTACCTAAATTGCCTTTGACGGTTTGTTGATATTCTTGAAATTAACATGGCCCAATCTTCTATGCCATTGATGTGCCTCTTCGGATGTTGCTTTAGCCACCAAACATGTGGCTCTACCATAAGAATGTAGACTCTTCATGTCTAAACTATACACATCATTTGTCCTTGGTACTCTAAGTACTACCAAGTCATCATCAACAGGTTTAAAGTCAGAGGAAAGGATGAGACATTCTGTGTCAATGAATAGCACATGATGCTTTTTATCACAAATTTGAGAGGCCGACAACAAGTTGAACTTTAGCTCCTTCACATATCTGACATTCTCAAAATCGATTCTTCCGGCTTTAATTGTTCCTTTTCCAGTAATCCTTCCTCCATTGGGATCATTCCCAAATGCAACTTTTCCTCCACTAATCTTCCTAAAATCAGACAGGATCTCTTTGTCTCTGTCATACTTCCAGAGCAACCACTATCCACAATAAGATGATCTTTAAGCTCCTCTTACGGGTTGCCTACCGCACATGAAGAAAAGAGTTAGAAACTCTTAGGAACCCAAGCCATTCTTGACTTGTGTTCCCTTTGTGGAGTTACAAACTCAAATTCCTTGAGTATGTAATTCCCACTATTTTTCAAGTGATGATCCAAAATTATCTTTTGAGTTTTAGCATGTGGATTTTCAAAACTTTACGGTTTTCAACATAAATCTCTTTCACCAGTTTATTAGCATTTTCTTGTGTCACACAAACATCGATTCACTTTTGTTGAACGTCTGTGTGTCTCCTTACCATTACTTCCCCTTTTTACCCATTCAGTTTTAACAGGTGGTTCCTGTGATCTAGATCCCTATATGAATTGTGATACATTCTAGGTTGATAGTGAGATCTCCTAGAATACCTATTCCAAACAGTTGTATCAGTACCTTGTCTAAGCGGTACTTTGTGAAATCTTGGGCGAGAGGTAACAAAGATACTTTGGAAAGTCTTGTGAGATCTTGAAGGTCTTCTCTGTTGTGGGTATCTATGATATGGTGTGAAGTTTCTGTGATTAACCCTATTTGAATTAGTCCACACTGGTTTGTGCTCTCTAGGTTTTTGATTTGTAGACTTATTCCTTGGAAACTTGCTTAGATATTCTGAGTGTTTGTCACAATCTTTGATTAAGTGAGTAGGACTATAACACACAAAACACAGTTTTTGACCCATATGACCAAAGTGATTTCTTCTATGTCTATGCCCAAAATTATTTTGCTTTCTTGGTGAGTGATTAAACTTGTTTTGACCAAAATTATCCCAAAAAGGTTTAGCGATCTTGTTTTGAAAAGATTTTGAAGAAGATATGCTTGTGGCTGATACTTTGATTTAAAGGTACTGCTTGGTTTTGAATTTCTTGTTTTCAACAGTTTCTTTGGGTGTTTCAGACCTAGATTTAGCAACTAGATTTTTCCTAAACTCTAGATTGTCTACTCCAAAACGAGAAACATCAGGCCTAAGGGGTTGATGAATGCCGATAGGATGTGAGCTGACATGATAATCATTAGCTTTCTTATATGGGGTGAGAGTCACTTAATGAACCATCATTACTAGATGTATCTACATAATTAATGAGTTCTTCATCACTAGTGGTTATATCCTCATACTCACCTTCATCTTGATTACTAGATTGGTCTTCTTCTATCTTACTAAAATCCATACCAAAACCTAATCGGTTTAAGATAAGCTCTTTTGTTTTTGAACATAAGAAACATGTGACAGACCGGCTTCACCCCAAGCGACAAACTTAGCTAACAAATCATCTCTTTCCTTAGTTAATTTCTCAATTTCAGCAATTTTTCAGTTTAATTTCCATTCACTAAGTTTTAGCGGTAATCTGTTGTGCATATTTTTCATTGGCTACTTCATTAGTTTCATGTGCTAAAATTTTGGCTTCCATAGATTCTAAGGTTATTTGATAACTGCTACCTCGACCCTAGCCTTAACACAATTATCTCTCTCAATCACATAGCGCTAAGCAATTTATGAAAAAATCATAGCAATTTGAGCATACCTGAGAGATAGGAGATTGATTTGGTGAAGTAGCCACCAATGCTAGTTGAACAGGATCATCTTCACTTTCCTTGCTCTAGTCAAATCTTCCAAAGCCATCATTAGATTCCAAAGTAGCATGTTCAGATACTTCATCAAAAGCGTACTCAGTCCAATGCTTCCCTGTGTCTTCAACTGCATCTTCCCTGCTACCATCTGATAAGTCACGGGTTCATCATCAAACTCTTCACTCAGTCAACCGATAAGTTCTCTTGAGCAACCAAAGCCTTTGTTTCAGTAATGGGAATTTCCTTAAGCTCAAGTTTTGGCTTCTCATATGTCTTGTTTGCTTGATACTTAGCAAACCGCACTCTCTTGCAAAGTGACCGGTCTTTTGACAATTGAAGCATTCAATTTTAGATTTGTCAAAAGTTATGCCCTGTTTGGGTTTGAAATCAATGCTTTTGCCTGTCTTCTTCATGTACTTTTTGATTCTTGCATTGATCATAGCAACTTGCCACCCGATATCAATTTCTTCAAGTGCATCTTCTTCAATCTGTGCTAGATCTTCTTCATAAGTGACAGTAAACTAGCTTGTTGTGCAAAGAAGGAGCACATAACTTCATCTGAGGCCATAGTGGTAGTTGGTGGGACCTGTTGAACATATGAGGGGGTGTATAGACAGCAGTACTTTGAGAAATAGTACTTTGAGGAGAAGCGGCACTTTTGGAATCTTGGCCTTCTTCTCGGATGATAGAAAAGCAATATTGTGAGACTTAGAACTTGTTTGACCACTCATCTCATGCTCATACACCTTAAGTTGATGATATAGATCATCAAAGTCCATGACATTCAAACCTTGTTGTCCTCTGATCATTGTAGCAATCACATGCCATGAGGATGGCAAACTCCTTAGAAACTTTAGGTTAGCATCTTCAACGATACTTACGCCTTGTATAGCTCCAACATGTTGAGAAGATTACGAAACCTATCATATGCAAAGCATCTAGACTCTCTTTCACCAGCTGTGAAAGTTTCAAATGTTGCTTTAGCAAATTTCGTGCATCTTTTAGAGGCTTCATTCCCTCCAAATCTGGTCTTGAGAGCAGCCCAGAGTTGCTTAGCATCTTTAGCATCATGAAATTTTAGAAGATGACCATCGGAATGGCGGATAAGAGAATATTAAGTGCCTTCTCTTGATTCCTTAAGGTTCTTCTGGTATCTGAGGTTTAGGTGCCTTTGGTTGTCCGGGAATATCAATGGGGTCTGCTACAACTTCATTCCCATTCACAATAACATTCCAAAGAGCATGGTGCGTGATGGCAATGTCTTGCCTCATCTTCATGCACCAGAGATCATATTCTCCCTTCTTGATTATTGGAATTCCGAGTGAGGTGATGGAGGGTGGTGGAACAGCTTCAGTCGACATCTTGAATATAGTTGAAGTAGGATTTCTTCCTAGTCAGAGTTTCCACACAAGCTCGATACCACTTGTTGGATCGATATACTTTAATCAAACTAACTTAACTAGCTTGTTAAGGTTTAATAACCTCGGATAAATCCTAAGTTATTAACAAAGAAACACTGCGTAATCTTTATTAAGTACGCGGAATTTACTTAACAAAGCTAAGAAGAATAACCTTTATTATAAACTCTAAATCTGCTTATTATGCAGATACTCTAATACAACTCTAAGATAATCTAACTTTTCTCTAAAACTCTAATTCTAAAATCGTAAGTCATATCTCTAATGCCAATCTAGGAGTCCTTTTATAGGCTCAAGGATATCCTAGTTGGTTTACAATTTGTATCCTTGTATGACAAGTAATCTATAATATTCTAGAGTTACCATACTTTCTATGAATATAAGGTTCTTTGTTCTTGCGGTACTTTGACTTTATCTTTAGCAGTACTTTGACTATTTGACTTTTTCCAGTACTTTGCAGCTTACAGTACTTTCATATCTTCAGTACTTTGATATCTTCAGCACTTTCATATCCCAACACCCCCTATTTGGATATACAAATAGCTTAAGTGTTTGATCAGTGTAAGTGAGAAAATGGCTTCTTCTTACACTGAATGTACTAATGAACATAATAAGGAACACTGATTTTTTAACAAAACATACATCGTTTATTCATAAGATTACAAAGTTCCTATCACTAGTACAAAAGATGAAATGATAAATGTTTCAGTGATGCCATACAAGATGGATACCCAGTTCTTCTGTGACAACTGGTAAATCTTCGAGAACATATTTCCATACCGCATCATACTTGTGACATTATTTTGATAAACTTGAAACATTTTAAAACTTAGATTGGTCAAAAAACAAGAAATCATCTTGGAACGTGTGGAATGTTAGCACAAAGCGGACCGACACGAGTTATTTAGTAATTTATATATATATATTTGTGATTTTATCAAGAGTAGTCGTGTTTATAGTCATTTCGAATGGAAAAATTATTTTAAAGCTAACGGCGCAATTTTCTTGAATTTCCGACAACGTTTGAGGGTCGAAACGAGCTCGAGAAGCAATATCGTGAAAGTTTGGAGAATTGGCGCAACTAGTCCCTCGAAATACTTACCAAACGCGCCCCTAAGTTTTGGTTTTGACATGTTCGGTCCCTCCTGGGGTTTAAAACCCCCACAACACACACAAAAACGCACTTTTACAAACACATTTCTCTCTCTCACCTCTCTTTAAAATTCTAGCGATCGAAAAACCTCTACCGCCGTCTTCTCCGGCCAATATTCTGGCCACCCGTCACCGGAAAAATACACCACCTATACCAAATGATAGATCATCGAAAGGTGATAATTTTGACATAGGGTACGCACGGTGAAACCCACCGATGCGCCCTAGATCTACATTTTTAGTTTCAGACTTTTTGGGTTTTTGTCTTGCATGTGTTACCATGATATTTCACGTGTATACCCATTCTTGGTTTGTGTTAGTTCCGTGGTAAACCGTGTTTTCATGGTTGTTTTTGGCTTGCTCCTTGTGGAACGTGAGTCTTGGCCCTCTTGGTTAATATTTTGGGTCGTGTAGTGTTCGATGGTGATGTTTTTGGTGTTGGTTGTTGTGTAACCGACATGGTAACCGAGGTTACCGTGCCTTGGTGTGGGCTTGTCTTGGTTTCGAGAGTCTCCCAAGACTCCTTGGGGTGGAATACTTGTTGTGGTGATATGTTGTTGGCTGTTATTTTTGTTTTCGGATGTGACCACCGCCGCCACCAAACCCTAGTGGTGGTGCGGCTGTGGTGGTATTATTGGGTATCTCGATCGGGACACACTTTGTGTCACGACATGGCTCGTGTTAAGGTTTTCGCAGCCAAGGGTAACCTTGGCGAGGAGGTTATCACACGAATGGGACTTTGAGACCGAGACCTTGTGGTCGCGGCAATCTTGGCAGTTTTGATATTCGAATGATTTGGGTTGACTTGGTCAATCTTGTGATATTATTGATGCTAAACATATAAAACTTGAAAAACAAAAACGGATAACTACTACTACTACTACTACTACTACTACTACTAATAATAATAATAATAATAATAATAATAATAATAAATGTCTAAGCGGTTATGATAATGTCGTTGATTTGAGTCGTGATGATTTGAGCACTTCGTGAGTCATTCGAGACCTTAAGGTTCGGATTGACCACGAGTAGCCGATATGGACTTTATGAGTATATGGACATTGTGGACTATATCATTATTAGACTATGACCCGAATTAGATCCTTGACTTGGGAAACGGACTTGGGAATAGATGGGCTCGAGTTAATTAGTATTGACTCTAGAAGGGTTGACTCAAAATGATAGGTCGAATGAGTTAAACATACTACGTTTTGAAAAATCACGAGTATTAAATAAAATAACTAAACGATAGTTTAATTGTATAAGTTAATCAATGTTTCTAAAAAAAATAATAATGTAATACATTTCGAGACGTGAGGCCCAAGTTTTCTCTTTAAGAAATTTAATGTGAATTTGATCGCGGATTGGTTAATGTTAATAAAAGTCTATTATCATATTTATTTGGACTTATTGGATTGACGAGTCCCATAAGATCCCGATAGATATGAGAAGAGGAGATTATTAATGACAACCCATCCTAAAGGTCTTTACGTTAACTCATCTAGATTTACCTCGAATTAATAAAGCGAGGCGAAGGAGCGCCAACCTTATTAAGTTGGCGAGCCTAATAAGACTTGGCGAATCCTTCGAGCACTTTATTACGCATGGTTTAATCTATTAGACCCGACACTTTTGTGACTTATATGACGCTTTTATATTCTTGTTTGTTTTGGTCGTGTGAGTTGCGTGAGTTGGTTGTCAAGTTAGTTGATCTACATGAAACATTGTTAATCGTGTGCGTTATTTGAGTTGTCATTCCACAAGTGACAAAGCCAGGTATTCCATTCTATCGTTATGCTTCAACCTACAAGAATCTTTACGTTTTATGGGACTTTATTTTGGAAACTTCGTGAGGATCGATACAGAGTCACGTATTTTGTTATTTTAGGTTGAGCCGTGTCCACTGTGCTGTGATATTACTTGTTGCTGTTGTACTATTCTCCTCTAGAGTGATTGTTTGTGCATTTCCTTGTTAAGGTGAGTTTTATAGCCCCATTTTTATCTCTGTTTTAACTAAATTGGGGTGAGAAAACATGCTACTCTTTGGACCTTTAAATTCTCTCGGTTTGTTTATGTGGCTGGTTAGATAGATGTGTGGTAGTTGTTGCATGATACTAGGGTAGCATCTTGATGCTATAGCGTGATACCTAAGCTGTGAATGGTTATTTATTCGATCTAGACTAGGGTAGTTTGACCATGCTACAACCGTCTTTGGCTAGAGTAAGCTTGGGATCCAACTTGTGATTTGATATGTGATTATATGTTTTGTGCATCTATCTTGAGTCTCGCATATAGCAAATAAACTCTTACAGTCCCTACTGAATTTGAACTTAAACCTATGAACTCACCAGCTTTATGCTGACCTTTTAGCATGTTTTTCTCAGGTAATTGATGTGAAAGCTTTGGTAATCTTTGGGGAGGCCTTTGGCAATGATGTCATGGTTTTGGATCCTTCTTTCTCTGATGTTAAATGGGGACCCTTCTCTTAAACTATTTTTGTTGGGATTTTGGTTCCTTGAATCATGAATTACTTTAAGTACTGGAACCATGGACAGGTTTGATATAACCACGGACAGAAGAATGTAACCACGGATGAAGACAACCGCGACTAGTAGTAATGTGTAACCACGAATGATATATTGTAACCACTGCTAGTGTTTTGTATAGTCGGTTTAGTTTATTGTATTAGATAAATATGGTAAAGATATTTATCTTGTAGGTTACGTATTGTATTATGTAAAGGACTCCTTAGTCTATAAAAGGAGGTCGTAGGTTAGGTTAGATATATATAAGTTTTATATCTAAAGGTCATTCACACTTCAAGGTTGCAAAACCCTATCTTGTAAGAGTATATCGTATTAATAAATAATATTGAGGTGTTGAATGTTAATTGTTCTTCTTCTTAAGGTTAAGTGTTAAATTCCGTATAATACTTAATAAGTTGTTATTCTAAGTCAGTTTCTATATTAGATCGTTTGCTCATTGGATCAACAAGTGGTACGAGCTTGTGATCTAGAAATGTAATCAAGAAGAGTTTAAGTTAAGTTTTATTTCAAGGAAGATAAGATGTGTGAAAACTCACATGGTACTGCTTCAAAGGTACCCATGCTTAAGCATGGTGAGTATCAAATCTAGAGAATGCGAATGAGGCAATACATTAGCATGATTGATATGCTCTCTACGGGATGTTGTTGAAAAGGGAGACACTCTTCCTAAGAAGGGTGAGGATGGCAAAGAAATTACCATTGTTAGTGAAATTGATAAGGCTAAGAGAAAGCTAGATATCAAGGCTCACAGTATTCTCTCCATGGGAATACCCAATGATTATGCTTTGGACTTTGAACAATATGAATACGCTAAAGAGTTCTTGGATGCTCTTGAGACAGGTTTCTTGGCAATGAAGCCACTTAAGAAGTCCAGGATAGAATATGCTCAAGCATCAATTTGAAACCTTCACTGCTCTTAGTGGAGAAAAGATTGATGGTACATGCAATAGACTTCAAAACTTACAGTCAACTAAAGTCGATGGAGATTATAGGTTCTTCAAGAAGATATTAATTTGAAGTTCATTAGGAGTTTATCATCTGAATGGGCTATTCATACAATTGTGTGGAGGAATAAGGAGGACTTTCCTAAGATGACTCTGGATAATCTCTTCAACAACTTGAAGGTTTATGAGTCAGAGAATAACTTTGCTAAAAGCGTCTTACGCTAATCAAAACATTGCTTTTGTATCCACTAATCACAAGAGCCCACAAGATGTATCCCTACTGCTTTGCCTATGGTATAACCACGACTATTGCAAACAATACCACTATTAGTGATAATGTCAGTGATGGTGCAATTTGTGCTTTTAAGGCGATTTAACTACTAGTGTTCTTGTGTTGAATCAAGATCGGATCAAATTGATCTGATGATGGAAAGAGATTAATCTTCAATGGCAAATGGCAATGTTAACTCTCCAAGCAAGGAAGTTTACGAGGAGAATTTGGAAGACAAGTTAAGTATGATGGTCAAAGGAGGGGGTTGGACAAAGCAAGATGGAGTGCTTCAGCTGCAAGAAGAAGGGTCACTTTGCAAGGGAATGTCGAGCTCCTAAGAGGATTGATGGTGTTAAGAAGATCCTTTGAAGAGTCGCTCCTTCTTCGCATTGGTGGCTCAAGATGGTCTTGGTGATTATGATTAGAGTGATCAGATTGAAGAAGGACCCAATCAGACTTTTCTTGCTAGTGAAGCTTCAAAAGAGCATAACTTTACTCTTATGGCTTATGCTTCATCTTACAGTTGGATTCGGTATCAAATGAGTCTACTTGTTCTTTTAAATCATGTAATGATAACTTAGAATCTCAAAGGCTATCACTGAGAGTATGAGGAAAGAAGTAGAAAGACTAACTATGGATAACTTAGGTTATAGGGTTGGTCTAGAGAGTGTGGAAGAGAAGCTTAGATCGTATAAATGTGAGTTTGAGTATGTAGATAAGATCAATATATTAGGTGGTGAAATTGATCTTAAAAATAGAGATTAAAATGCTTAAAGAGAAACTTGAACTAGCCGAGAGTGAAAAACAAAAGGCCCTAGATGAAAAAGAAAAACATGTTGTTAGGGTAGCTAAAACACAATTTGCTTCTGATTTGGTTCATAAATCTATAGAGAGTCATCTATTGAAAAAGGGTTAGGGATAGGATACAAAAATATGCCACCACCCACTCTTATGCAACATGCACCACCTGCTAAAGAACTGTCATTTAGTAGTGAATTCGGTTTTAACAAACCTGTTGAAGGAATAAGTAAGGTGAGACACCTAAGATAAGTTACGATACGTCTTCGATGCTCCCATCATTGAAGATATGGAATCGGTCACGAGGAAGATAGTAAAGTATCAACACACGAAAAGTTAGAACCTATTAAGAAAGTTGATACTAGACAACCTAACCTTGTACCTAGATTTGGGGCTCAAATAACTAAGAAAGTGGTAGAATACAAGGAAGTACCTAGGGAACAAATGAAACGATATATACCTAGGGGCAATCAGAGAAACTTTAATGGTCTCATATCTAATAGGTTAGATAATGAGTTTCAATGTGTCAAGAAAGCTTGTTATATTTGTGGTAGTTTTGAGCACTTATAGAGAAATTGTTATAAAACAAACCACAAGTGTGGAATCAATGGAGGAGGGTAAATCACCAAAACTTTTCAAAGAAAACAAACTCTCATCCTAATAAAAACATGATTCCAACAGCAATGTTAATGAGGAATGGGACTACAAAATCAATTGTCCTTGCCTCTCCCAAATGGTTTCCAACCACTTTGCTAAGCAAAGTGTAAACCGCGGCTAAGCAAAATCAAACCTTGATAAGCCAAAATCACCACAGAGATAAAGAAGTTTTAAAAATTCCAAGGTGATAAGCGTCTGATGGTTGGAAATCATTTTATCTTTGTAAAGGCCTCGGCTAGTTGGCAATGGAAACCTAAGACCAAGGTTTTACATCATGTCAAGTGTGCATCAATGGACCTAAACAAATTTGATTATATTGATGCCGCGAGGCGGAGACCAATCGATATGGCTTGGGTCCACAAAAGAACTAATGTTTAATTTCATGTGCGGGGGCAATCTACAAGATGAGCTAAAAGACAAAGGAGTTTTGATAGTGGTTGCTCACGGACACATGACTTGGGATAGGAGCAACACGGAAGATTTTGAAGCTTTTGATGGAGGATATGTGGCATTTGGCAATGATCCAAAGGGAGTAAAGATACTTGGAAGAGCCTGTCGAGCAGAATTTGGACTTTGAAAAAGTCTACTTGAGTACAGGACTTAAGTACAATTTATTGAGTGTTTCTCAAATGTGTGATAAGAAAAGCTGGGTACTTTTGGTGAAAGGTGTGTGGTGTTGTCTCTCGAGTTTAAGATGCACGATGAAGTTTATACAACTTAGGGTACCTAGGAAGAAAAATATATATTGTTTTGATCTTAAAGATGTAATTTCTAATAGGTCCTTAACTTGTTTGTTTGCTAAAGCATCTGTGGATGAGTCTAAGTTATGGCATAGAAGATTAGGTCACCTCAATTACAAAACAATCAATAAACTGGTTAAAGGAAACTTAGTGAGAGGGTTACCTTCTAAGTTTTTTGAGTGTAAGGAAGCGTGTGTGGCTTGTCAAAAGGAAAACAACATAGAGCTTCTTGTAAGTCCAAAACTGTCAACACCATTTCACAACCTCTGTTTATGCTTCATATGGACTTATTTGGACCTACTTTTGTCAAGAGTTTGAACCATACGCAGTATTGCCTAGTTATCACTGATGATTATAGTAGATTTTCTTGGGTTTACTTTTTGGTGCGCTAAGAGTGAAACTAGTGAAGTTCTCAAAAGTTTCATTACTAAGATAGAAAATCTAGTAAATCATAAAGTAAAGATAATCGGATGTGATAATGGAACTGAGTTTAAGAATCTTTGTGATGAATCGGTTTTGTGTAGATAAAGGTATAGAAAGAC
Organism: Chrysanthemum makinoi; assembly: GCA_910596185.1. Taxonomy (NCBI): domain Eukaryota; kingdom Viridiplantae; phylum Streptophyta; class Magnoliopsida; order Asterales; family Asteraceae; genus Chrysanthemum; species Chrysanthemum makinoi. The sequence continues at coordinate 165,159,585 of OU343216.1, read as the reverse complement.
AGTTTAGTGTTGCTAGAACACCACAACAAAATGGTGTGGCTGAAAGGAAAAATTGAACACTAATTGAGGTACGCTAGGACTATGTTGTAGAGTCTAAGTTACCAACTACCTTTTGAAATTTTGAAAAGGCTGTGAAGGCCTTGCATGTTATGTGAGAATAGAAGTAAGGTAGTGAAGCCTCATGAACAAGACCCCTATGAGCTGTTACATGATAAGAAGCCAATGATTGCATTCCTAAAACCTTTTGGGTGTCCTGTTACTATCTTGAATACCATAGACTACCTAGGCAAGTTGATGAGTGTCTAAATACTCATCATTTTTATTCCATCTGCACTGCAAAAACCGTCAAAAACACTTTGAAAAGTCTTAAAAAGACAGAAAAAATATTTAGACTGTATTTTATGCATAAATTGTCATCGGTCCCCTGGTTATTCAAAACATGTTAATTTTTCATAAAAGACCCTCAGGGATTTTCAAGTTGTCAAATTTAGCCTTATAAAGTCTAATTTTGCAAAATGACAACTTGAGTCTGGGAATTTTAAAGATTGACAGAAATCACCCCGGGACATTTTTAATTTGAAAATTTTTATTTTTGGTCCTTGGGAAAATTAAACTTGTCATAATTGGTCCCTATAATAAACTTTGGAAAATTACAGATTTGGTCCCTCAAGTTTGGTGGAATTGCAATTTTGGTCCTTGTTTACTAATCCTAAAACCATCCGGACCCAAAAAACACAAACCCAATACCCAAGCCCAATCTGCTGCCCCGAACACTTGACCCTTGAACCCCAGAGCTTGACCCTTGAGCCAGGGCCAAAAGCAACGTGACCCCCTTTTGTGAACCCTTTGCCTATTAATAAAACCTCAAACCCAAAGCTCCTTTTTCCTTCCACTTCACCTCCTTCACCCACTCTCTGCAACCAACTCACCATCCCCTTACCTCCAGCTCACATACCACCACCCTTATCACTCCACCTCACCAAACGTCCAAAAGCATTTAATGCTTCCTCTTACTGTGCACTCAATCCACCCAGCGGTTGCTATATCTTTTTTGGCGCCAAAAATGCCATCAATGGCTTAAATCCACTCCAATCATCCAATGGCTCAGATTCTTGATGGGAAATGCTCAGAGTGGCAAGTGGAAGACTTTTGTTGATAAATAGAGGGAAGAAAAAGAGAGATGAGAAGTAGTTTTTAGTTTTTATTTTCTTACATGTCGTTTTTAATTTCCATGTCCTAATTAAGCTTTAAATTGTAACTTTTAATCTTCCTTGTACTCATTTGAGTCATCTCAATCAGTTGTAACTTATTTTCAGAGATAATTCAAAGTTTGATCAAATTTTTTGTTTTTACATTTTCTGTTATTAAATCAAATTTAAAATTGCTAAGTATCAAGCTTCAAATAGCTTTATTACAACTTATATAAGCTTATTCAAGCTGTTGATAGCTCTGAATAAGCTTATCAAACAGTTCCAAACAAAAGAGCATCCTGGTCAACAAAAGTCAAAGGAGGTGGATTTCTTGTTCTTGGAAATTGGAATAGGTGCAGGAATGTTTGTAGGCACTATTGAATCTGTTTAGACCCATTTGGATAGAAGTTAAGGTTCTTGGCACATTTTCTTAATTTTCAATTTTTAGCATTAAATTAGCTTAATGTCATTCTGTTAATTAAATTGCTGTTAATGTTGCTTATTTATGTTCATATCGATAATCTAAGTTGTTATGAGTTAGTTTTGTGATTATATGCCCTGAATCCACCATTTGCTCTTTAAATCTCAAAAAGACCACTTTAAGGGTGTGTTTGGGATAAGCTCATTTTGAGCTCAAAAATCAATTTTTTTTTAAAGTTCTTAATTCGATCAGCATTAATTTAGTGTTAAAGTTAGTTTTGAAGCAAAATTTTTCAGTTTTATAGAGTTTACTTGAGTTTATGATAGTTTTCCAAATTTCAAGTCTTATAGTGTATTTTTTAGTCATTTTATTAAATTTGTAGTATTTAGTCTTTTTAGTTGTTAAAAGTGGTTCAAACAAGTTCCAATTGGTCTATTGCAACTGTCTCAAATCTGGTCCAAACCATTTTGGGTCAAAAATCGATTTTACCCACTTTGCATAAAGCTGTCCTTTTCCTTAAATGGCGAACAACTTCCATTTACGCATTTTAATTCACTCAATTTTAGTCCTTATTAGCTGAAATTTTGGATTATAGCACTTTGGTTGGTGGTTGTTATCCGGGTATTTTTAGTTTATTTTTAGGATTTTGTTAAGCTAGCTTAATTTGAGCTTAAAGTAGCCCCTTAAAAATTGTTTGGCTTAAGTTATTTGAAATATGTTTTAGTGATAATTAGCTTTAATCTTACGCCTTATTGATTCATTCCAGTTGCTTTAGGTTTAGTATAGTGAGTTTTATCCAAAATTATCTTGTGGTTGCTTCTAATAGCCCTTTAGCAGCTTAAAGCTTATTTCTTATAGCTTTTCAAAAACATTATCATGTCCAAATCCACTTATAGTTTTGATTTTTAATTTCCTCATCTTGCATCCATAGGAGCTGAAACTTTGGATAATTGATCAACTTGGTTGGTTGTCTACTCATAGGACATTTTTGCTTATTTTTGTGATTTTTCTAGATAGCTTAATATAGTGCTTAAAGTAGGGCTATAAGGGCCATTTGGCGTGTTGAGACTTGAATTCTGGTCTCGAGCTTTTTCGTAGCTTGTGCTTTTAGGTCCCAATCAGTTGCATTAGCTCATTTTAGGTTAGATTTAGGCTTTAGTAGCTTATGGTAGCTTTTGGATAGCTTATTGCTTATTTTAAGTGCTTATTCATATTAGTAGCGTGCCCAAATCATAGTTCACGATCTCCAAAGTTATTTCATTATTTTTTCCCTGCATCTTAGTATTATTTTTATATTATTAAGGAAGTTTTCATGTTTTTCCATGTTCTTTTGATATTTTTCTGCATTTAAATTGAGTTTTAAGCATTTTTAATTAGCATTTAATACAAATAAATCAGAAAAAGCTCAGAAAAATATGTTTTCAATTTTACTAGATTAAGAAAAATATAAAAAGACAAAAAAATATTTTTCTAGAATTTTCATAGTTTAAATAGTATTTTTTAGCATTTAAATTAGTTTTAAATAAATTTTAATTCATAGAAAATAGAAAAATAATCATAAAAATACAAAATTTGTTTTGAAAATTCTATTTAGTCATTTTAGATTTTTGAAAAATAGTTTTACAATTTTCCTCTTTAATTTCATAATTTCTAGTATTTTAGATTAGTTTTAAAAGTTTAAAATTAGTTTTTAAATCAAATAAATAAAAGAAAAATCATAAAAATTAGTTTTAAATCATAATAAAGCTTTAAATTGCATTTTTAGAGTAAAAGTAATTTTAGATCATTTTTAGGTTTTAATCGTTAAACGATTTTAAATATTGAATTAAAATGACTTCAAAGTCTTTATTAGATTTAATTTCCTTAGTGTAATCAATCATACCCCTTTCTGTTCAATATAAACTCGATCACTACTGCGTTTAGCTTCACTACAGCTCCTTGGGACTTAACGACCGGGAAACACTAAACTCCTCTGGACTTAATTGCATTTTTGTTCAAAATTTGTTTGACTTTATGGTTGACCATTCACAAGTGGTTGACTAATAAAAGATAGACCGTTTGGAGAGAATCAAATTTTGCCTTTGCTTGGGTGTGCTAATAGTCTTACGTTTAGCAGATTAGTGATTTGAATATTCACTCCTTGTTCATACCATCTATATATGCTTATATTTTCTTATAAAATCGAAATCAAAAACATCTTAAAAACCATAAAACCCAAAAAGATTATTCTTTCCCCATTTTCATAATTCCCTTGACTCTGAGATTTCTTAGAGTTAACTCTAGTATGTATCTTTTCAGCTCTTCTAGGTCGTGAGCCCATTTAGTGAGCTTGTCAAGATTCAAGAAGGCGTATCCGTGAGCGTTACGCCCCATCGGATCGGATCGAGATCCGGGCTTCTCGGACTACTTCCGTTATCATGGCGGATGAGCGTCCTATGTGCGAGCTTCTCCAAGCACCCATCGATGGGTATGGAGATGCTATTGTTATTCCGACCATTGTGGTGAAAATTTTGAACTCAAAAGCAGGGTTACTAAATCTTGTAACCTCAAGTCCATTCTATGGTTTTGAGAGGGATGATCCTCATGCTCATATTAGATGGTTTAACAAGATTGCATCTACCATCAAATACAAGAATGTCCCTACCGATGCTTTGTCAAACTTCTTCGTTCCCATTTTCCCTCGAGTGACAAGCCGGTTTGGCTTGAAAAACAACCCCTCAATCGATCGAAACATGGGAAGACACAGTGAAGAAATTTGTGAACGAGTTCTATCCACCTTCTAAAACCACGAGTCTTAAAATGAAATCATCAAGTTCACACAAAAGTTTGATGAATCCTTTAGTGAATCGTGGGATCGTTTTAAGGAGTTGCTCATAAATGTCCTCACCATGGTTTCTCCGAGTTGATGCAACTCGATACTTTCTATAATGGAGTGAGTCAATCCGATCAAGATTCTCTCAATTCCTCCGCTGGAGGAAATTTCTTGAGCAAAACTGTAAAAGAAGCTTTAGCGATAATTGAAAAAAAGTCTAAAGTCCGCGCACTGAAGCAAACCGGTTGTTTCCCAAGTCGGTGTTGGTCCTACGCTTCATCGCCCGTGAGTCAATCTAGCACCGATGCTAAGATTGACAAACTCACGAAAGCAATTCAAGCTTTGGTTCTCTCCAACCAAAAGAAAGTCTCTTTTCCACAAACTTCACTCTCTGAAGTCAAGAAAGTGGAAGTCTGTGTTACTTGCGGTGGCCCCCATGCCTATTACAACAGTATGGCCACCGATGGTAACCCTTTTGAAGCAAACGCTGTGGGCGGGATTTCCAATTGAGGAGCAACCAATACCGTACTCCTATAGACCCGAACCACCGTCCTAACCACTACCCTGGACCACCGGTTTCAACCAAAACCAAAACCGTAATCAAAATCAGAATAGAACGAACCAAGGTTTTCAAAACCAAGGTAATTTTAGTCAGAATAACGGTTTTCAAAATCAAAGTCAAAATTTCCAAAACCAAGGAAATTTTATTAGAAACCAAGGTCAGGAAATTTCAACCAGGGTATTTTCATGGCAATAATCAAGGAAATTTCCAAAATCAAGGCCTTAATCCAAACAATAGAGGCGGAATTTTCCTACACAAAATCAAGCCATTGTTCCAATGGACCATCATCGATGAGTTGTTGAAGCAATTCATGAAATCCCAAGAGGAAATGAACAGGTTGTTGGTTAGCCGATTTCGACATTAAGAAGTCTTTAAATGATCGACCCTGCTCGGGTACTTTACCTAGCAACACGATAAGCTAATCGAGGGGCGATGCAAAGGCGATCACAACCAGAAGTGGTGCTTCATATGATGGACCTGCTATTCCTACTACCTCTTCTTCTTCTCTCTCGAAGGTAGTGGAAAGTGAACCTGAGGCGACAAAGGACCAAGTGCAACCCACTAGCTCACAGAGCACAGCACATGTCTATCCTCGAGTTGTCCCGAAACCCAAATCCAAACCAGGAGTTGTTTTTGAACCTCCTGTAGCTCCCGTTGAAAACCCCAAATCCAAATCTTCTATTCCTTACCCATCACGTTTAAATGAGCAAAAGCTCATGAAAAGCCAGTCATCAATGGAAAATTTTTTCAAATTTTCCAACAACTATTTTGACATAAGCTTTGCGGATGCTATCATCTGATGCCCAAGTTTGCATCAACTCTCAAACACATGTTAAGCAACAAGGAAAACTGTTTGAAATGGCTAAAACTCCTCACGAGCGAGCTGCTCGGATTCGTTAAAAAGCTTCGAAGCTTGGAGATCTGGAAAATTTCTTCTACCTTGTGTTTTTCGGGGAATGATTGAATGCTTTGCCCTCGCCGATCTTGGTGCAAGCATCAATCGATGCCTTATTCGTATGGAAGAAACTTTCTCTTCGAACTTATTCCTACTGCATGACTCTTGAGCTTGCGAGATCGTTCAATATCGGCGTCCTCTTGGCATCGCCGAGGATGTGATTCGTGAAAGTAGGAAAGTTCCATTTTCGGTGACTTTGTGGTTGTTGATTTCGATGCCGATCATCGGGTTCCCCTCATTATTGGGCGAGGATTCACGAGCGGGCGTGCTCTCATTGATGTATTTGAGCAAGAAATCACATTACGTGTGGGTAATGAAGCTGTCACCTTGAACCTTGATCAAACTTCGAGGTACTCCTCAAACTATGATCTTTGAATCGGTTAATCGAATCGATGTAATTGATATTGCTTGGAGGAGTACTCTCGAGAGTTTCTTGGTTATTTTCATAATTCTGTGAGTGGGGATCCCACCACATCTTCTCAACCAATTATTGCCGATTCTTCCCCCTCTCTTATTCCGTTTGAGGGAGGTGACTTCTTTTAGAAGAGATCGATGAGTTTCTTGCTAATGATGAATCGATTCCACCGGGAATTTATGATGGTGTTTATGATTAGGAGGAGATATCCTTTATCTTGAGCAATTGTTAAATGAAGATCCATTACCGTCACTCCCTCGAAGAGATCACGATTGAAGAAATCAAATCCGTACAAACATCTATGAAGAATTTCCCGAGGTTGAACTTAAGGACCTACCTCCTCATCTCGAGTATGCATTATTGGAGGGTGATGATAAATTACCCGTCATAATTGCTAAGGACTTAACGGAGGAAGAGAAGACTGCTCTCATAAAGGTTTTGAAGTTGCACAAGCAAGCAATTGCTTGGAGACTCTCCGACATCAAGGGTATTAACCTTGAATTTTGTACGCACAAAGATATTATTGAGGATGATTTCAAACCCGTGATCCAACATCGAGAGAAGGGTGAATCCTAAGATTCATGAGGTTATCAAACAGGAGGTTCTCAAACTTCTTGATGCCGGTCTAATTTACCCGATCTCTGATAGTCCTTGGGTCAGTCCCATCCACTGTTTTCCAAAAAAAGGTGGCATAACTGTATTGACTATCGCAAGTTGAACGAAGCCACCCGTAAAGACCATTTTCCTCTACCCTTCATGGACCAAATGCTTGAGAGATTAGCAGGGAATGAATACTATTGTTTCCTAGATGGTTTCTCGGGGTATTTTCAGATCCCCATTGATCCACAGGATCAAGAAGACCACATTCACCTGCCCATACGGAACTTTTGCCTACGAGGCGTATGCCTTTTGGCCTATGTAGCGCTCTGGCACGTTCCAACGATGTATGATGGCAATTTTCCACGACATGATCGGTCATTAGGGACTCATTTCAAACATGTCTCTCCCATTTAGAAAAAATGCTCAAACGGTGTGAAGACACCAATCTTTGTCTAAAGCGGGAAAAGAGCCATTTATGGTCAAGGAAGGAATTGTCCTAGGCCATAAGATTTCAAAAAACGGGATTGAGGTTGACAAAGCGAAAGTGGATGTCATTGCCAATTGCCTCATCCTACTACCGTCAAAGGTATTAGGAGTTTTTTAGGTCATGCGGGTTTTATCGCATGATTCATACAAGATTTTTCTAAAATCGCTCGGCCTATGACTCATCTCCTTGAGAAGGATGCTCCTTTTATCTTCTCACCTGAGTGCATCGAAGCTTTTGAAACATTAAAGAAAAAGCTAACGGAAGCACCCATTCTCGTTGCCCCGACCGGGATTTACCCTTTGAACTCGTAATGTGCGATGCAAGTGATTTTGCTATCGGTGCGATCACGGGGCAACATAAAACCAAGCATTTTCAGCCTATCCACTACGCGAGTAAGACTATGGCTGAAGCTCAAACCCATTACACCACTACAGAAAAAGAATTATTAGCGTGGTGTATGCGTTTGAGAAGTTTCGACCATACCTAATCTTGACCAAATGCGTGGTGTATACGGATCACTCGGCTCTCAAATATCTCTTTGCAAAACAAGATGCAAAGGCGAGATTGCTCCGTTGGGTTCTCCTCCTGCAAGAATTTGATATCATTATACGTGATAAAAAGGAGCGAGAACTTGGCTGGCGATCATCTGTCCGTCTAGAAAACCCTCACCGGGATGTGTTCGAGAAAAAGGAAATAAACGAAACATTTCCTCTCGAAACACTCAATGTGGTTTCTTTTCTTGGAGACTCTTCTACCCCATGGTTTGCTGACTTTGCAAATTACCATGCGGGTAACTTTGTGGTGAAAGGGATGTCGTCCCAACAGAAAAACAAATTCTTTAAATATGTAAAACATTACTTAAGGGCGACCCCTACTTATTCAAAATTTGCGCGGATCAAGTCATCGGGCGATGTGTGTATGGTCAGGAAGCCAATGACATTCTTAAGGCTTGCCATTATGGACCTACTAGGGGACATCATAGCCCCAACTACACTGCCAAGAAGGTGTTTGATTCCAGGTTTTATTGGCCCACGATTTACAAGGATGCCCACGAATTTGTCAAAACCTGTGGCGCTTGTCAGCGTCGGAAATATCTCACAAAGAAATGAAATGCCGCAAGACGCCATTCAAGTGTGTGAGATTTTTGACATCTGGGCATTGACTTTATGGGGCCATTTCCTTCATCTCGAGGAAATAAATACATACTCGTGGCCGTTGACTATTTGTCAAAATGGGTTGAAGCGAAAGCTTTACCTACCAACGATGCCCGAGTTGTTGTGAAATTCTTAAAATCTCTTTTTGCTAGGTTTGGAACTCCACGAGCTATAATCGGTGATCGTGGTACGCATTTCTGCAATGACCGGTTTGATAGAGTCATGCAAAAGTATGGTGTAACTCACCGTCTCTCTACTGCGTACCACCCCCAAACAAGTGGGCAAGTGGTAGTTTCCAACCGAGGATTAAAGAATTCTGGAGAGGACGATGGCGAAAACCGTGCCTCTTGGTGGGATAAGCTAGATGACGCACTCACGGGCTTTCCGTGCGGCTTATAAAACACCCATTGGGTGTACGCCCTACAAACTTGTATACGGGAAGGCGTGTCATCTGCCGATTGAGCTTGAGCACAAGGCATACTGGGCCTTGAAACATGCCAACCGATATTGAGCAGTTGGTGATCACCGGAAAGTTCAAATGAATGAATTAAATGAACTCCGTGATCAAGCATACGAGAACTCTTTGATCTACAAAGAAAAGACAAAGAAGATTCATGACTCCAAAATCAAGAAACGCGTTTTCAACGTCGGTGATCGAGTCCTTCTTTTCAATTCAAGATTGAAGATTTTCTCGGGAAAACTAAAATCCGCTGGTGCGGACCATTCACCATCACTAAAGTATTTCCTTATGGAACTATTGAGTTGTCTCAACCCGATGGTCCAAATTTTAAAGTGAATGGTCATCGATTAAAGCACTATTTTGGAAGGACATTCCACTGTGGTTGTCCCGGATCTACAAACTTTCCCATGAACAAATGAATCCGGGTCGAGTCAAGCTAGCGACTCGGGAATCAAAACGATAGCACATTATATGGGCTTTCACCCATATTTCTGACTTCTTTCTACTTTCTACCACCCTAGTGTGGGGGAGTTGCCCCCCGCTGGTGTATATAAGTTTTCTATTAAAAAAAAAAAATTCAAATAATGGCCGTAGTATTTCCCTTTTACGTTCTCAGTTTCGGCATAACAGCCGGTACTTTGAATATTGAGGGCAATATTAATTTCTAGTGTGGGGAATTCTCAATTTTATCATGTAATTATACCACCAATTCCCCATTTTTGGCCAAAATTTTTTTGGAGTAAGTGTTTTGCACTTACTCGCTTATGGTTATCGTCCGCCATGTCTAATAAACAAAAGGATTGACTAATCCGAGGGCAAACGGCTCTTGGTAAAGATATCTCAAATCCGTTGACGGCTTGCAATTTTCCTAAAATTGTATGGTGTTATTTCACCATATCTTTAATTAGTGAAGAGTTGGCTAGCCCGCAAGTTTATGGCTTGTGGTAAAAGCAGTTGGAAAACCATAATTGGTAATCGACTCACCAAAGATATTTTATCTAAGAGTTGGCTAGTCCTGAAGCAAACGGCTTCTGGTAAAGACAAATCAAAACCGTTGAAAGGTGGTGGTTTGCTCAAAATCATTTGGTTATCATTGTACCAAGGTTCTTACTTGAACTGAAACAATTGGCTACTCCGGAAGTAATGGCTTTTGGTAAAGAGATTCAAATCCATTAAGTTTTCTCAAAAGATTGCTAGGGACTAGCAATAGTTTAGTGTGGGGGATTGATGAGTGTCTAAATACTCATCATTTTTATTCCACCTGCACTGCAAAAACATCAAAACACTTTGAAAAGTCTTAAAAAGACATAAAAATATTTAGACGTATTTTATGCATAAATTGTCAAATCTGGTCCCTGGTTATTCAAAACATGTTAATTTTTCATAAAAGACCCTCAGGGATTTTCAAGTTGTCAAATTTAGCCTTATAAAGTCTAGTTTTGCAAAATGACAACTTGAGTCCTTAGAATTTTAAAGATTGAGAAATCACCGGGACATTTTAATTTGAAAATTTTTATTTTTGGTCCTTGGGAAAATTAAACTTGTCATAATTGGTCCCTATAATAAACTTTGGAAAATTACAGATTTGGTCCCTCAAGTTTGGTGGAATTGCAATTTTGGTCCTTGTTTACTAATCCTAAAACCATCCGGACCCAAAAAACACAAACCCAATACCCAAGCCCAATCTGCAGCCCAAACACTTGACCCTTGAACCCCCCGAGCTTGACCCTTGAGCCAGGCCAAAACAACCCGTGACCCCCCTTTTGTGAACCCTTTGCCTATTAATAAAAACTCGGTCAAACCCAGCTCCTTTTTCCCTCCACTTTACCTCCTTCACCCACTCTCTGCAACCAACTCACCATCCCCTTACCTCCAGCTCACATACCACCACCCTTATCACTCCACCTCACCAAACGTCCAAAAGCATTTAATGCTTCCTCTTACCGTGCACTCAATCCACCCCCAGTTGCTATATCTTTTTGGCGCCAAAAATGCCATCAACGGCTTAAATCCACTCCAATCATCCAATGGCTCAGATTCTTGATGGGAAATGCTCAGAGTGGCAAGTGGAAGACTTTTGTTGATAAATAGAGGGAAGAAAAAGAGAGATGAGAAGTAGTTTTTAGTTTTTATTTTCTTACATGTCATTTTTAATTTCCATGTCCTAATTAAGCTTTAAATTGTAACTTTTAATCTTCCTTGTACTCATTTGAGTCATCTCAATCAATTGTAACTTATTTTCAGAGATAATTCAAAGTTTGATAAATTTTCTGTTTTTACATTTTCTGTTATTAAATCGAATTTAAAATTGCTAAGTATCAAGCTTCAAATAGCTTTATTACAACTTATATAAGCTTATTCAAGCTGTTGATAGCTCTGAATAAGCTTATCAAACAGTTTCAAACAAAAGAGCATCCTGGTCAACAAAAGTCATAGGAGGTGGATTTCTTGTTCTTGGAAATTGGAATAGGTGCAGGAATGTTTGTAGGGCACTATTAAATCTGTTTAGACCCATTTCAGATAGCAGTTAAGGTTCTTGGCTTTGTTTTCTTAATTTTCAATTTTAGCATTAAATTAGCTTAATGTCATTCATTAATTAAATTCTGTTAATGTTGCTTATTTATGTTCATATCAGTATAATCTAAGTTGTTATGAGTTAGTTTTGTGATTATATGCCCTGAATCCACCATTTGCTCTTTAAATCTCAAAAAGACCACTTTAAGGGTGTGTTTGGGATAAGCTCATTTTGAGCTCAAAAAATCAATTTTTTTTAAAGTTCTTAATTCAATCAGCATTAATTTAGTGTTAAAGTTAGTTTTGAAGCAAAAGTTTTCAGTTTTATAGAGTTTACTTGAGTTTTTGATAGTTTTCCAAATTTCAAGTCTTATAGTGTATTTTTGAGTCATTTTATTAAATTTGTAGTATTTAGTCTTTTTAGTTGTTATAAGTGGTTCAAACAAGTTCCAATTGGTCTATTGCAACTGTCTCAAATCTGGTCCAACCCATTTTGGGTCAAAAATAAGTTTTTACCCACTTTGCATAGAGCAAGCTGTCACAGATCCTTAAATGGCCAACAGCTTCCATTTCTGCATTTTTAATTCACTCAATTTTAGTCCTTATTAGCTGAAATTTTGGATTATAGCACTTTGGTTGGTGGTTGTTATCCGGGTATTTTTAGTTTATTTTTAGGATTTTGCTAAACTAGCTTAATTTGAGCTTAAAGTAGCCCCTTAAGAGGTTTGGCTTAAGTTATTTGAAATCTGTTTTAGTGATAATTAGCTTTAATCTTACGCCTTATTGATTCATTCCAGTTGCTTTAGGTTTAGTATAGTGAGTTTTATCCAAAATTATCTTGTGGTTGCTTCTAATAGCCCTTTAGCAGCTTAAAGCTTATTTCTTATAGCGTTTCAAAAACATTATCATGTCTAAATCCACTTATAGTTTTGATTTTTAATTTCCTCATCTTGCATCCATAGGAGCTGAAACTTTGGATAATTGATCACTGGTTGGTTTTCTACTCCTAGGACATTTTTTCTTATTTTTGTGATTTTTCTAGATAGCTTAATATAGTGCTTAAAGTAGGGCTATAAGGGCCATTTAAGCGTGTTGAGACTTGAAATCGGTCTTGAGCTTTTTGTAGCTTGTGCTTTTTAGGTCCCAATCAGTTGCATTAGCTCATTTTAGGTTAGATTTAGGCTGTAGTAGCTTATGGTAGCTTTCGGATAGCTTATTGCTTATTTCAAGTGCTTATTCATATTAGTAGCGTGCCCAAATCATAGTTCCTGATCTCCAAAGTTATTTCTATTATTTTTCCCTGCATCTTAGTATTATTTTATATTATTCTGGAAGTTTTCATGTTTTTCCATGTTCTTTTGATATTTTTCTGCATTTAAATTGAGTTTTAAGCATTTTTAATTAGCATTTAATACAAATAAATCAGAAAAAGGTCAGAAAAATATGTTTTCAATTTTCCTAGATTAAGAAAAATATAAAAAGACAAAAAAATATTTTTCCAGAATTTTCCTAGTATAAATAGTATTTTTTAGCATTTAAGTTAGTTTTAAATAAATTTTAATTCATAGAAAATAGAAAAATAATCATAAAAATATAAAATTAGTTTTGAAAATTCTATTTAGTCATTTTAGATTTTTGAAAAATAGTTTCACAATTTTCCTCTTTAATTTCATAATTTCTAGTATTTTAGATTAGTTTTAAAAGTTTAAAATTAGTTTTTAAATCAAATAAATAAAAGAAAAATCATAAAAATTAGTTTTAAATCATAATAAAGCTTTAAATTGCATTTTTAGAGTAAAATTAATTTTAGATCATTTTTAGGTTTTAATCGTTAAACGATTTTAAATATTAAATTAAAATGACTTCAAAGTCTTTATTAGATTTAATTTCCTTAGTGTAATCAATCATACCCCCTTTTCTGTTCAATATCATTTCGATCACTACGCGTTTAGCTTCACTCATGACTCGTTGGGACTTAACGACCCGAGGAAACACTAAACTCCTCTGGACTTAATTGCATTTTGTTCTGAGCTGTTTGACTTTTATGGTTGACCATTCACAAGTGGTTGACTAATAAAAGATAGACCGTTTGGAGCGAATCACAAGTTTCAAGAAAAAGCAGATGATGGATACTTTTTAGGCTATTCAACAAATAGTAAAGCCTTCAGAGTATACAATAGGAGGACTAAAATTGTTGAAGAGAACTTACATGTTCAATTTAGTGAAAAGACTCCTTGTATTGAGACCAAAGGACCGGTATTTAACATTGATATGCTAACCAAGTCTATGAATTATGAGCCTATCATTGCAGGAACTTCCACTAATGTTGATTCAGGTACTCAAAAGAATTCTGGTGAAGAAGCAATTTCTAAGGAAGCTGATTCTCCTCAAGAGTTCTATCTGTTTGAAAAGTGGAAAGCTAGTTGAGTCTCACCCATCATTGATAAGCAAGGTCCCACTGATGATGATGTCTTGAATCTTGGAGGCAATGGTGATCATCCTCAATATAAGGATGAGTTATTGAAAGATAATTCAGTGTTGGTAGAAGAAATTGAAAAGAAGAAAAAGTCTGCAACACGGATAAGCCAAACATAAGCCGCAGATAGAGTTAATACAACCACTGCTAAGCCCAACAACTTCTACCATGACATTACAAGTGAAATCCCGTATGTAAACTTGATAGTAGTACTTTCTTTGGACCAAATGCAAAGCCATTACATGGTGAAGAGGAGTATCCACATGATCCTGATATGCCTGCTTTGATTGAAATTGATACTCCTACTGATGAAGACATGGATGATTTCTTCAATCTTTGATTTAACTAATTTGGAACATGTAATTCATGAAAGTCCTGTTACCTCAACAAGGATACACAAGATTCATCCCTAGGAACAAATACTTGGAAATTTGAATACTCCAGTTCAAACAAGAAGCAAGGGTAAGAACAGCAGACCCTTTCACTGAACATGGGTTCTTTGCAAGATCATTTCACAAAAGCGGATCATAAAGATCACGCAAAATTGCTTGTTTGCTTGTTTTCAGTCTCAAAAGGAGCCAAAGAGAGTTGAAGAAGCATTATCGAAGAAGGATGGGTAGAATCAATGCAAGAGGAGCTTCTTCAGTTCAAACTTCAAGAGGTTTGGACATTGGTAGAACTTCCTAATGGTAAGAGCGCAATTGGGACAAAATGGGTGTTCAGAAACAAAAGGGATGAAAGAGGTATTGTTGTGAGGAACAAGTCAAGTTTGGTTGCTCAAGGATACACACAAACTGAAGGCTTAGATTATGATGAAGTGTTTGCTCCGGTTGCAAGAATTGAGGCTATTAGATTGTTTTTAGCTTATGCTTCATTCAAAAATTTTGTTGTGTATCAAATGGATGTTAAAAGTGCATTTTGTATGGCACAATTGATGAGGAGGTTTATGTTTGTCAACCTCCGGTTTTGAAGATTCGATCATCGACAAGGTTTACAAGGTGAGGAAGGCTATGTATGGGTTGCATCAAGCTCCTAGGGCATGGTATGAGTGCTGTCTACTTATTTGATGGACAATGGGTTTCAAAGAGGGTGATTGATATAACTTTGTTCATAAGGAAGCACAAAGATGATATTTTATTGGTTCGGGTTTATGTAGATGACATCATCTTTGGCTCAACCAATAAAGAGCTATGCAAAGATTTTGAAAAGTTTATGCATGATAAGTTTGAGAATGAGTTCTATGGGAGAACTCACTTTCTTTTGGGGCTACGAGTTCAACAAAGGACGATGGTATCTTCATTAGTCAAGATAAGTATGTAGCAGATGTTTTGAAGAAGTTTGGGTTTCAGGATGTGAAGAGTGCTAGTACACCAATGGAGACTTAGAAACCATTGCTACCTGATGATGGAAGTACCAGATTTAATCAGGAAGTTGTACGAGTCCATGATTGGATCTTTGATGTATCTCACTGCATCTAGGCAGATATAATGTTCTCAGTATGTGTGTGTGCAAGATTTCAAGTCACACCTAATTCATCACACATGAATCTTGTTAAGAGAATTTTTAGGTATCTTAAGGGTCATCCTAAATTGGGCCTTTGGTACCGAGATAGTGACTATCTTTGGTGCTAGTTTGGATAGGAAGTCTACTGGAGGATGTCGGTTTTGGGAAGCAGACTTATTTTTCATGGCAGTGTAAAAAGCAAACTATTGTGGCAAATTCTACAAGCTGAATATGTAGGCTGTTGCTAGTTGCGTGGTCAAGTTCTATGGATTCTAATCAATTCTTTGGACTTTGGGTACAATTTTATGCATACTAAGATTTACATTGATAATAACAGTACAATATGCATCATTAAAAATCCTTTTTTACATTCTAGAACTAAACATATTGAGATAAGACATCATTTTATTAGAGATTGTAATGAGAAAAGGTTGATTCAAATGGTAAAATCCATACGATTTCAATGTTCTTGATCTTCTCACCAAAGCTTTTGATGTGGGAAGGTTTCAGTATCTTTTTGTTAGTATTGGAATGATTAATCTCTAAATTCTCAAATTGTTTTGTACCAGTTTGTACATGTATTGAACTGTTATTATGTAATCTTAGTTTTGCTATTTTTGTTTCTAACCCTCGATAGTTTGTTTCTAACCAGCGATAGTTTGGTTCAAACCAATGCTAGTTGTCTGTTTTTCACTAACCATGTTTGCCAAGATACGAATGATCATTATAGAAGTAAAAGAAGTCTTGATGCAAAGTGTTCATTCATTCATTAGAGAAATTTACGACTTACACTTACAGTACAAGAAAAGAGCTATACATGATCTACTAATCCTAATCTAGTTCATATCATCTATTCCAACATCTAACAGGCCGTTGGATATGCATGATCGCTCACATCTTTCACACTAGATCTGGATATCGTTGTGAAGTCTTGCATAACCACCCATTCCTCTATCTCAATGGCGGAGATGCATGACTACTATGACGAGGATGCTAAGGATCAAAATGGAAAGGATGGATTGATGAAAACGTTAATGATGACGATGACCACAAGAGATGAAGAACGAAGGACATAGTCATATCATACTTGCATCTGCTGGTTTCACCAAAAATCATCATTCCATTTTCCTTTTCCCTTCCCCTACGATATGTGATGAAGCACCACAACCTCAGGCTGGTAGACCAAGAACCACCTCTATGTTGTTTGGGAGTGGTGGGTTTCTTGTTCGTGGTCTTGGTTGGGGTTGAGATCTTTGAAGGTTGGGAGTATGAAGATCTCTTCTTTGAGGAATCATCAGAGTCCTCGGATGCATTACTTGATTCACAAACTTGTCATCTTCTGATGATGGAAGAAATGGATTTTAATGGTCTTGCTTCTTGTGGAGGCAAGTAGAAGCGCCATGGGTTATCATCTTCACTTGATGATGAAGATGATGATGAGGATGAGGAGGATGTTAGATTGACTACTTTTGGTTTATTCCAACTAGGGTTCCACATTGTGATTGCAGTTGATTGGAGACTTTGAAGTAATTAGGGTTTTGATATTGATTGGTGTGTGTGTTATGTAAGATTTGGGTTCTTTTTATAAGTGGGGTTTAGGGCTATGGAAGTAAATAAGAAGCGAGGTTTAATGTGGTTGAGGAGTTAATGAGATTCTTGGGAGTTGGACAAATATTAGTTCTAGAAGTTGACCATATTGACTTACCCGTTCAAATCACGGATAGGTCTTTTGGAACCACTTTTGGCTCTTACTAACCATTGACAACAATAACCTTATACTCTGTGTTGGTTTTGTGTTTTGTCTTTACGTGTATGAAGGTCTTGTGTGCATAAGGAGCTGGTGTGTTAGCTGCTTGTGTTTATTAAAAAAAAAAAAAAATTGTTATCCTTCATATTTTTGTAAGTTCTTACTTATTGTAACACAGATTTACTTGCTATATCTCTTGGTCATTTGGAAGAAGTGATCCAATGTATCTGCTGATGGTATGTTGCAACCGCGGATAGTAGTTCGGGAACCCGGATAGCATGGAGTCTAGTTTTGGATAGGGCTGTTTGGTAACATTGGCAAATCTATATCACTCTCCCCAAATCACGGACGGATCATTTATTTGATTCTCAAACCACTTCCAATTGGCGCTCAACCTTAACCCTAATCACTTTCTTTGCATAATTCACCAACTCACATCATTATCTTCCTTAATCAAAATGGCTGAAAAGTATTACACTTCACATAACCTAGTTGCCATTCTCACCAAGAATGCTCGTTCTGAAGGGTTTCATCAAATGATTGATTTCTTAGTTCATAGTACTATTCACTATGCTTTAACCCGTAACACCCACCATTCTTAAAGCCTACATACATCAGTTACGGAGGAATGCTACACTGCAAAGGTTGATGGTGTGGAGATGTTTCGTTTGCAGTGGATGAGCATGTTATTTCATTATTCTTGAAGATATCATTCGAGAAGTTTTGGGTTTGATGATGCCGATGGGGTTGATAATCTTTCGAGATGTTGAGATTGTTGTTGGTTTAGAGATTAGGATATACATAGTGAAAAGGTACAATTCTTTAAGAGTTTGTTTTCACAACAATGGAAGTTTTTGATTCACACCTTGTTGATGTGTATGAGTAATAAGACCACAGGTTTTAATGACTTTCCTTAAAAAATTGCTACCTAGCTATTATTTGTTTATCCGAGGAAGGAAGTTTAATTGGTCTAGGATGATTTATGAAGGGTTAGTACAAAACATTAGGAAGAAGGGTAAATACTATTTGTATCCTCGGTTTGTTCAACTGATTGTAGCACATCAAATTGTTGATCCTATTGAACATTCTAGAGAGTATGAAGTACATCATATGCTTCCTAAGGTTTTTGCACATATGAGGAATCAACCACAGAATGTACAAATTAGAGATGTTCCTTTATTTCCTCACATGCTTACTTTGCCACGATCCCCGATTTTGATGAAGGTCTTGAAACCCAACCCATTGTCGAAAGTACACCTCAAACCAGCGATAGTACACCTCAAACCACCGATAGTACACCTCAAATCACGATAGTACACCTATTGTATGGACTAGGAGAGAAGGGCACTAAGCTTCCTCGGTGCTCGTGTTTGTGGTGTTGATAATGAGGTTGTCACATGGCGTGAAGGTGACATGATTGGAAGGGCTTCCACTACTGATACATGCTTAGATGTCGGTGGGATAGTGGAAACATAAATAAGACCCAACCATTGGCAACTTCTAATGTGGAGAATTCCTTGGAACTTAACACGTGGAGGAACTCTCCGCCACTTGCTAATACAGGTGCATAGATGTTCAGCTGCCCGGTCGATGCTATGTTTTCTATATCCAAGGATTTACCTCTCGGAGCAGTTCACACGTTTCGAGTGATGAGGATAGGTTGGAACACAACATGAATTGACGGATTCTCGAGTTTGTACATCCTCGACTTTTCCAATGAACCACCTCTAGCGATTCCGTCGAAGTGGGGAGGATATTCTTGAACGCTTAAATGAATTGACGGCTAAATGTACTAAGATGGAGGAGACGATCTCTAATCTCAAGGAATTGGTTGGGTTTCATGAAAAGGATATTCGCTTGGCCAGGTTTTGGTTTTGGAGAAGATAAAAGGCCTGGGCTTGCCGCCTTTTTTAAGGAGGCTACGAAAAATAAGGTGGACTCCTCTCACGAATATCGAGGATGTATCCAAACAGGGGAGGAGTGAAGGCAAGAATTGGGAGGATGTTATCAGTATCTATGGAAGAAGATGTTGATAGTGGAGATCAAACATTTTTGGTATCTGATAAAGATGGGAATGAGGCAGTTCTTGAAAATGTGAAGAAAGTTGTAGAAGATGTAGTACGAACACAAACACGATGGTATGTCTGAAACCATGGTTAGTACACTTCTAACCACCGATGCGTATGTAACACGACATGGCAACTATAACCACTACATCTATACCTACTACAATCATACCCACTTCTATTATAACCACTTCCACTATTGTCACAACTCTCTCTGTATCACCACTTAAGTTTAAAAGAAGTTGAGGAAGAAGTTGCTAGTACATTGATAAATCTAAGCAAAACTTCATCTATTTCTACACCTGCGGATATCTCGTTCAATCTCGCAATTAAACCCAAACCCGAGAGGAAAAATTTAGTTATTGGTGAACCTCTCGAAGAAGAAGGTGGTTCAATCGATGTTGGAAAAGGTAAAGGGATTGCAGCATACGAATTGAAGTTTAAATCTAAAGCAGAACAAGAAGCTTATGATGCAGAGTTTGTAAAGAATATGGTTGCTGAAGAACAAGAAGCTTTAGAGAAAAGAAAGCAGAAAGAAGAGGAACCTAGTCAGAGAATGTTAGCTATATGGTATGAATCACAAAACTTTCTTCAAGCTTCTCAACAAATAAATGATGAATATATTGCACAAGAATGGAATTTGTTGGATGATAAGGAAAAAGCTAGGCTTTTAGGAGAATGGGCAAGAAAGGTTGGTAATGAAAGGAAGCAAGTTATAAGAAAGAAACCTCTTTCAATGGCTCAGATGAGGAATGTATTAATGAAAATTATTAAGAATTCAGGCATTCACATTTATGAAAATCTTAGTAAATGTTCATTTGAAAGAATTCTTGAGATTTATGAAAGATGTATGAAAATTAATCATGATGATTCATGTCCAATGAATTTCGAGAAGGAAGAAGAGTGGATTAAGAAGCATGATGAGTGGATGCAAAGTAAAAGAAAGAGAAAATCTGAGATTCAAGAGACATCTGATTCTAAAAGATTGAAAGAAGTTGTAGATGTTAATCAAATTGTTTCTTATGAGTTTAAGCTTAATGATGGAAGTGAAAGAGTTTGGAAAATTCAAAGACTCAACAATGAAGTTTATGAGTATAATAAATTTTCACAAATGCTTCAGTATTTTGAAAGGGATGATTTGATGGATCTTTGGAGACTTTACAAGAATAAGTTTGGTGAAGTACATCAAAATGATTATCATGAGAGTCGGTCTATTATAATTTAAAGATTTTATTTGAACCAACTCATGATGAACCTGAATGGAAAGGACTCTACAATGGTGCTCAGAACAAGATGGTTTTATATCAAACTTGTGGAGTTCATGTTTTAGCATTTGGAAAAGTTATTCACATGCTAGTAGAAGGTGATTATCCCAGTTGAATAAGTATCCGAAATTATTGTTCGGATGTTGAAACACGGTATTATCAAGATGTCTGTTACCCTATGATGGTCAAGCCTATGATTTGTTGAAGAAATATGAGACAATTCTTAAATCTCATAAGTGTTTGGCTACATCCTCCATTTCAGATGTTTTGAGCTTAAAGGAAACTTGAGAATTCTGTTGGAATGTATCAAGTTTAGGGGAGGATTGTTGGGATTTTGGTTCCTTGAATCATGAATTACTTTAAGTACTGGAACCATGGACATGTTTGATATAACCACGGACAGAAGAATGTAACCACAGATGAAGACAACCGCAGCTAGTAGTAATGTGTAACCACGGATGATATATTGTAACCACTGCTAGTGTTTTGTATAGTCGGTTTAGTTTATTGTATTAGATAAATATGGTAAAGATATTTATCTTGTAGGTTACGTATTGTATTATGTAAAGGACTCCTTAGTCTATAAAAGGAGGTCCTAGGTTAGGTTAGATATATATAAGTTTTATATCTAAAAGTCGATACACTTCAAGGTTGCAAAACCCTAATACTGTAAGAGTATTCGTATTAATAAATAATATTGAGGTGTTGAATGTTAACTGTTCTTCTTCTTAAGGTTAAGTGTTAAATTCCGCATAATACTTAATAAGTTGTTATTCTAAGTCAGTTTCTATATTAGATCGTTTGCTCAACTGGGATCAACAATTTTGTTTGGGCTTACTTCTTCACTTTTCAAGAAATGTGTTGGGTTTATTGATTTGATGATACAAAACAATAAAGAATGAAACATCAAGGACTTAAAGTGACAAGAAGGAAATCTACAAAAAGATTGAAGGACTTGCTTGCAAAAGAAGATTTATTATTTAGTCCTTCATAGAGATTTGTAAACCTTAATCCTCTAGTATATAAAGAGGACATGGGATGTAGGTTTTAATTAATTAAGTCTTCCATAATGTAGTCATTAAAGGTGTGTGTGTGTGTAACCTAGACGTATGGTATAAACGTCTAGGGTTAGAGTTTGTTTAGTTTAGCCTTAAGGATCTTTGATCCCTGTTACAAGTTAAGTGTAACCGTATTATTCTGATCAAATAATATTTGAGGCTTGGAGTATTATTAAAGAAAAACCTTGTTCATGATAACGTTAATTCTTATTGAATATTCTGCTTTCGTTATTGTGTTTCCTAGATAATATGAGGTCTAAACAACCTCGAGCTACAACGATCCAACAAGTGGTATCAGAGCAAGGTTGCTCATGGTATCTAGGATCGTACAAGGTTTTATTGGTCGAAGCATGGCGAAGATGGAAGAAAAAAATTGGAAACTGAAAATTTTCGTAATGTTTTTGCAAAGACAATTTTCAAGAAGCGATATCTCACTCGTTAACTGTTGGATCGGGCTATAATTTTTACTAGAGCTTCTCTATATAACCATCTAACTTTTCACTGGAGGGATCGTCAATCCGAGCTCGCAATAAAAAGTTATTCAATGTCGAATATGGCTGCAGAAACAAGGTATAAGTTCGAATTTTTGGGTTTTTCATACATGTTAGGGTTTCTTTGGTACTGAATTTGCTGGGTTTTTGTTAATATTTACACTATTAATGATCAAGAAATGAAACCCTAAGTTTCTCTCTCTAAGAATTGATGAATTTGAAGAAAAACCTAACTTTATTAACTAATGTTCCTAATGAGTTGATCTCAAGTCGTGGGAGATTGGAGATGCACGCATTCAAAACCCTAAGTGGGTTGATATTAGGGTTTGTAAGCATAGCTAGTACATGGCTACTATCTCTACTTTCCTTACTGTTGATTTTCATGGTTATTGGTTATGGTTTCTAAAGTATTCAAGTTTAAGTTGTTGTTTGTATCGTGTTACATCAAGCATCAGTTATGGGTTTATAGGTTCTTAATACTTATGACAACTTTATACTGCTACGAGTACATCCTTACTAATCATAGGTTCTGTCCATGGGTGAAACGAGATATGGATGCTGGTCGATATCAACGTAGTACTGCTCGAATAGTTTGTACTGCTGGTACAGGAACTTTGTACTGCTCTTGTGAGTTTGTCCTGATCATTCTTCAGTTGGTTAGTTAGTACTGATCTCATATATTTTGTACTGCTTGTGTGAATACATGGTACTGTTACTAGTTAGATAACTGCTACTTTACCTAGCAACACGATCGCTAATCCGAGGGGCGATGCAAAGGCGATCACAACCAGAAGTGGTGCTTCATATGATGGACCCGCTATTCCTACTACCTCTTCTTCTTTTCTCCCGAAGGTAGTGGAAAGTGAACCTGAGGCGACAAAGGACCAAGTGAAACCCACTAGCTCACAGAGCCGCGGCACAAAGACATGTCTATCCTCGAGTTGTCCCGAAACCCAAATCCAAACCAGGAGTTGTTTTTGAACCTCCTGAGCTCCCGCTTGAAAACCCCAAATCCAAATCTTCTATTCCTTACCCATCACGCGTTTAAATGAGCAAAAAGCTCAAAAAGCCAGTCATCAAATGGACAAATTTTTTCAAATTTTCCAAGAACTACATTTTGACATAAGCTATGCGGATGCTATCATGCTGATGCCCAAGTTTGCATCAACTCTCAAACACATGTTAAGTAACAAGGAAAAACTGTTTGAGATGGCTAAAACTCCTTCTGAACAACCGCTCACTGTTAGCCATAAAAGCTTCGAGAAGCTTGGAGATCCTGGAAAATTTCTTCTACCTTGTGTTTTTCCAGGAATGATTGAATGCTTTGCCCTGGCCGATCTTGGTGCAAGCATCAATCTCGATGCCTTATTCAAGATATGGAAGAAACTTTCTCTTCCGTAACTTATTCCTACCGCATGACTCTTGAGCTTGCAGATCGTTCAATATCGCGCCTCTTGGCATCGTGAGGATGTGATCGAAAGTAGGAAAGTTCCATTTTCCACCTGACTTTGTGGTTGTTGATTTCGATGCCGATCATCGGGTTCCCCTCATTGTTGGACGAGGATTCCTGAGAACGGGCCGTACTCTCATTGATGTATTTGAGCAAGAAATCACATTACGTGTGGGTAATGAAGCTGTCACCTTTAACCTTGATCAAACTTCGAGGTACTCCTCAAACTATGATGCTGAATCGGTTAATCGAATCGATGTAATTGATATTGCTTTAGAGGAGTACTCTCAAGAGTTTCTTGGTTATTTTCATAATTCTGTGAGTGGGGATCCCACCACATCTTCTCAACCAATTATTGCCGATTCTTCCCCCTCTCTTATTCCGTTTCGAGGGAGGTGACTTCCTTTTAGAAGAGATCGATGAGTTTCTTGCTAATGATGAATCGATTCCACCAGGAATTGATGATGGTGTTTATGATTCTGAGGGAGATATCCTTTATCTTGAGCAATTGTTAAATGAAGATCCATTACCGTCACTCCCTCCAAAAGAGATCATGATTGAAGAAATCAAACTGCATAAACATCTACTCAAGAATTTCCCGAGGTTGAACTTAAGGACCTACCTCCTCATCTCGAAAGTATGCATTATTGAGGGTGATGATAAATTACCGTCATAATTGCTAAGGACTTAACTGAGAGGAAGATCTGCTCTCATAAAGGTTTTGAAGTTGCACAAGCAAGCAATTGCTTGAAGACTCTCCGACATCAAGGGTATTAACCACAATTTTGTACGCACAAGATATTATTGAGGATGATTTCAAACCGTGATCCAACATCGAGAGAAGGGTGAATCCTAAGATTCATGAGGTTATCAAACAAGAGGTTCTCAAACTTCTTGATGCCGGTCTAATTTACCCGATCTCTGATAGTCCTTGGGTCGATCCCATCCAATCTGTTCCAAAAAGGTGGCATAAGCCGTATTGACTATCGCAGTTGAGCGAAGCCACCCGTAAAGACCATTTTCCTTTACCCTTCATGGACCAAATGCTTGAGAGATTAGCGGTGGAATGAATACTATTGTTTCCTAGATGGTTTCTCTGGGTATTTTCAGATCCCCATTGATCCAGGGATCAAGAAGACCACATTCCGCCCATACGGAACTTTTGCCTACAGACGTATGCCTTTTGGCCTATGTAACGCTCCCTGCACGTTCCAACGATGTATGATGGCAATTTTCCACGACATGATCGGTCATTAGGGACTCATTTCAAACATGTCTCTCCCATTTAGAAAAATGCTCAAACGGTGTGAAGACACCAATCTTTGTCTAAACTGGGAAAAGAGCCATTTTATGGTCAAGGAAGGAATTGTCCTAGGCCATAAGATTTCAAAAACGGGATTGAGGTTGACAAAGCGAAAGTGGATGTCATTGCCAAATTACCTCATCCTACTACCATCAAAGGTATTAGGAGTTTTAGGTCATGCGTGTGTTTTATCAAGCAGATTCATACAAGATTTTTCTAAAATCGTCCGGCCTATGACTCATCTCCTTGAGAAGGATGCTCCTTTTATCTTCTCACCTGAGTGCATCGAAGCTTTTGAAACATTAAAGAAAAAGCTGACTGAAGCACCCATTCTCGCTGCTCCCCGACCGGGATTTACCCTTTGAACTCATGTGCGTGCAAGTGATTTTGCTATCGGTGCGATCTGGGGCAACATAAAACCAAGCATTTTCAGCCTATCCACTACTGCGAGTAAGACTATGATGAAGCTCAAACCCATTACACCACTACAGAAAAAGAATTATTAGCTGTGGTGTATGCGTTTGAGAAGTTTCAACCATACCTAATCTTGACCAAATGCGTGGTGTATACGGATCACTCGGCTCTCAAATATCTCTTTGCTAAACAAGATGCAAAGCGAGATTGCTCGTTGGGTTCTCCTCTGCAAGAATTTGATATCATTATACGTGATAAAAAGGAGTGAGAACAGGCTGGCGATCATCTGTCCGATCTAGAAAACCCCCGGGGATGTGTTGAGAAAAAGGAAATAAACGAAACATTTCCTCTCGAAACACTCAATGTGGTTTCTCTTCGTGGAGACTCTTCTACCCCATGGTTTGCTGACTTTGCAAATTACCATGCGGGGTAACTTTGTGGTGAAAGGGATGTCGTCCCAACAGAAAAACAAATTCTTTAAAGATGTAAACATTACTCGGGGCGACCCTACTTATTCAAAATTTGCGCGGATCAAGTCATCCGGCGATGTGTATGTGGTAGGAAGATGACATTCTTAAGGCTTGCCATTATGGACCTCTTGGGGACATCATAGCCCAACTACTGCCAAGAAGGTGTTTGTGATTCGGTTTTATTGGCCCGATTTACAAGGATGCCCACGAATTTGTCAAAACCTGTGACGCTTGTCAGCGTCACGGAAATATCTCACAAAGAAATGAAATGCCGCAAAACGCCGTGTGTGAGATTTTTGACATCTGGGGCATTGACTTTATGGGGCCATTTCCTTCATCTCGAGGAACTAAATACATACTCGTGTGGCTTGACTATTTGTCAAAATGGGTTGAGTAAAGCTTTACCTACCAACGATGCCCGAGTTGTTGTGAAATTCTTAAAATCTCTTTTTGCTAGGTTTGGAACTCCACGAGCTATAATCAGTGATCGTGGTACGCATTTCTGCAATGACCAGTTTGATAGAGTCATGCAAATGTATGGTGTAACTCACCGTCTCTACTGGCGTACCAAAACAAGTGGGCAAGTGGAAGTTTCCAACCGAGGATTAAAAGAATTCGGAAGGGCGAGTAGGCGAAAACCGTGCCTCTTGGTCGGATAAGCTAGATGACGCACACGGGCTTTCATTAGCTATAAAACACCCATTGGGTGTGCGCCCTACAAACTTGTATACGGGAAGGCATGTCATATGCCGATTGAGCTTGAGCACAAGGCATACTGGGCCTTGAAACATGCCAATTTCGATATTCAGACAGTTGGTGATCACCGGAAAGTTCAAATGAATGAATTAAATGAACTCCGTGATCAAGCATACGAGAACTCTTTGATCTACAAAGAAAAGAAAAAGAAGATTCATGACTCCAAAATCAGAACAGCGTTTTCACGGTGGTAGTCCTTCTTTTCAATTCAAGATTGAAGATTTTCTCAGGAAAACTAAAATCCCGCTGGTCTGGACCATTCACCATCACTAAAGTATTTCCTTATGGAACTATTGAGTTGTCTCAACCCGATGGTCCAAATTTTAAAGTGAATGGTCATTGATTGAAGCACTATTTTGGAGAGGACATTCCACCTGTGGTTGTCCCGGATCTACAAACTTTCCCCATGAACAAATGAATCCGGGGTCGAGTCAAGCTAGCGGAATCAAAACAGTAGCACATTATATGGGCTTTCACCCATATTTCTGACTTCTTTCTACTTTCTACCACCCTAGTGTGGGGGAGTTGCCCCCCGCTGGTGTATATAAGTTTTCTATTAAAAAAAAAAAATTCAAATAATGGCCGTAGTATTTCCCTTTTACGTTCTCGGTTTAAATATAATAGGTACTTTGAATATTGAGGGCAATATTCATTTCTAGTGTGGTGGGGAATTCTCACGAATTTTATCATGTAATTATACCACCCAATTCCCCATTTTTGGCCAAATTTTTTTTTGGAGTAAGTGTTTTGCACTTACTCGGCTTATGGTTATCGATCCGCCATGTCTAATAAACAAAAGGATTGACTAATCCAGGAGCAAACGGCTCTTGGTAAAGATATCTCAAATCCGTTGTCGGCTTGCAATTTTCCCAAAATTGTATGGTGTTCGCCATATCTTTAATTAGTGAAGAGTTGGCTAGCCCGCAAGTTTATGGCTTGTGGTAAAGCGATTAAAACCATAATTGGTAATCGACTCACCAAAGATATTTTATCTAAGAGTTGGCTAGTCGAGCCAAACGGCTAATCAAATCAAAACCGGTGGTTTTGGTTTGCAAAAATCATTTGGTTATCATTGTACCAAGGTTCTTACTTGAACTGAAACAATTGGCTACTCCCGAAGTAATGGCTTTTGGTAAAGAGATTCAAATCCATTAAGTTTTCTCAAAAGATTACTAGGGACTAGCAATAGTTTGAATGTGGGGATTGATGAGTGTCTAAATACTCATCATTTTTGTCTCCATCACGCCTTTGTCAAAAACACTTTGAAAAGTCTTAAAAGACATAAAAATATTTGGATTATTTTTATGCATAAATTGTCAAATCGGTCCTGGTTATTCAAAACATGTTAATTTTTCATAAAGACCCTCAGAGTTTTCAAGTTGTCAAATTTAGCCTTATAAAGTCTAGTTTTGCAAAACAACTTGAGTCCACTGGAATTTTAAGATTGACAGAAATCACCCGGGACATTTTAATTTGAAAATTTTTATTTTTGGTCCTTGGGAAAATTAAACTTGTCATAATTGGTCCCTATAATAAATTTTGGAAAATTACAGTTTGGTCCCTCTCAAGTTTGGTGGAATTGCAATTTTGGTCCTTGTTTACTAATCCTAAAACCATCGGGACCCAAAACACAAACCCAATACCCAAGAGCCCAATCGCGGCCCAAACACTTACCGCGAAAGGCTTGACCCTTGACGAGGCCAAAACAACCCGTGACCCCCTTTGTGAACCCTTTGCCTATTATAATAAAAGCGGTCAAACCCGGCTCCTTTTTCCTCACTTTACCTCCTTCACCCGCTCTCGCAACCAACTCACCATCCTTACCTCCGAGCTCACATACCACCACCTTATCCTCCACCTCACCCAAGCGTCCAAAAGCATTTAATGCTTCCTCTTCCGTTACTCAATCCACCCAGTTGCTATATCTTTTGGCCAAAATGCCATCAACGGCTTAAATCCACTCCAATCATCCAATGGCTTAGATTCTTGATGGGAAATGCTGGTGGCAAGTGGAAGACTTTGTTGATAAATAGAGGGAAGAAAAAGAGATGAGAAGTAGTTTTTAGTTTTATTTTTCTTACATGTCATTTTTAATTTCCATGTCCTAATTAAGCTTTAAATTGTAACTTTTAATCTTCCTTGTACTCATTTGAGTCATCTCAATCAATTGTAACTTATTTTCAGAGATAATTCAAAGTTTGATAAATTTTACGTTTTACATTTTACTGTTATTAATCAATTTAAAATTGCTAAGTATCAAGCTTCAAATAGCTTTATTACAACTTATATAAGCTTATTCAAGCTGTTGATAGCTCTGAATAGCTTATCAAAAGTTCCAAACAAAAGAGCATCCTGGTCAACAAAAAGTCAAAGGAGGTTTTCTTGTTCTTGGAAATTGGAATAGATGAAGGAATGTTTGTAGGGCACTATTGAATCTGTTTAGACCCATTTAGGATAGAAGTTAAGGTTCTTGGCCTGTTTTCTTAATTTTCAATTTTAGCATTAAATTAGCTTAATGTCATTCTGTTAATTAAATTGCTGTTAATGTTGCTTATTTATGTTCATATCGATTATAATCTAAGTTGTTATGAGTTAGTTTTGTGATTATATGCCCTGAATCCACCATTTGCTCTTTAAATCTCAAAAAGACCACTTTAAGGGTGTGTTTGGGATAAGCTCATTTTGAGCTCAAAAAATCAATTTTTAAAAGTTCTTAATTCAATCAGCATTAATTTAGTGTTAAAGTTAGTTTTGAAGCAAAGTTTTCAGGTTTATAGAGTTTACTTGAGTTTTTGATAGTTTTCCAAATTTCAAGTCTTATAGTGTATTTTTGAGTCATTTTATTAAATTTGTAGTATTTAGTCTTTTTAGTTGTTATAAGTGGTTCAAACAAGTTCCAATTGGTCTATTGCAACTGTCTCAAATCTGGTCCAACTCATTTTGGGTCAAAAATGGATTTTACCCACTTTGCATAGAAAGTGTCCACACAGTCCTTAAATGTAAAACACTTCCATTTACGCATTTTTAATTCACTCAATTTTAGTCCTTATTAGCTGAAATTTTGGATTATAGCACTTTGGTTGGTGGTTGTTATCGGTGTTTTAGTTTATTTTTAGGATTTTGCTAAACTAGCTTAATTTGAGCTTAAAGTAGCCCGCTTAGGGCTGTTTGGTAAGTTATTTGAAATCTGTTTTAGTGATAATTAGCTTTAATCTTCTGCCTTATTGATTCATTCCAGTTGCTTTAGGTTTAGTATAGTGAGTTTTATCCAAAATTATCTTGTGGTTGCTTCTAATAGCCCTTTGACAGAAGCATTTCTTATAGCGTTTCAAAAACATTATCATGTCTAAATCCACTTATAGTTTTGATTTTTAATTTCCTCATCTTGCATCCATAGGAGATGAAACTTTGGATAATTGATCCTTTGGTTGGTTTTCTACTCCTAGGACATTTTTCTTATTTTGTGATTTTCTAGATAGCTTAATATAGTGCTTAAAGTAGGGCTATAAGGGCCATTTGGCGTGTTGAGACTTGAAATCTGGTCTTGAGCTTTTTTTTTGTAGCTTGTGCTTTTTAGGTCCCAATCAGTTGCATTAGCTCATTTTAGGTTAGATTTAGGCTTTAGTAGCTTATGGTAGCTTCTGGATAGCTTATTGCTTATTTCAAGTGCTTATTCATATTAGTAGCGTGCCCAATCATAGTTCGATCTCCAAAGTTATTTCTGTATTTTTCCATCTTAGTATTATTTTATATTATTCTGGAAGTTTTCATGTTTTTCCATGTTCTTTTGATATTTTTCTGCATTTAAATTGAGTTTTAAGCATTTTTAATTAGCCTTTAATACAAATAAATGAGAAAAAGGTTCAGAAAAAATATGTTTTCAATTTTCCTAGATTAAGAAAAATATAAAAGACAAAAAATATTTTTCCAGAATTTTCCTAGTATAAATAGTATTTTTTAGCATTTAAGTTAGTTTTAAATAAATTTTAATTCATAGAAAATAGAAAAATAATCATAAAAATATAAAATTAGTTTTGAAAATTCTATTTAGTCATTTTAGATTTTTGAAAAATAGTTTCACAATTTTCCTCTTTAATTTCATAATTTCTAGTATTTTAGATTAGTTTTAAAAGTTTAAAATTAGTTTTTAAATCAAATAAATAAAATAAAAATCATAAAAATTAGTTTTAAATCATAATAAAGCTTTAAATTGCATTTTTAGAGTAAAAGTTATTTTAGATCATTTTAGGTTTAATAATCGTTAGCGATTTTAAATATTAAATTAAAATGACTTCAAAGTCTTTATTAGATTTAATTTCCTTAGTGTAATCAATCATACCCACTTTCTGTTCAATATCGCTCGATCCTACGGCGTTTAGCTTCACTCGCGCAGCGTTGGGACTTAACGACCCGGGGAAACACTATACTCCTCTGGACTTAATTGCATTTTGTTCTGAGTTTGTTTGACTTTATGGTTGACCATTCACAAGTGGTTGGTAATAAAAGAGGCCGATTGAGGCGAATCACAAGTTTCAAGCGGATGATGGATACTTTTTAGGCTATTCAACAAATAGTAAAGCCTTTAGAGTATACAATAGGAGGACTAAAATTGTTGAAGAGAACTTACATGTTCAATTTAGTGAAAAGACTCCTTGTATTGAGACCAAAGGACGGTGGTACATTTAACTGATGCTAACCAAGTCTATGAATTATGAGCCTATCATTGCAGAACTTCCACTAATGTTGATCTGGTACTCAAAAGAATTGGTGAAGAAGCAATTTCTGGGAAAGCTGATTCTCCTCGAAGTTCTATCTGTTTGAAAAATGGAAACTAGTTCAGTCTCACCCCATCATTGATAAGCAGGTCCTACTTGATGATGATGTCTTGAATACTGGAGGCAATGGTGATCATCCTCAATATAAGGATGAGTTATTGAAAGATAATTAGGTGTTGGTGAGAAATTGAAAAGAAGAAGAAAAGCGATCTATGAAACACCGGATAAGCCAAACATAAGCAGAGATAGAGTTAATACAACCAGCGCTAAGCCAACAACTTCTACCATGACATTACAGTGAAATCCCGGTAGAATGTGATAGTAGTACTTTCTTTAGACTACATGCAAAGCCATTACATGGTGAAGAGGAGTATCCACATGATCTGATATGCACTGCTTTGATTGAAATTGATACTCCTACTGATGATGAAGACATGGATGATTTCTTCAATGCTGATTTAACTAATTTGGAACATGTAATTCATGAAAGTCCTGTTACCTCAACAAGGATACACAAGATTCATCCCTAGGAACAAATACTTGGAAATTTGAATACTCCAGTTCAAACAAGAAGCAAGGTTAAGAACAACGAACCCTTTCTGAACATGGGTTCTTTGCAAGATCATTTCACAAAAAAAGATCATAAAGATGCAAAAATTGCTTGTTTGCTTGTTTTCTGTCTCAAAGGAAAAGAGAGTTGAAGAAGCATTATGGAAGAAGGATGGGTAGAATCAATGCAAGAGGAGCTTCTTGAGTTCAAACTTCAAGAGGTTTGGACATTGGTAGAACTTCTAATGGTGGAAGCATTGGGACAAAATGGGTGTGAGAAACAAAGGGATGAAAAGTGTATTGTTGTGAGGAACAAGTCAAGTTTGGTTGCTCAAGGATACACAAAGCTGAAGGCTTAGATTATGATGAAGTGTTTGCTCAGTTGCAAGAATAGGCTATTAGATTGTTTTAGCTTTTCATTCAAAAATTTTTGTTGTGTATCAAATGGATGTTAAAAGTGCATTTTGTGGCACAATTGATAGAGGAGGTTTATGTTTGTCAACCTCCTGGTTTTGAAGATTACGATCATCGACAAGGTTTACAAGGTGAGGAAGGCTATGTATGGTTTGCATCAAGCTCCTAGGGCATGGTATGAGAGCCTGTCCACTTATTTGATGGACAATGGGTTTCGAGACGATTGATATAACTTTGTTCATAAGGAAGCACAAAGATGATATTTTATTGGTTCGGGTTTATGTAGATGACATCATCTTTGGCTCAATAAAAGCTATGCAAAGATTTTGAAAAGCTTATGCATGATAAGTTTGAGATGAGTTCTATGGAGAACTCACTTTCTTTTGCAGCTCTGAGTTCAACAAAGGGTGATGGTATCTTCATTAGTCAAGATAAGTATGTAGCAGAGATGTTTTGAAGAAGTTTGGGTTTCAGGATGTGAAGAGTGCTAGTACACCAATGGAGACCGAAACCATTGCTACGATGATGGAAGTACCAGTTAATCGAAGTTATGCGAGGTCCATGATTGGATCTTTGATGTATCTCAACATCTAGGCGGATATAATGTTCTCAGTATGTGTGTGTGCAAGATTTCAAGTCACACTTAATTCATCACACATGAATGCTGTTAAGAATTTTAGGTATCTTAGGGTCATCCTAATTGGGCCTTTGGTACACTGAATAGTGACTATCTTTGGTGCTAGTTTGGATAGGAAGTCTACTGGAGGATGTGGAGTTTTTGGGAGGCGGAGACTTATTTCATGGCAGTGTAAAAAGCAAACTATTGTATGGCAAATTCTACAACGAAGCTGAATATGTGGCTTGCTGCTAGTTCTTTCGTGGTCAAGTTCTATGGATTGAGAATCAATTCGGACTTTGGGTACAATTTTATGCATACTAAGATTTACATTGATAATAGCAGTACAATTTGCATCATTAAAAATCATTTTACATTCTAGAACTAAACATATTGAGATAAACATCATTTTATTGAGATTGTAATGAGAAAAGGTTGATTCAAATGGTAAAATCCATACTGATTTCAATGTTGTAGATTTCTCACCAAAGCTTTTGATGTGGGAAGGTTTCAGTATCTTGTTGTTAGTATTGGAATGATTAATCTCTAAAAACTCTCAAATTGTTTTGTGAGTTTGTACATGTATTGAACTTGTTATTATGTAATCTTAGTTTTGTTTGTTTCTAACCTCGATAGTTTGTTTCTAACCACTGATAGTTTGGTTCAAACCACTGCTAGTTGTCCTTTTTTTCACTAACCATGTTTGAGATACCTGAATGATCATTATAGAAGTAAAAGTCTTGATGCAAAGTGTTCATTCATTCATTAGAAGCAGGTTTAAAACTTCGACTGCAGAGTGAAGAAAAGGCTATACATGATCTACTAATCCTAATCTAGTTCATATCATCTATTCCAACATCTAACAGTTTGTTTGGATATGCATGATCGCTCGCATCTTTCACACTAGATCTTTGGATATGCGTTAGGAAGTCTTGCATAACCACCCATTCCTTCTATCTCAATGGCTAGAGATGCATGACTACTATGACGAGGATGCTAAGGATCAAAATGGAAAGGATGGATTGATGAAAGCGTTGCATTGTGATGACCACGGTAGATGAAGAACGAAGGACATAGTCATATCATACTTACATCTGTGGTTTCACCAAAATCATCATTCCATTTTCCTTTTCCCTTCCCCCACGATATGTGATGAAGCACCACAACTGGTGCTTGGTAGAATGAACCATGTTGTTTGGGAGTGGTGGGTTTCTTGTTCGTGGTCTTGGTTGGGGTTGAGATCTTTGAAGGTTGGGTATGAAGATCTCTTCTTTGAGGAATCATCGAGTCCTCGGATGCATTACTTGGATTCACAACCTTTGTCATCTTGGATGATGGAAGAAATGGGGATTTTAATGGTCTTGCTACTTGTGGAGGCAAGTAGAACTGCCATGGGTTATCATCTTCACTTGATGATGAAGATGATGATGAGGATGAGGAGGATGTTAGATTGACTACTTCCGGTTTATTCCAACTAGGATTCCACATTGTGATTAGGTTGATTGGAGACTTTGAGATAGTAGGGTTTTGATATTGATTGGTGTGTGTTATATGTAAGATTTGGGTTCTATAAGTGGGGTTTATTATGGAATATAAAGACAGGTTTAATGTGGTTGAGGAGTTAATGAGATTCTTGGGAGTTGGACAAATATTAGTTCTAGAAGGTGACCATATTGACTTACGTTCAAATCCACGGATAGGTCTTTGGAACCACTTTTGGCTCTTACTAACCATGACAACAATAACCTTATACTACTGTTGGTTTTGTGTTTTCTCTGGTATGAAGGTCTTGTGTGCATGGGGTGGTGTGTTAGGCCTTGTGTTTATTAAAAAAAAAAAATTGTTATCCTTCATATTTTTGTAAGTTCTTACTTATTGTAACAGTTACTACTATATCTCTTGGTCATTTGGAAGAAGTGATCCAATGTATCTCTAGCGATGGTATGTTGCAACCCGGATAGTAGTTCTGAGCATGCGGATAGCATGGAGTCTAGTTTGGATAGTGCAGGGCATTTGGTAACATTGGCAAATCTATATCACTCCCCAAATGACCGGACGGATCATTTATTTGATTCTCAAACCACTTCCATTGGCTCAGCAACCTTAACCAATCACTTTCTTTGCATAATTCACCAACTACATCATTATCTTCCTTAATCAAAATGGTTGAAAATTATTACACCACATAACCTAGTTGCCATTCTGCTTGAAATGCTCGATTGAAGGGTTTCATCAAATGATTGATTTCTTAGTTCATAGTCCCATTCACTATGCTTTAAGCTGTAACACCACCATTCTTAAAGCCTATTACATCAATGCGGAGGAATGCTACACTACCAAAGGTTGATGGTGTGGAGATGTTTCGTTCTGCGAGTGGATGAGCATGTTATTTACATTCTTGAAGATATCATTAGAAGTTTTGCGGTTTGATGATCGATGGGGTTGATAATCTTTCGGATGTTGAGATTGTTGTTGGTTTAGAGATTAGGATATCGCATAGGGGTGAAAAGGTACAATCTTTAAGAGTTTGTTTTCACAACAATGGAAGTTTTTGATTCACACCTTGTTGATGTGTATGAGTAATAAGACCACAGGTTTTAATGACTTTCCTTAAAAATTGCTCTTGCTATTATTTGTTTATCTGAGGGAAGGAAGTTTAATTGGTCTAGGATGATTTATGAAGGGTTAGTACAAAACATTAGGAAGAAGGGTAAATACTATTTGTATCCTCGGTTTGTTCAACTGATTGTAGCACATCAAATTGTTGATCCTATTGAACATTCTAGAGAGTAGGAAGTACATCATATGCTTCTAGGGTTTTTGCACATATGAGGAATCGATACAGAATGTACAAATTAGAGATGTTCCTTTATTTCCTCATGCTTACTTTGCCTCTTGATCTGATTTTGATGAAGGTCTTGAAACCCAACTGATTGTCACTGAAATTACACCTCAAACCCGATAGGTACCTCAAATAGCGATAGTACACCTCAAATCAGCTGATGGTACACCTATTGTATGGACTAGGAGAAAGGGCACTAAGCTTCCTCGGGCTCGTGTTTGTGGTGTTGATAATGAGCTGTCACATGGTGAAGGTGACATGATTGGAAGGGCTTCCATCTTCGATACATGTGCTTAGATCTGGTCGGATGGTGGAAACATAAATAAGACTCAACCATTGGCAACTTCTAATGTGGAGAGTTCCTTGGAACTTAACACAGGTGGAGGAATCCCTTGCCACTTGCTATCTGAGTGCATAGATGTTAGGGCTGATTACGATGCTATGTTTTCTATATCGAAGAGGATTCACTCTGGGCTTCCACACATTTCAGTGATGAGGATAGTTGGAACACATGAATTGGCGGATTCGAGGTTTGTACATCACTTTTCAATGAACCACCTCTCGGCCCAGTTCCACCGCAGTCGAGAATTGGGGAGGATATTCTTGAGCAGCTTAAATGAATTGTGGCTAAATGTACTAAAGATGGAGGCGATCTCTATCTCAAGGAATTGGCCGGTTTCATGAAAGGATATTCGCTGCGCCATTGTGGTTTTGGTTTTGGAGAAGATAAAAGGCCTCGGCTTGCCGCTAAGGAGGCTACGGAAAACAGGACTCCTCTCCAAAATTAACTGAGGATGTATCCAAACAACAGGAGGAGTGAAGGCAAGAATTCAGGAGGATGTTACCAGTATCTATGGAAGAAGATGTTGATAGTAGATCACATTTTTGGTATCCGATAAAGATGGGAATGAGGCAAGCTTTTGAAAATGTGAAGAAAGTTGTAGAAGATGTAGTGCAATAACACAAACATCGATGGTATGTTCAAAACCATGGTTAGTACACTTTAACCACTGATGCCGTAAATGCATTATGGCAACTATAACCACTACATCTATACCTACTACAATCATACCCACTTCTATTATAACCACTTCCACTATTGTCACAACTCTCTCTCAGATCACCACCACTTAAGTTTAAAGAAGTTGAGACAAGTTGCTAGTACATTGATAAATCTAAGCAAACTTCATCTATTCTTACACTGTGATATCTGCTCATCTATCGCAATTAAACCCAAACCAGAGGAAAAATTAGTTGGTGAACCTCAAGAAGAAGGTGTTCAATCTGATGTTGGAAAAGGTAAAGGGATTGCAGCATTCTAATTGAAGTTTAAATCTAAAGCGTAACAAGAAGCTTATGATGCGTGAGTTTGTAAAGAATATGGTTATTTAAGAACAAGAAGCTTTAGAGAAAAGAAAGCGTAAAGAAGAGGAAGCTAGTTCGAGAATGTTAGCTATATGGTATGAATCACAAAACTTCTTCAAGCTTCAACAAATAAAATGATGAATATACCGCACAAGAATGGAATTTGTTGGATTATAAGGAAAAAGCTAGGCTTTTAGGAGAATGGGCAAGAAAGGTCGTAATGAAAGGAAGCAAGTTATAAGAAAGAAACCCTTTCAATGGCAATGTATGAGGAATGTATTAATGAAAATTATTAAGAATTCAAGCATTCACATTTATGAAAATCTTAGTAAATGTTCATTTGAAAGAATTCTTGAGATTTATGAAAGACATATGAAGATTAATCAGATGACACGCCCAATGAATTCTGAGAAGGAAGAAAGATGGATTAAGAAGCATTGATGAGTGGATGCAAAGTAAAAGAAAGAGAAAATCTGAGATTCAAGAGACATCTGATTCTAAAAGATTGAAAGAAGTTGTAGATGTTAATCAAATTGTTTCTTATGAGTTTGCTTAATGATGGAAGTGAAGGAGTTTGAAAATTCAAAGACTCAACAATGAAGTTTATGAGTATAATAAATTTTCAAATGCTTCGATTTTGGAAAGGGATGATTTGATGGATCTTGAGACTTTACAAGAATAAGTTTGGTGAAGTATCCAACCCATTATCATGAGAGACCTGGCCTATTATAATTTAAAGATTTTATTTGAACCAACTCATGATAAACCTGAATGGAAAGGACTCTACAATGGTACTGTAACAAGATGGTTTTTTATATCAAACTTGTGGAGTTCATGTTTTAACCGCTTTTCGAAAAGTTATTCACATGCTAGTAGAAGGTGATTATCCCAGCTTGAATAAGTATCCGTGAAATTATTCTTTCGATGTTGAAACCTCGTATTATCAAGATGCTTACCCTATGATGGTCAAGCCTATGATTTGTTGAAGAAATATGAGACAATTCTAAATCTCATAAGTGTTTGGCTACATCCTCCATTTCCATGTTTTGAGTTTAAAGGAAACTTGAGAATTTCAGTTGGAATGTATCGTTTAGGAGGATTGTTGGGATTTTGGTTCTTGAATCATGAATTACTTTAAGTAATCGAACCATGGACATGTTTGATATAAACCACGACGTAAGAATGTAACCACGATGAAGACAACCCGGCTAGTAGTAATGTGTAACCAATGGATGATATATTGTAAATCACCGCTAGTGTTTTGTATAAGTAAAGTCGGTTTAGTTATTGTATTAGATAAATATGGTAAAGATATTTATCTTGTAGGTTACGTGATTGATATGTAAAGGACCTTTAATTAAAGGAGGTCCTAGGTTAGGTTAGATATATATAAGTTTTATATCTAAAAGTCGATACACTTGTTGCAAAAACCCTAATACCGTAAGAGTATTCGTAGATAATAAATAATATTGAGGTGTTGAATGTTAACTGCTCTTCTTCTTAAGGTTATGTTAAATTCAAGATAATACTTAATAAGTTGTTATTCTAAGTCGGGCTTATATTAGATCGCTTGCTCAACTGATCAACAATTTTAGCTTACTTCACTTTTCAAGAATGTGTTGGGTTTATTGATTTGATGATACAAAACAATAAAGAATGAAACATCAAGGACTTAAAGTGACAAGAAGGAAATCTACAAAAAGATTGAAGGACTTGCTTGCAAAAGAAGATTTATTATTTAGTCCTTCATAGAGATTTGTAAACCTTAATCCTCTAGTATATAAAGAGGACATGGGATGTAGGTTTTAATTAATTAAGTCTTCCATAATATAGTCATTAAAGGTGTGTGGTGTAACCTAGACGATGGTATAAACGCCTAGGGTTAGAGTTTGTTTAGTTTAGCCTTAAGGATCTTTGATCCCCAAGGTTATGTGTAAACCAGATATTCGGATCAAATAATATTTGAGGCTTGAGTATTATTAAAGAAAACCTTGCTTCATGATAACGTTAATCTATTGAATATTCCCATTGCTATTGTGTTTCCTAGATAATATGAGGTCTAAACAACCTCGAGCTACAACGATCCAACAAGTGGTATCGTATAAGGTTGCTCATGGTATCTAGGATCGTACAAGGTTTTATTGGTCGAAGCATGGCGAAGATGGAAGAAAAAATTGAACCGAAATTTTCGTAATGTTTTGCGTTGACAATTTTCAAGGCTTCTATATCTCACTGTTAATCGTTGATCGCTATAATTTTACTAGAGCTTCTATATAACCATCTAACTTTTCACCGAGGGATCGTCAATCCAGCTCAAGTAATCACAAAAAGTTATTCAATGTCAATATGGCCGCGGTATAAGTTCAATTTTGGCTTTTTCTACATGTTGTGTGGTTTCTTTTCTGCACTGACATTTTCGGGTTTTTGTTAATATTTACACTATTAAATGATCAAGAAATGAAACCCTAAGTTTCTAAGAATTATGAATTTGAAGAAAACTCAACTTATTAATTAACTAATGTTCCTAATGAGTTTATCCAAGTCGTGGGAGATTGAGATGCACGCATTCAAAACCCTAAGTGGGTTGATATTGTGGTTTGTGCATATCTAGTACATGGCTACTATCTCTACTTTCCCATCGCTGATTTTCATGGTTATTGGTTATGGTTTCTAAAGTATTCAAGTTTAAGTTGTTGTTTGTATCGTGTTACATCAAGCATCAAGTATGGGTTTATAGGTTCTTAATACTTATGACAACTTTATATCAAGCACTAAAGTACATCCTTACTAATCATAGGTTCCGCCCATGGGTGAAATCTAGATAGGATGCTGGTCCATATCAACGAGTACCGCCGAATAGTTTGTACCGGGCTGGTACGAAACTTTGTACGCTTCTTGTGAGTTTGTCCCGACCATTCTTCAGCCATTAGTTAGGTAACATCTCATATATTTTGTACTGCTTGTGTGAATACATGGTACTGTTACTAGTTAGATAACTGCTACTTATGTTACATGGGACGTTGCTAAAAGAGCTGATCACATGGTTTTCAAAAAGGCCGCCACGGTTTGCTAAGGCTGTTTATTGGTTTTATATGATTTATGAACCCAACTTGGTACATTGATAGTCAGCTGTTCACAAATATGTCACGATTCATCACATGGTCCCAACAGCTAAAGGATATTTTAATTGGTTGATACTCTATACTTGGCGACAAAGATGTGGGATCAGGTTAAAGCATGCGCTGTTTTTAACCATGTGAGCCGGTGCTGGTTTTTAAAGCATGTATCATTGGAGAACAAAAGATGTTATTGAATCCCTGATATGGACGTTGATATATGTATATTTGGAATTGGGAAGGTGGTTTTATTTTATTGGTCTACAACGATTGGTAGTTTTCTTTTCACATGGGATTCGTTTGATTGGTTTATAAGTGATGAAGGAGTTTTTCTACTGCTGCGTTTATTATGATCAACCTACACTGATTGAAATGCTAAAGTGATTGGCAGTTAGCTATGGTTATTTGTTCATCTTGTTCGTAGTTTATGAGTAAGATGGAAAAAGGGTGTTATGATGCTTCTGAATGTAACAAAAGTGCGTACAAATGCTGCTTAGAGATTCGAGTATCTAATGTTGTGTAAGCAGTTTGTATTG
Organism: Chrysanthemum makinoi; assembly: GCA_910596185.1. Lineage (NCBI taxonomy): Eukaryota > Viridiplantae > Streptophyta > Magnoliopsida > Asterales > Asteraceae > Chrysanthemum > Chrysanthemum makinoi. Next base: position 165,118,803 of record OU343216.1, on the reverse strand, counting down.
CTATGGGAGAAATTGTTTGTACTGCTGGGCATTGTACGATATATTATTTCTACTGCTAGTTTTATTTGATATCGGATGGTACATGGTTTTGGTTCTCATATGGTTGGAAGGATGTTGGAGACACACACATGTGATTTTGGTTCACACACACAAGGTGAATGGAATTTGTTCTTAAAGGTTTTTGAAAAAAGCTTGTATTTGGATTTATTGATTAATTGGTTACGAAAGAGATTGTTTATCACTTATTTGGAGATGAAGTGGTGTTTCCTAGATGCGTGTTCTTATTATATTTTTAAACGGAAGAATCGTTTAAAAGTAACTTGTTCGACAGACAAAGAATTGACATAACACTGAAGGAGTGACGTTATTGTGCTCGCTGATTATCGTTAAGAGATTAAGTATCTCCCTATACAGTATACGCTCGATGTCATCTATAGTACAAGACATAAGACACAAGTTCGTTATTCTACTTCTACATCAAATTCGTTATATTTGGTTTTCTTCACAAGGACTACAAGGAGCTTACAGATTTGAAGAATCATTTGATGTTCATGCACCACTCAAGGGAAGTTTCATCATTATATTCTCTATTTGTTGATAACAAAAAGGGGAAGAGATGTTGAAGTGGCGTGGCATGGATTAAGGGGAAGACAAAGGAAGGAAAGAATGTTTCATTCATGGTGAGATTTAATTATCTTCAACTTCGCTACTTCATCTAGGGAAGTTCGCATAAGAACCGTGTTTGTTTTGTCATCAATAAATAGGGAAGATCGTTGGGTTTATTGATTTATGATACAAAACAATAAAGAATGAAACATCAAGGACTTAAAGTGACAAGAAGGAAAATCTACAAAAGATTGAAGGACTTGCTTGCAAAAGAAGATTTATTATTTAGTCATTCATAGAGATTTGTAAACCCTAATCCTCTAGTATATAAAGAGGACATGGGATGTAGGTTTTAATTAATTAAGTCTTCCATAATGTAGTCATTAAAGGTGGTGGTAGTGTAACCTAGGACGATGGTATAAACGCCTAGGTTAGAGTTTGTTTAGTTTAGCCTCAAGGATCTTTGATCCCTGTTACAAGTTAAGTGTAACCGATATTCTGATCAAATAATATTTGAGGCTTGGAGTATTATTAAAGAAAAACCTTGTTCATGATAACATTAATTCTTATTGAATATTCCGCTTTCGTTATTGTGTTTCCTAGATAATATGAGGTCTAAACAACCTCGAGCTACAACGATCTAACAAAATGTAAAACTTAATTATCACTGATGACTATGTTTTCATGTTATAAATTTTCATTAGCGTTGTTCGCTATCCTTGTGTTATGTACCAATTTCGTAGCACCCTAAAGTTAGTAAAGTCTTCCGCTGAGCCTAGTTTGGGGGTGTTACAGATTGGTATCAGAGTTCAAGGTTATAGAGAACTGGGTACTTACTAAAACCTAGACTATAACCATTTTTGAAAACTGATCAAAAGACCGCGTGATATGCCTACCCAAGTCAGCTTCCCAAAGATTACAGTTAAGAATTGATGTGGTATTAAATTTCTATTACTTGTCTTGTAATCATTATATGATTTCTTTGGGAAATTTGTTATGTTTGAAAAATCATGGATTCATTGGAGATTTTACGTATGCACTCACTTTTACTAAAACATAGTTGTCACATCTATGCCTTCCTTCATATCATCAAGACATTCTTTTTGCTGGCTCACCTTCAAAGATCACCAGACCGTGGGATGGACCCCTGGCTAACCCATATGTCATGGCGCCATGCACCACCAAAGGATACATGGGACCGCTTGTGCCTCTCTTCATCTATTCATGGCTCTCCATTTTACTCACCGTGGCGAACCAGCATCATCATCTCCCTAGCCCATATGGCGCACGCTACACCTCACACTTGACACTGGCCGCATCACACGCATATGCTATTGTGACAATCCGCATTTCTGTGTCATTTCTCATTACCGATGCATGTCTCATTATTTCAACATTTTAGTAAACTTGGTTTACTTGTTTCAAATTCGCAGAACCTTTGAGGTTTAGCGGCTAATTCATGATCATGACATCACGCACATTTCATATGGACTATGATTAGTCTACATTTCATTGACATCATGTGCATCTCATAAATTCATTCACGCCATTTCATTTCATATTTTACGCGAATTTTATGTTTAATAATCTTTATCGCGTGAGTTTTTTATTTTAACATTTAACCCGATACTTTCAAAAATGATCCCGAGGTATTTTTAAACTTACATTTAGTTTATAAAACTATATTTTTAGTTTTCCTAGTGTTTCAAATTTATTTGGTACTTAAATCATTAAAGTTTAATTATTACGCCGCTTTCTTAAAAATTGTACGATAATTATTTTATCACCCAAATTTCACAAGGAAAGTATTTTTACAATTTTTATTATATCATTACATTCTATTTTGACCTAATAAAAACTTACTTGTACCAAAATCTTCCAATTGTCTATACTTGCAACATTTTCTACATTCTACTTACCTTTTCTTACAAAATTACACAAATATTAAACAAATTATACTAGTAATAGATTTAAAAAAAAAAAAAATGAATTGGAGAGACAACCCCTCCCAAAAACCGCCATAGGGAGTGGCCAATAAAATGTAGTAAGGTGCATGTTTTTTTTCTAATAATCAAGTATACTAAAGTCTTACTTCACTCAGATTTTCTCATAGTTACCAAGTGTTAAGAGTTAACTTTCTCTCTTTTTCCTTTGTGTCTTCAAACCGCCAAGCATCAAGGTGCCAAGGGATCAAAAGTTTTGCAAAAGCAAGTGTTTACAACCTAGATTATATCCTTATATGGTTTTGAAATAAAACCAAGGATATTTAAGTTAATCCTTGTTACACCCTTCATTTTCACTAGTAAGCATATTCTTATCATTTTCAAGTTTCCTTTTCATTTTCATATGTTTCTTTTCATTTTTGGAGCTTATATGCATGTTATGTGATTTATACCATTTTCTTATGATTTTGAGTTATATATATATACCTAAGGTCATCCTATAATTATTCCCATGGTATTGGTTGGTCTTGATGGTGATTAGGAACCCATGACACCCTAAGAAGGTGTATGGTAGGATTAGATTAGTTTTGGAGTTGATTTGAAGGGATTAGAATAGGTTTTGTCCGAGAAAAACTATTTTCGATAACTATATTTTACGTTCTGTCCTTAATTCGAATTTCTGGAAAAACCAACAGATTGTACGAAACTTTGGCCTTGATTTTTAGAAAATATACTTAAAAACGAATCCGTGGCCGCTTGAACGGATAAAAACGGACTTATAACGAAGAAGTTATGGATTTTACAAGTTTGACGACAGAAAATATTATTTTCGAATTTCAGCATACTATATTTATTTTGTCCGAGTCAAAACGAGCCTTAAGCTTCACAAATTATTTCGACTTGTCAAAAATATATTAGTTTACTTCATACGGCTAAGGACATATAAACGTAGAAAACGGATTTGAAACGACGAAGATATGCACTTTTTCATAAACTTACCGTAACTAATTTTCTCGCACAATTACCAGCCAAAACCACCATCTTTAACCCTTATATCTTTATGTTCGAGACCTTTTGGACTAAAAACTCCGAATCAAACTTTTAGATATCGATACAAACTTTCCAAAACAGTCGAAGTTCGCTTCTAACGATCGCATCTATTAACCGCTTTAATAATAATTTTCCTTGAGCCATTTTGTTAATTTCATGATTTTCCCGCACATTGTTTTGCTAATTTAAAAGTGTAATTTCACCAAAATCATTATAAAACCATTATAGGATGACATTTTGACGTAAAAACATGTAAAGTCATTTTTGATTGGTCGAGACGTCAAAAGAGTATTTTTCGACGACGAGTAATATTTTCAAAAATCGTAAATGGTATAAATAAATATCATGAGTGCATGCATAACATTACATTGCAACTCATGACATATCATATCATTGATAATAGGTCCCGTTGACGATCACATTAAACCTCGTGTACTCACTTTTGCCATTATTCCAGCTTTATCCAAGTGAGTTTTCATAGCCCCGCTTACATGCTTTCGATTATTTTCAAACCCACGGGGAGAATACATTGCACTACATTTTTCTTTGTACGATACCAAGTATGTTAAATTCATTACATTGCTTAAGTTACCGCATTTGCCAATTTGAAAGTCCCCATTACTTGAACATGAACCGTTAATCTTTGGAGCGAGGATGAGTGGATAAATCTATCGAGGGTGACGCTCCATCCGGTTGGTGAATCCCAACCGTGAAAACGGATGCATTTCATTTGATCACATTACGGAGTTGTCCGCAAACACTCGCAGGGCATACATGATTGAAATCTAGTTTCGGGTCATGGGCTTAGAGCAATTGTAACATTATTTTTACGTGACTTGATGGTCATGCATGATAGATACTTGTGTAGTCGGATAAAACATTTACATAAACCTATGATTTCTCACCAACATTATTGTTGACCGTTTTAAGCAATGTATTTTCAAAATCGAGGCATTATCATCATGACATGGTTTAGGGACCTACATTTTGAGTCGCTGGCCGACTTACATTATGTACATTATGGCACTTTATTTCAAAACATCGTTTGGATTTGTAACATATTTGTATTTTGGCAAACTTTGTGAAACCTTTTGGGACCGATGTTGTACTCATTGTTTTATGAAATATCCAACGATGTGTTTTAAAACGGCACTTTAGGTCGTTCAATATAACTGTGATGTGGTGCTATGACAGCCAAGCCCCCAGAATTCCATTCACAGAAAAATGTAAATTGGGGTGTGATGATTGGTACCGTGAGCTACAGCTTATAGAGAACTAGGTTGCATCATTGACCCTAGACTATAGCTACATTATCATAGCATCTCATCATTTCATCATAGTACATATTCATGTTTATCATGCGGATTCACTTACACTTTATTCGAGATTATTTACTTTTATTTCATATCGGTTTTCACAGACATGTCTTCAGATTCACATCCCATCACCATATCATCGACTCTAGCTCTGATGATGTTCCGCCTAACCCCATCATGGATGATGTTGCATCACATTCCACCGAGATCGATCTTCCATTGGATCTACTCAGCCTTTCCACCTATCATGACCCATTAATCGAGACCCAACCCTTCGAGGAGGGCGAGGTTGCACCCACTCCTCAACGCTAGCCCACCACGACATTCACTATCACCACCACTAGCACCATCACCATCTTCATCATATTTTCTTAGAGATCCTTTACTCACGACTGACTTGCCGCCCAAAAAGCTGCGTTTTTGATATCCCTACACCACCATCTATCGAGCCCGAGCCACCCGCTAGGTTCGAGTTAGGCGAGAGTTCTAAGGCGCAGAACCGCCGCATGCCTTCTACCGAGGCGTAGGGCCCGTATTGATAGTCGCCAGATCCGTGATTGATATGCCGTTTACGCTTGGAGGAACCGCCTAGATAGGATTGAGCCCATTGCGGAGGAGGTCGAGGGTTTAGTGCTAGGCGTGGTTTCGATTGACTTATCTCATCGAGTATTCGCATAGGCGCTAGAGGACGGGAGAGTATTGTTACATTGCAGGTCGATTGATGAGTTGAGGAGTTTGGTGGATAGTTTGACGCACTGTGTTCGCGATCTTCGTGATAGGGTCGGCGGAGCACCATGAGGTGCCTTATGTAGACTTTGTCATTGTATAGTTTTGACCATTATTATCCTAGTCACAAGGTGTGTGACGTAGTTTAAAGAACTTGTTGTATTTTGGTTGTTGTACAAACAAATGTATCAAGTATTGACTCTACTATGTAGGAATGGTTGTTATTATCTATGATATCGGTCCATGTAGGCCGAAATTTTCATGTATATTATCCACGTGTGTTGTGATTATATTTGTGATAATTCGTTATTGTTCCGCTAGATTCCATTTATCTTTATGCATGATGTGGTTGTGGATATATTTGTATGATGGTTGTTTCTACTTACGAATTCTCATGATTGTTTCATCTTGTGATTTTGAAGAGTTATGGCTTCTAAGAAAGCTACACTTGAAATGACCTGCAAAGAATCAAAAGTTAGTGAATGATAGCATTGCTAATGCTCTAAGAGTCGAAAGGAAACAAGGGTCACGCCGAAGCCGCTAGGCTAGCTACCTACCGGTAATGCCGGAGGATCCGGGGTTAAGAAATGTTCGTACAAAGATTTCAAGAGTGGTGAACCCACTAAGGTTCGAGGTACCGAGGAGCTACACAATGGTACGATGGTTTGAGAAGTTGGAATCGGTGTTTTGCTTTGTAACCGTCCGATGACAAGAAGGTCAAATTTGCTAATAGCACTTTACTCGATGGAGCGTTGTCATGGTGGAATTCATACGCCAACCATTGAATGGAGAATGCTTTTAAGCTTACTTGGGAGGAATTCAAGGGCTTGGTGACTAAGAAGTTTTGTCCTCGAACGGAAATCAAAAAGTTGGAGACAGAGTTCTATGAATTGGTAACCATTGGGTATGATATCGACACATACATTCGGAGATTCCGTGAATTGCCGCTTATGCCCGCCGATGGTATCGGATAACGAAAAGTTGCTAGAGGCTTTCATCGGGACTTCCGAGGTCATTCAAGGAGATGTGACTTCATTTGATCCACAAACAATCGAGGAGGCTATTCGAGTGACTCGTGAATTGATGGCACAAGTGGTGAAGCGAGGTAAGTACACCACCACCAACCGAAGCAACAACAACAACCCCAACAACCGTTTCAACAACAACCGAGGCAACTACAACAACAATAGCAACAATAACAAACGCAAGTGGGACAACAGGGGTAGGAATGCTACTCAACAACCACCCAAGAAGCAAGAGGTTGCCAAGGCTTATGTTGCGGGACCAAAAGAAGGAAAAGGATATACGGGGGTTTTGCCGAAGTGTAATAGGTGTTTGAGTCATCACAATCCGGGTCGATGTCCTGATCCGTGTGAGAATTGCAAGAAAGTTGGTCACCGCACTAGGGATTGCAAGTGGCCACAAGTTACATGTTTTGGCTTGGGGAACCCGACACTACAAGAGGGATTGTAAGAAAGGAAAGAATCAAGCAAATCCGAATCAAGAAGGTTTGGCACCAGGAAGGGTTTACGTCATTGGAGGCGGAGAAGATAGGGAGGACCAATGTCATAACGGTACGCTCTTCTCAATAATCGCTATGCTTCAGCTTTTATTTGATTCGGTGCCGATAAAAGTTTTGTGTCCAATGCATTTGCACCTTTGCTCAACATTAAACCAACTACATTAGATATATCATACAACGTCGAATTAGCTAATGGTAGCGTAGTTAGCACCAACACCATTGTCCGCGGTTGCACATTCAATTTTCTTAATCATCCCTTCAACATAGACCTCATGCCCGTAGAGCTTGGTAGTTTTGACGTCGCCATCGGCATGGACTGGTTATCTAAGCATCGCTAGAAAGATCATTTGTGATGAGAAAGTTGTTCATCTTCCCTATAACGGCGAAACTTTGTTTATTCGTGGGGAACGGTGGAACTGCAATTAGTATCATATCGGTATCAAAACGAGAAGTACATTAAGAAAGGTTGTCTTGCTTTCTTAGCTCATGTAACCAGAAAAGTCGGAGGAGAAGCGACTTGAAGATGTTCCTATTGTCCGTGAATTTTTCTCAAGTATTTCCCGAGATTTACCGACTTCCACCGCACGCCAAGTAGAATTTCATATTGACTTAGTGCCCGAGTCGCACCGACATTGCCAGCACCGCATCGCTTAGCACCATCCGAAATGCAAGAGTTGTCTAATCAATTGCAAGAGCTTCTAGACAAAGGATTCATTAGGACGAGTTCCTCGCCTTGGGGGAGCACCGTCTTGTTTGTGAAGAAGAAGGATGGATCCTTCCAAATGTGCATAGATTATCGAGAATTGAACAAGTTAACGGTGAAGAATCGCTACCCACCCCCGCATTGATGACTTGTTTGATCACTGCAAGGTTCTAGTATTTATTCCAAGATTGATCTTCGCTCGTTATCATCGCCTTCGAAGTTCGAAGAGGATATTCAAAACAAATGCTTAGAACACGCTACCGGTCATTACGAAGTTTCAAGTGATGCCGCTTGATTGACTAATGTAATCGCGTATTCATGGATCTCATGAATAGAGTTTGTGTCGATTTGGACAAGTTTGTTATAGTGTTCATTGACGACATCTTGATCTACTCCAAGAGCAAAGAAGAGCACGAAGAGCATTTAAGGATGATTTTAAGGCTACTCAAGAATGAGAAGTTGTATGCCAAATTTTCAAAGTGTGATTTTTGGAATCACAAAGTGCAATTTCTTGGTCACGTCATTGATAGTCATGGACTACAAGTTGATCCCGCAAAGATTGAAGCTGTGAAAGATTGGGCTACCCAACTAATCCTACGTAAATTGACAATTTCTAGGACTAGCCGGTATTACCGGGGTTCATCAAGGTTTTTCGAAGATAGCAAGACCTTCAAGTTGACACAGAAACAAGAAGTTACAAGAAGTTGCTTGCTTAGATGCGGCGCCAATTTTGCACTACCCTAAGGCATTGAGAACTTTGTTGTATAACGCCGATAAAGGACTTGGGGTCTGCTTTAATGCAAAACGAAGGTGATAATGCTTTCGACAACTTAAGACTCATGAGAAGAACTACACAACTCATGATCTCGAAAGTTAGGAGTCAGAAGTTTTTGCACTCAAGATTTGGAGAGACTACCTCTACGGTACAAAGTGCACAAAGGTTTACCGACCACAAGAGTTTGCAATATATTCTTGATCGTAAGGAGCTTAATATGAGGCAACGCCGCTGGTTGGAGTTACTCACGACTATGATTGTGAAATCAAGTATCACCCGAAAAGCCAATGTTATGGCCGATGCTCTTAGTCGGAAAGAGAGGCCTAAACCTTTAAGAGTTCGATCATTGGGAATGACGATTATTTCTCCTTTACCATCGAAAATCCACGAAGCACAAGTCAAGGCACTTAAGGAGGAAAATCGACCAAGTGAAAAGCTTTATGGTATGCCCGAAAAGCGCTAAAATGGTTTTGTAAAGAGAGCAGATGGAGTATTATGTTTCAAAGATAGAATGTGGGTTCCATTGTATGGCGGAATACGAGAATTGATTATGCATGAGTCGCATAAGTCAAAGTATTCTATTCATCCAGGATCGGATAAGATGTATCAAGATCTTAAGAAGCTTTATTGGTGGCCTAACATGAAAGCGGAGATTGCCACGTACGTTAGCAAATGTCTTACCTGCTCTAAGGTAAAAGTCGAATATCGAAGCCTTCGTGATTACTCCAACAACCGGAAATTCCTCAATGGAAATGGGAACGTATTACAATGGACTTTGTTACTAAACTTCCTAAGACATCGGGAGGTTACGACGCTATTTGGGTAATTGTTGATCACCTTACCAAATCAGCCCATTTCATACCGATAGAGAGACTTATTCCATGGAGCAACTCACTAGACTTTATGTCAAGGAAATAGTCTCGAGGCACGGAGCACAAATTTCTATCATTTCCTCGTCAGAGATAGTCGATTCACTTCAAACTTTTGGAATTCATTGCAAGATTCATTCGAACCGATTAGAGATGAGCACAAAGATATCACCCACAAACCGACGGTCAAAGTGAAAGGACCATTCAAACGTTAGAAGACATGCCGAGGCATGTGTGATTGATTTTGGAAATGGTTGGGCTAACCATTTGCCATTGATTGAATTCTCGCATGACAACAATAGTTATCACACCAAGATCAAGATGGCACCATTCGAGGCAATCTATGGTCGAAGTGCCGCTCACCGCTTGTTGGGCCGAGGTAGGAGACGCACAACTTATCGGGTCCGTAAATGGTACGGAAACCACGGAAAAGATTGTTCAAATTCGTGATAGACTCGTAACCGCAAGGAGTCGCATAGTAAAAGTTACGCGGATGTTAGACGCGGATTTGGAATTTCAAGTGGGAGACAAAGTTATGTTGAAAGTATCGCCTTGAAAGGCGGGTACGCTTTGGAAAACGCGGGAAGTTGAACCCAGATACATTGGACCATTCAAGATTTTGAGCAGAGTTGGTCCTGTAGCTTACCGACTTGATCTTCCGCCGTAACTCAGCCATGTGCACAACACGCTTCACGCTTCAAACTTGAAGAAGTGTCTTTCGGATCTAATCGCTGTTATTCCATTGGATGAAGTTCAAATGACGACAAACTCAACTTTGTGGAAGAACCTCAGAAATCATGGACCGCGAGGTCAAGCAGCTTGAAACAGAGTCGATTCGATTGTGAAAGTTCGCTGGAATTCTCGACGAGGTCCCGAAGTTTACTTGGGAACGGAAGACCGTGATGGCAAGTATCCTCATCTTTTCGCACCGCCGCCTACACCTAATAACGATTGAATTCGTGGACCGAATTCCCTTTTGATGGGCTAATGTGACAATCCGCATTTCGTGTCATTTACACGCATTCATGTCTCATTATTTCAACATTTTAGTAAACTTGGTTTACTTGTTTCAAATTCGCTAACCTTGAGGTTTAGCGGCTAATTCATGATCATGACATCACGTACATTTCATATGGACTATGATTAGTCTACATTTCATTGACATCATGTGTATCTCATAAATTCATTCACTTACATTTCATTTCATATTTTATTGTAATTTTTATGTTTAATAATCTTTATCGCGTGAGTTTTTATTTTAACATTTAACCCGATACTTTCAAAAATGATCCCGAGGTATTTTTAAACTTACATTTAGTTTATAAAACTATATTTTTAGTTTTCCTAGTGTTTCAAATTTATTTGGTACTTAAATCATTAAAGTTTAATTATTACTGCCGTTTTTTAAAAATTGTAATGATAATTATTTTATCACCCAAATTTCACAAGGAAAGTATTTTTACAATTTTTATTATATCATTACATTCTATTTTGACCTAATTAAAACTTACTTGTACCAAAATTTTCCAATTGTCTATACTTGTACATTTTCTACATTTACTTACCTTTCTTACAAAATTACACAAATATTAAACAAATTATACTAGTAATAGATTTAAAAAAAAAAATGAATTGAGAGACAACCCTCCCCAAAACCGCCATAGGGGAGGGTGGCCAATAAATGTAGTAAGGTGCATGTTTTTTTTTCTAATAATTCAAGTATACTAAAGTCTTACTTCACAAGTAGATTTTCTCATAGTTACCAAGTGTTAAAAGTTAACTTCTTCTTCCTTGTGTCTTCAAAACCGCCAAGCATCAAGGTGCCAAGGATCAAAGTTTTGCAAAAGCAAGTGTTTACAACCTAGATTATATCCTTTGTATGGTTTTGAAATAAAACCAAGGATATTTAAGTTAATCCTTGTTACTTACACCTCTTCATTTTCACTAGTAAGCATATTCTTATCATTTTCAAGTTTCCTTTTCATTTTCATATGTTTCTTTTCATTTTTGGAGCTTATATGCATGATATTTTATTTATACCATTTTATTTATGATTTTGAGTTATATATATATATATGGTCATCCTATAATTATCCCCTATGGTATTCTTTTGGTCTTGATGGTGATTAGGAACCCATGACACCCTAAGAAGGTGTATGGTAGGATTAGATTAGTTTTGGAGTTGATTTGAAGGGATTAGAATAGGTTTTGTCCGAGAAAAACTATTTTCTATAACTATATTTTATGTTCTGTCCTTATTTCGAATTTCTGGAAAAACCTACAGTTGGTACGAAACTTTGGCCTTGATTTGTAGAAAATATACTTTAAAACGAACTGTGGTCGCTTGAACGGATAAAACGGACTTATAACGAAGAAGTTATGGATTTTACAAGTTTGACGACGAAAATTATTATTTTCTGAAATTTCAGCATACTATTTTTATTCTTGTACGGGTCAAAAATGAGCCTTAAGCTTCACAAATTATTTCGACTTGTCAAAAATATATTAGTTTACTTCAATACGAAGCTAAGGACATATTAAACGTAGAAAACGGATTTGAAACGACAAAGATATGCACTTTTTCATAAACTTGCCGTAACTAATTTTCTGCACACAATTAGCCAAAACCACCATCTTTAACCCTTATTATCTTTATGTTCGAGACCTTTTGGACGAAAACTCCTGAACTGAAACTTTTAGATATCGATACAAACTTTCCAAAACAGTCGAATTCGTTCTCTAACGATCGACGCATTACCTTCATTTTACTGACTAGTTTTCCAAAGCCATTTTGTTAATTTCATGATATTTCCCGACGACATTGTTTTGCGATTTAAAAGTGGTAATTTCACCAAAAATCATTATAAAACCATTGTAGGATGACATTTTGACGTATAAACATGTAAAGTGATTTTTGTTTGGTCAAGACGTCAAAAGAGTATTTTTTCGGCGACGAGTAATATTTTCAAAACTCGTAAATGGTATAAATAACATATCAAGTGCATGCATAACATTACATTGCAACTCATGACATATCATATCATTGATAATAGGTCCCTGTTGACGCATCACATTAAACCTCAGTGTACTCACTTTTGCCATTATTCCGCTTTATCCAAGTGAGTTTTCATAGCCCCGCTTTACATGCTTTCGATTATTTTCAAACCCACGGGGGAGAATACATTGCACTACATTTTTCTTTGTACGATACCAAGTATGTTAAATTCATTACATTGCTTAAGTTACGGCATTTGCCAATTTGAAAGTCCCCATTTCTTGAACATGAACCGCTAATCTTTGAAGCGAGGATGAGTGGATAGATCTATCGAGGGTGACGCTTCCATCCGGGTTGGTGAATCCCAACCAGGAAAACGGATGCATTTCATTTGAGTTCATTACGGAGTTGTCCGCAAACACTCAGGCATACATGATTGAACAGTCTAGTTTCGGGGTCATGGGCTTAGAGCAATTGTAACATTATTTTTACGTGACTTGATGGTCATGCATGATAGATACTTGTGTAGTCGGATAAAACATTTACATAAACCTATGATTTCTCACCAACATTATTGTTGACCGTTATTAGCAATGTATTTTCGTGTAACCGAGGCATTATCATCATGACATGGTTTAGGGACCTACATTTTGAGTCGTGGCCGACTTACATTATGTACATTATGGCACTTTATTTCAAAACATCGTTTGGATTTGTAACATATTTGTATTTGCGCAAACTTTGTAAACCTTTTGGGACCGATGTTGTACTCTGAATGTTTTATGAAATATCCAACGATGTGTTTTTAAAACGACACTTTAGGTCGCTCAATATAATCGCGTGATGTGGTGCTATGACGGACCAATCCCCGAGAATTCCATTCCACCGAAAAAGCAGAGTAAATTGGGGTGTGACACCTAATGCAAGGAATCACCCGCTTGTGCACCGTTTTCTTGCCCTTGACATTTTGTGATATCTTTACTTTGTCAGCGATGAAGGTGTGAATCGGATCTTAAGTGAACTCCTCCCAGATTCGTTCTGCATAGTCAATGTTGGCCTGATTTACCACTCCCTTTAAGTTTTGCAGAATTGGAGCCCTTGGTCATTCGAACCCATTTGTTTTACCAATTAGGCATAGGTTGAGAATAGTGGTGATTGCCCTCCATGGTTGAAAATTTTCATTAGTGATGACTGCATAAATTATGTTGATGACAGAAGGATATCCCAAGTCAGTGATAAACTTGGTCAATTCATCGGTGGTTGTTGGAGGAGTGAAAGGTGAGTTGGATCTTCTGGTGTGATTTGAAGGGCTTCACGGATTGTGTCCTTGGTGATTTCATACCATGTATCATCAAGTTGACAGCTATACACTATTGTGATC
>OU343216.1:165058619-165104817 GCA_910596185.1 Chrysanthemum makinoi | reverse complement strand
CTTGCATGTTTTCTCAAATAAAATGAAATGACCATAAAAATAAATATGAGATATGATGATGAGTATGGATGCTTACTAGTAACTTGATGAGGTTTATGGACAATGGATTTTTCCAAATCACTCAAGGTTTTATTGCAAAACCTTAATAACAAGTGATACTAGAGTGTTAAAAACCTTGTCTTGAAAATTTTAGTGATGATTCTTCTTGGTCCTGTGGTTTGCCTTTAGAGAGAAGAGAGGAAGCAAGAAAAGTTTCACCTTGAAATATCCTCATGATGTGTTAAGTTTAATTAAAATGCATTAGAAGAGATATTTGTAAAATCAGTGACTCACCCCCCGAGTGGCAGGGGTGTTAGTCATATTATATTTTTTTAACATGTACTAATATAATTAGATGTAAGTTACTTGAAGACTTGTGGTAAGTTGTGTACACATTTGAGTATTTAGGTAGCATTAGGATAAAAATAACTTTAATCGGGTCAAGACAAAATATATTGAGATTATAAAAATTATAAAAATACATTTCTTACATGAGTTGAGTAAAATAAATATTTATCGTGTAGTATTTAAGAAAACCGTGAATTATATAAACATAACGCATTTATATACCTAAATAAATTTAAAACCGGGTAAACTCATAATATTATTTTTACAATCTTAATATGAGTATAAAAATATATCGGAATAATTTTTGGAAGTGTCGGATAAAATGTTCAAAATAATTGATTACGCGATAGCGTTTATTGAATAGGAACAATAAACGTTTAATGAATAAATGCAAATCCATGCATGAACCGATATGAAATGATGATAATGATAGGTAGACTAAACCTAGTCTATATGAAATGTCTTGGATGATTGTTCATGAATTCGCAGCTAAACCATCAAGGTTACGCGAATTTGATACTCGGAAACGTAGTTTACGATAAATGATGAAATAGTGAAACTTTTAAAGTTTGTAAAATGACCTGAAATTACGAGTTGTCACAAGAATTTACCAAAGAAAATCAAATGGCTTTTTCCATGGAAATTGTGATCAATAATATATTTCAAAGAACTCTTGCCTCCATGTGCCAAACAAATTCTAAATCACATGCACATGTTGAGGGGAAGTTTTCTAAATGATCAAAACTATTAAGGTAAAAAATGCTTTGATCTCGACAAAGTACCTTGATTGTTTTTCCAAATAATTTTCAATTGGTTTCAAGAAGAAAAGAACACACAAAAGACCACACAATTTACTTTATGCATGGTGTTATAAGGATGGTTAGGTTAGTTATTCGTTCCTGTTCATCCCGAGCCGGAGGGATCTACCCAGTGACTAATTAGATAGTGTAGAAGTCCTAGGTAGGATGAAAAAAGGAGAAAAATGAGAAATGGGAAGAAAGGCGGATCGAGACAGAGCTAGTATCGAATAAACCCAACAAGGTTCTAGTTATGAAGTCTCTGAAGCAATCAAGGGGTTGAAGAATGAAAAGAACCGAATGTGAAAAGGATGAAAAGAAATAGCCCTCCATCAATTCAACCTTAGGGCGAAACCGGTTCAATACATATGCTACTGTGGTTACAAGTGGTATTGAAGACAAGACATCATGGACCCAAGTGATGCACCGCACTAAACTTCCCAAGCCACCAAGTTCCTCTTAAAGGGCTTGTTTCATTCTCACGAGAACCCGCATAATCTAATCGACTTTCTCTAGAGATTGTTGATATTGAAGAAGGAGACCCTCTCCCTAGTCTCCGGCATAGGAACCAAATATGCACTATTGAGTCTAGAGCCAAGAGATCATCCACAATATCTCATTAGGACACAAAGTTAATGAATACTTGTTGTTTCACACAATGTGGAAAGTAAGAATATAATTAAGAGTCCTACGCATCATCCTTGTGGTATTGCTGTAACATCCGAAAGTGATATGTAAAATATTCACGACATTTAAGATGGAAAGCCTTCTAGAGCCAACATCAAACAAGCTCTTTGTAGGTGACATGTGAGATCTTCTGAAGATCAAACTTTGTGACAACCGGATAGAACGGCGGGCGATTCACTCGTGAATCAACAACCTTGGTCCAGGAAATGAATTGACTAATACTTTGAAAAACCATTCATGTGCAAATCTTTCTCTAGCACGTCGGTCATGTTTTCAAACACAAAAAGTATCTCGACAAAAAAATACTTTTGGAAAACCGCTCGATGCTGCATCTTTCTTTTCTCTAGCACGCTAATGTGTACTCTTCTCAAATACAAAAAGTATTTTTGATTGAAAATTGATCTTTCTCATAAAACCTTCGTCGGATTGCAAAACTCTTTCTTCTAAGCAATACACGCATTGTTTTCAAATCATTTTTCATCAATCGCTGAATCTCACCGCCGTTCATCACTCCGTGTTGTTTTTGAGACGCTCCTGCTTTGAGAACAGCTAGAATACCGCTAAACCCCTCGTCAAGGAGATTCTTAGGAATCCTACCCGACACAAGATTGTATCGATCAACGGGAACCGCGGGCCGGTGACCAATTCGACGGTGTGATCAAAGACACGCTCATTTATTGCTAACCGCGCAGTACATTTGGACTAAGCATACCGATCGAATCGGGCGGTCAATCCAATGCCACATGCTCACAAAGATCACACTTAATTTGAAGAAATCATGACCGGTGCATATCTACATAACCCGCTCTCGATATTTCATAATTTTATGCTTCGCCGCCGCAAATATCATGATCCAAAGAAGGCTTCCGCTACCGATGGAAAGATGTCATGATTCAAAAGTGTGAGCATGTCGGTCCAAAAGTCACAATTTCACATGATGGCAAACAATAAAGCATGATCCGTAGATTTATCGCTGATGATCTCAAATAAAGCTCAAGATCATTAAAGATGTGGCTCAAAGACCTCCAATCGAAAGTACAAAATAATCTGACTATGAAGAGTCACTACAAAAGCACAAAAGAATGCGACATTGAAGAATTAAAGTCTACGAGCTCAAGAACTAAGTCAAGAATAGAATGCTAGGACACAAAATGTAATTCATGGGGTGACCTCCCTTAGGGGAGATTGTTAGGAATTAGAAATTCCATAGTAAAGAGTCGGTCACCCCACCTATAGTCTAGCATATACAATTACTCAGTAGACATTACGCTTATTTACTAGTTATTTAGTTAGCTATTTAGTTTAGAGCAACGCAGTGGAGGAAGGACTGTCTTTACCCATCTGTGATACCCATCCACAAATAATAGAGGTCGTTATTTGTAATTATAAATACCCTCACCTCCTAAGGTAGAGGGTTGGACCTTTCATTCATCTTAATCTAACCTTCTATGTTTTCTTTCACTTTCTTTCTCTAGAAAGGCTCCCTCTCTCTAAAACCTCTAAACAATTCGACCCATATTCTTGTTTGTTATGTGTTTATGAAATCCAATATGTTACAAGATGCATCACTTGGTACGATCTCACTTTCAATTTGTATCACATATTGATCATATGGGACAATATTACTATTACCCACATTATCTATATCTGATTCATTAGTTTCATGTGATTGTACTTTGTTATGTATCTCTTGCTCATCAACTTCATCGTTAGTTTTAATACCAAATGATTGAATCTTTGTGTGGAACACTGTGTTGATGAGACCTGGAGAGATCATTGGTGAAATGCTAGCCATGAAGATTGTTCAGCAAAGAGTTCATCATCGACATCAGAGTCAAATGCATCACAGTCAGCAACTTGAAAGGCATTTTGATGATTGTGAGCTTAAGTAAAATTTTTGATTTGTTCATTTTCAGTACATAAATATTTTCCGAAGAAATACAAAGGTATGTATTTCCCGGGTCGTTTTCCCAACGAGGGATGAATGGAGTTTGACAACTCACGTCGCATGATTCGGGATTCGAATGGGTGAAAAGGAACTTGGTTGATTTCTAAACTACGGTGCAAGGGAAAGTAAAGGGAAGCAATAAAAACTACTAAATCTATGATGAGAACAAGGAAATATAACTAAATACGCAAGTTAGAACTAAAAACGTAAATAACGTAATTATTAAAACGCGAATTAAATGCAACTACTCTAATTTTAACCCATAAAAATGAAATACTATTTTTCTACAGCTGAAAATGTTATTTAAAAATTATTTGTAATTTAAAACTAATTTTTTTGGTTTTTATTGATTTATTTTGAATTAAAAACTAATTTAAGACATTTAAAATAGACTTAAAGTACTAAAAATTAGGAAAACATGCAAGAAAATTACAAAACTATTTTTCAAAAATCTTAAATAACTAAAAAGAATTTTCAGAACTGGAATCACATTTTTTTGAAATTTTCTCTAATTATTACAAATTTAAAACTATTTAAAACTAATTAAAATTCTAGAAACAACTTATTAAGCTAGGAAAATTCTGGAAAAATACTTTTTATGACTTTTTGAATATTATAAAACTAAAAAAATTGAAATTGTATTTTTCTGAGCTTTATCTAATTTATTTGAATAAAATGCTATTTAAAAATTCTAGAAAATGAATAAAAAATGCGTAAAAATAGAAGATGAACAGTGGAAAAATATGAAAATCTCCAAAAACTATAAAATAAAACTGAGAACAAGGGAAAATTAACAGAAACCAATTTGGAGCAAAAGAACAATGATTTTGGGCACACCACCTAAGAATAAGCACTTAAAAATAAGCAAGAAGCAACAATAAGCCACTATAAGCTAACTACTCCTAAAACTAACCTATACTAACTGGAAATAAGCTATTTCAACTGTTTTAGATCTAATAAGCACAAGCTAGAGGCATTAAGCTACAAAACAAGTTTCTAAATCAAATTAGCCAAACGGCCCTTAAGCATCAACTTTAAGCACTTATTACACTATCTTAGAAAAATCTTAAAAATAAACTAAAAATACCATGAAGAAGACAACCAACCAAATATCAGATGTCCAAAATTTCAGCAGATTTGGATTAAAAATGAAGAAATTAAAAATGCAAAACTAAAGGCTATTTGGGAAAACTAAAGATTGATGCAATAAGCACTAGGAATAAGCTAAAATGCTATTAACATCTTTAATAAGCTACCACAAGCTAATTATAACCTAAACCAACTAGGACTAACCTACTGCAACTGATTTGGAGCCAAAAAGCACAGGCTAGAAGCATTAGAGCTCAAAAACAGGTTTTATCCATCCAATGCCAAACGGCCCTTATAGCCCTACTTTAAGCACTTGATAAGCTATTCAGAAAAAATCCTAAAAATAAAATAAAATTATACTGAAAACAACCACCAACCAACACTGGAATCCAGAATTTCAGCTGAAAAGGACTAATAATGATGAAATGAAAATTCAAAAACAAAGGCTATTTGAGACAAAAGGGACTCATGTAACAGTAGATGCAGTAGCAGATATGATTAGAACTTAGAACATGCAGACCTAAAAAAAACTATTGCTACAAACTTCTAAGGTGCAATCTAAGGAAAAACATTTATAACCTACACTAGAAGTACCTAATGAACCAAAATTCAAGCTAACACATTAAAGGGCATAACGGAATAAGCAAACTTGAATAAACTGTAATGGGACAAAAAGCTATATGTATGCTAGTAATCTAAACTAAGCTATCAAACCTCAATAAGCTAAGGCAACTAAATCTATAGACTGAACAATCATCCCATAACAAGCTGATATGGACAGAAAATGTACCTGGTGCAGGACATACAAATCAACCAAACCACCCTCTTTGAGATCCAAACAAACTAAGCATTATATTTTTTTGAATTTTTATCTTTTGGGAACAGTAAAATCACCTATTGAACTTGTGATTTTTAATTTTTACTAATTTTTGTGACGACTAAAAACTGACTAAACTACTTGTAAAAACTTAAGGAAAAACTGTTTAGTGACAATAAAAGACAGATAAGAGAGAAACTTGAAAACACAGATTACTTGGATGAAACAGAAAATTTTGAGTCGAGATCACTTCTAAAACAATAACTACAAAATTTAATTGATCCAATTCTACACACCAAAACTTTTCTAACTAGAAAAATCAATAACATCCAAACACTACCTTAGAATTCCAAAATGCACTTAACTTTTAAAATGAAATGAAGTATAACCAAAACTTAACTGAAATCAACAACTTAACAAGAAACTTAACTTTTTAACATTTTTGAATCAGAATTTAACAAAAAATCTACTTGACTTTAATCTTTGACTACGTTTGACTTATGTTGACTATATTTGACTTTTTTGCAAAAACTTTGAATTAAGACAAGTAAAGTAAAGGTAAGCTCACACAAGCTTGAATAAGCTTATATGAGCTTAAGTAACAGTAGTGGTAAGTATTCCCGCCTGTCACGCGGGTGACCCGGGAGTCCTGTGCTTCCGGTAAATTTTATGTACTAAAACCACAAATCAAAAATCAGCCACGGGAGGTGTTAGCGATTTTTCGCTTCTGAGTTTGAAGTTTGGTGTTTGAAGACCCTCCTGGAGTTCCCTCGCTTGTAAATACTTTTCATAAATTATAAAAATACAAAAATAAAATAATCATAAACAGTTTTCCTAAAGTGTTTAAAACCCAAAAGATTTTCCTTTTCATAATTTTTTTCCTTTATGTTTGCTTTTATTAAAAACCCAAAAATATTCTTCTTTACCCTCTCGAACCGGCCAATTATTTATTTACCCTCTTATTCGTATAATTCTTCTCGATGCTTCGCCTTTACCATTATGGTTGTCAATGGTGGGGGACCTCAAAATGGTGAATTGTCCCTGGACATTGTGAATATGAAACGAAGCTTGTCTACCACCAACATCCCTACAATGAAACAACCCATTTCCTTAACCAATCCCCATACCATGAGACGAAGTCACTCGTAGTGAGTATCGTGGAGGTCCTCACCAAGGTTTTCAATGTCAAGCCCAATTTAACAATACAACCTTTGGTTATGAACCTTATCCATATATTTCACTAAACCCGCCACAACAATCACATCTGTTGTGAGTATTGTGGAGGTCCGCGACTTTAATTCCCATTGTCAAATGCGTAATCCAATTGTTTACGAGCAAGTTCCTTATGACTATTCTTATGACCCACCTCCACAATACCAAGAGATTCAACCACAACATCCGCAAATTCCTCAAGATAGTTTCCAAAGATGTATTAATATACTCAAAGAATTTATGGATAAACATGGTATCGAAAAAGATCCTCATCGAAAACGATGGTGAATTACAAGATCGAGCATCTCGCAATCTAAAGATCTATGTTAGAATTACTCAAGAAGAAAAACGAAAATGTGAAAAGTGTCTTGAAGAAATAATGATTGAGGAGCAAGCACTTGAAAGACGTCACGATGGCTCGAGACTTACATTGACGATGATGGTGAGGATTCCATCCAAATGAAAGAATATTATGAAGTTTGTCGCCAAACCCTCCCATTTCTCGAAGCCTTTCATTTCCACTCTTCCCCTTCACTCACACCGCTGAGAGAAGTGACGCCATTTTCAAGAGGTCGATGATTCTATGTCTTCGATAATTGTTAAACCCGCTGACTCTCTCATATGGGGACGAGCCTCTTAACACTATTCCCTAAACGAATCGTCTAGTGTTGAGAGCTAGACCCAATCCAAGTGAGTCCGAGGATGTATCCGGATGTTGATTGTGATTCGCTTTTGTGATTCTCTTGACATTTCGGAGGTTACTTCCGATTTTCAAATCCTCTTTTGAATTCAAGAACGACTTTACCTTTTGCGAAGTTAATCCTCCTTTCGACAAAGATTTTGAGTCCCATTCGAGACCACAACGGTAGTGGTGGAAACGCAGCTCGGAGAGCACACCACTTGTCCCTCTCGAAGTTCGACCTTTATCTCCGTCATGTGATGTTATGCAAGATGAAGAAAGTAATGAATCCGACACTGAGGATATGATGGAGATTGATTTCAAATGAGGCCCTAAATGAATGAATCAGCTAAAGTGGTTATATTCTTGATAAGTCGCCAAATGATTCTATGGAAGAAATCGCACTTATCTATTGATGATTTGATACCACCGGTATCGAGGATGCCGATGATGACCCTGGGGATGTGTTGTTATGTGATGGATTTTGACTCCTTTCTCGATAAGTCTACCATCACGTATCTCGCTGAGCCCTCATGCGACAAAATCTTTAAACCCTGATATTCATTGATGAGCTTTTTGTTAAAAACGTCATTCGAGAAAAGGATACTATCTTGGATTCCTTCATGTTTGAACCTTCAAGTAACAATAATTTCTATACCATGGACTCTTCTTCTATGGACAGTTCCTTTTCATCCCGACATCCGCCGCGAAAACCACCGATGACGGATTACTTTTTTCTTGATAAACCTTATGAAGTTCGAGATGTTATCCTATTTGTGCCGGAGCCCTCATTTTCTTTCCCTCCCAACCCACCCATTCTCTTTCCTCCCGAGTGAGGATACCATCTTTGATCCGGTATCCCTTCCGCTTGTTTCCCCAAGGACAAATGGGGACGAAGTGCTAGCCGACTCGGTGATCAAAAACAAGAGCGCCGTGGAGGCACCCCATGCTTATCCTTTTATCTTATTTATGTTTTCTAATAAGTGACGCAGGTGTTTCTTCCATTTCTCGTTTCGTTGTTGTTGTTTATGTCCAGATTCTCCTCGATACATGAAGACTCTGCTCAAAGTTTTGTCTTTTCTTCACTGAAGTTTCATGTTTCGACGCTTTATGGAACCGATATCCAAAATCTTTATCGATTATCGCTATCTATTAGCATAACTAACCAATGGCTTTAGATTTACGTTAAGAACCCTTACCTTTAAACATTGAGGACAATGTTTCATTTAGTCTCAGGGTAATCTTCGATTAGATTTTTGCCAGCACTTTGCCGTACTCTGCAGTAACTCCGCTTTTCTTACAAAATATCTAAAATTGTGCAAAATCATGAAAGATTCAAAAAATTTTGAGCTTTTGTTAAGTCTTTTGATTGAAAAGTTTAAGTAGTCTCTTAGACTAGAAGTTATAAAATGCTAATTTAGCTCACAAGGCCAAGAATTTGCAAGTTTCCCTGAGTGACTTTAAATATGCATAACTTGATTTCATTAGACTAAGCATTTGCTAAATTAATGTATATGTTTTGACACCTTGTTGACTTTCCTACGGGCGGAGAGTAGGAATGGATTTTGATCGGACGTGCATGTTGAGCCCTAGCTTGTTCCCTTAACCATAGATAATTTTAAATTATCGGCTAAGCATCCGCCGATCTCATTATTTGGGATTTTAAATTTGCGGAGATCGAGGAATGATAGAGTTACTTATGAGTTTAGATGCTAAGCTTGGAGTAGTTGGTTCTCTTTAGAGCCCATCGAAGGTACTTATGGCTTTTTCTTCCCACAAAATTGTTTCACCCCATATCTGTCTAATAAATAATTAGAGATGTTGAGTTTTTGGCGATAGTTAGTTCTTTATCTTCTTAAAAGAATCTTTGTTTTAAAACTTGGGTACACATCAAGGACTCGTAATAACAAGTAATAAGTAATAAATAAAGTTATGAGTTGCGGTTCGAGATCGGACCCTTGGATCCTTATTTCAATAGTAAGCGCTTAGGTCTTGCTCTCTTACGCCCTTGGACCTTTAGCCCGGATTGAGCGAGGTCTTGGTCTAACCCATCGATCCTCATTTCATGAAGCCTAGAGTCTTGAATTCTCCATTGCCCTTTTGGATCCTTTATTCTAAAACGCTTAAGGTCTTGGAATTACCCCATGAAGTCTGGTAGGCTCATATAAGTAAAAGTATAAGTGCAAAAAAAAAATGGAAAAGTCAAAAATATAAGTGAATAAAAATTCCTTGATGTGGACCTCATTTTTGAGATAATGGTTCTTGAGAGAAGATGGATAACTAATTAGCGACTTAGCTTTGTATCTTTATCTAATAAAAATTATCGAACGAGAAATTTGAAGAAATTCATTTCACAAAAAATAAAAATCTATAGGAAAATAGGAAAATGGGAGCAAAAGGTAATTACACAAGTAACTTCCATGGGTAGTTAGCATCTAGAATCATATTTAACAATGATTTCCGCACGCTTAGTTTGGACTTTGTGAAAATCGGGACGATGTATTCTATCCAGATGGTCACCAGTTGTGTTTCCTACTCCGTGATCCTAACGTGTCGCTGTTGGAGTTATTGATCGACATGAAAGTTCACCAAACCGCCACTATAATTGGAATGTGCTTAAACGTAATATCTATATGAGAAATGAAAGGTAACCGGGGTGTTTTTAGAAAAAAGGGTTTCTTAATCTCTTTTGAGGAATATTTGCTACTTTTCATAGGTTTAGTAGAAAGAGATTGAAATCTTTGTTCTTAGAAGCGTGAGTTGATTACATTGCTGAGAACACGCAATCTTCTCGTCTGGGTATTTTGGTATATGTGAAAACATATACCTTTTTCTTTATCAAAACCGGACCAAAAAGACCAAAACTAACCCCTAAAGCCATAAATATTTTTGTTTTTGTGTTTATGTCCGTGTAACTGATATTGTAAAATGGACAAAACGAAAAGAATGGAAGGAGCACAAATTACGGCCAATGATATTTTATTTGGAGCATCGAGGCAAGAGTGGGAATGGTGCAAGAATAAACGAAGCCCGAACGAAGATTGCAATTAATTAAGATGATTAAAAAGAAAGAAAAATGGATTAGCAGAAAAAAAGGAGATTAAATGGAAATTAAATGCAACACTTAATACAAAAAGACTCTTGGTCTAGTGGGTGGGGACATGTTTATCAAGCAAGAGGTTCAAATCCCACTAATGACAAAGTTGTTGGAATAATTTTTGCATCACAAATCCATGTCCGACCCAGCTGCTCTCCATGTCCGATCCGGCCCAGTATCCAAGTCCAATCTGCTCAAGCCCACGATCAGTCCAAGTATTCAAGCCCAGCAGAGAATAGACGAAGCCCAGTTGTGATACAACCCAAATTATTGAAATGTGATTTGCTGCCGGTATACGTGGCCTAGAAGCTACAATTGATAAAATTGCAGTTGAAACTAGCGAGTGGGACTCACTCTCGGAAATTAAATCCAAATGGGCGCTTCAATTTTTTTGCTTCTGATTCTATCTCACGCCCACCAACAATTTGCATCCTCTAACCATTTGAAGGGAGCCACGTGTCCAAGCACAAGTTGGTATACGAGGATAGGAATCCCATGATGGGAAGGATCGAGAATGAATACATCGCTATAAATACCGGACCCAAATCATAGTCACACAGTTTTTATTTTTCACACTCTTTTTAGTGCATTTTTATTTTAACTTTTATTTCAAGTTTTGTATTATTTAGCTTAATTTCAAGTGCTTATTTTGTACCAAACTTTTTTTTAGCTTATTAATGAAAGTTATGTTTATGGTTTACTTAAGTGCTTATTTCTTCCTCTCTTCTCTTTCTTTATTTTCTTTTTTCTTTCTAATTTATTATTATATTAGCTTATAATATTTAGGTTTTTTTTTAGCTTTTTTCTATAAGTTTATCCATTAAACTCTTTTTATTTGTTTTTTCTTCTATAAAACTTTCTTTAATACTTTTCATAAATAGTTTTTATTTCACTTATTTTATAAAAGTTTACATTTTTATAAGTTTTAGCTTATTATGTCTTTTCATCTTTTCTCTTCATCCCTCTATCTCGAAACAACAAAAGAGATGCATGAGTTTAGTTCGGCTTATTTTACAAATAAGCCTTGACATCTCTTAAGTTTGAGAGAACTTTTCTTTATTTTTAGCTTTTTTATGTAGCTTATTAATTAGATCTATTAGTTTTATCAAGTTTTTTCATAAAAAGTTTGCAACTTTTTGAGTTTTTAGTGAACAATAAGCTATTTATTAGCTTGTTCATGTAGATCTAGTCCTAAATATACCCATTCGCTTAATCTGGATGGAACAACTTAGCGGACTTAGACCTAATAGTTTTTGTTATAAAGTTTGAATCTTTTTAATTTTTAGATCATTTTTAGCTTATTTACATTTAGTAGTAGTGCTTATTATTGCTTATTATTGATTAACCCTTGTTAAAGTTTGTATCTTTTTGTGTTTATCATCATCTCTACCGCTAAGGCCTGAGCTATGGTCTTTAAGCATTTTTACATAAATAAAGCTTTAGTATTTTTTTGTTGGTGAATAAAGTTTTAAACTTTACTTACTAATTAGTGGATAAGATTAATAAAGTTGTAAACTTTTGTGTTAATTTGTGCTTATTTGATCGGGTGGTTTTATTCCTCTCGTTTCATCATCCGGGTTCTACTTTCTTTACTTTTTGAATCTTTAGTAGTTATTAATTTTAGTATAATAGTTATGCTTATTTTTATTGAATTAATTGCTATGTGTTGGTTTGCTATGCTTAGTAAGTAGGCTTTTTATATACTTGTTGAAATTTTGGTTGTTTAAGCGGGCAAAAGCCGTGAAAATAATTGGGTTTTAATCTAGATATTGATATCTCTTTATGAAAAATTATTGTGACAAAATAATTATGTGTAAAAGATATTAATTCATCAATAAAGGACTTAATTGAAATAATAAACCACACTTAAGGATCTTGATAATTTGCTTAACAAGTATAGTGGTAGTATTCCTACTGTCACGCGCGTGACTGTTCGATCCGCACGGCCAGTAAAATTTGATTCGAATGTAGGCTTAGGGGTGTGTGTGTATGGATAAAACCACAATATCGATATCAAAAATAACCACAAGAAATGATTTAAAATCCCTTTAGGAAAAAGGGATAATGAATCAAAACCCCGAAGATAAATAGTGATACTGATTAGGAACCGAAGTCGCTTCCCCAACGAGGTGTGATGGGCAACGCCGCTTAAGATTCGTTATTAAAATGCTCGATATTTTAGATTTTTTATTTTGATCTAAACTACGGGAAATGGAAAAGCATAAAAGGGAAATTATACTACGGAATCCTAAATACGCAAATTAAATAAAATGAAACGCGAATAAAATGCAAATACGTCTAAACTAAATCCTAAAAATGATCTAAAATTACTTTTAAACTAAAAATGCAAATTAAACTTAACTATGATTTAAAACTAATTTTTATGATTTTTCCTGAATTTATTTGAATTAAAAACTAATTTATAAATTCTAATTTAAAGCTAAATATGTAAAAATGATGAAAATAAATGTGAAAATTATGAAACTAATTTTTAAAAATATAAAATAACTATAGAAACTTTTGAAAATTTATTTTGTATTTTTCTGATGATTTATCTAATTTCTATGAATTAAAAACTATTAAAACTAATTTAAATGCTAAAAATTACTATTTTAACTAAGAAAATTATGGAAAATATTTTTTTGGCTTTTTATATTTTTCTTAATCTGAGAAAAATGAAAACATATTTTTTAAAGCTTTTCCGATTTATTTGTATTAAAAGTAATTAAAAGTATTAAAACTAATTTTAAATGAGAAAATAGCAAACAAGGTTGGAAAAAATATGAAATTTCTAGAAAAGTCCTAAATATTAATCTAAGTCTGGGAAAATTATCAAATGCAACTTAGCAGAACTGAATAAGCACTTAGGGAGCAAGGCTACAAATAAGACTCTAAAAATAAGCTAAAGGAGTAATAAGTTATTATGGATAATCCTTAAGCTAAAAGGAGCTAAAGGAAGCCTATGGGAGCATAAATAAGCTAATGGAACATGCAATAAGCTAAAGCAAAAGGGGAAATAAGCTAAAGGATTATTTAAAGGATACTAAGGAAAATAAGCTGTGGGATAAGCTAAATGGATAAGCTAATATAGTCTAAAGCAACCTAATAAGCTAAAGGAGTCCTAAATAAGCAAAGAAGGCAAATAAGCACAAACTGAAACAAATAGCATAAGTCCTGCTGGGACAGATCAAGAGGGCAAAAGGGGCTTTTCGCTTATTTTAGACAAGGTAAAAGATTTTTTGAATTTTTTCCTTTGAAGGAACAAGTCAAGAAAATGGTATTTTTAATTTTACAAATTTTATGACAATTAAGTGGGCTAAACAAATGATTGAAAATTAGCCAAACCGATTTTTGGACAAAAACTCAACAAAGCATTTAAATCACTTAGCAAACCTAGTAAAAGATTTTTGAATTTTTTCTTTTGGGAATAGTGAAACTAGATAATAAAGTTGCTATTTTAATTTTTAAAATTTTATGACACATAAAAATAGCTAAAACCATCGTGGTGAAAACGATGGTTTGGTCGTTGGCAAAATTTTGACGTAAAACCTAAACTCACTCCAAAAGCTTTGACCAATCTTGACACTAACCCGCACTCTAAAACGACAAAGTGACTTAAAGCACTCAACAACACATGTTAAAAAGGACTTTAACTACTATTTTCACAATAAGTCAAGTTAAAAAACTTTTTAAGACCAATACTTAGAAACTAGACCCAAACACTTTAAAACTTGAAAATTATACCTAAAACACCTTCTAAACTATGACTAATACTGAATTTAAGTAATTTGAAATTCAAACAATGACCAAACGAGAAATGGATCGCTCCAAACGCCTTTTGTGGGTCGTTGGAGTTTTTCAAAGGGAAAGGCTTTTAAGCTTGGATTTTAAAAGATAACTACCAATAAGCTTTTAATACTAAAAAGTGATTATGAACCTAAAATAAGCACTATAGATAAGCTATGTCTAAAAGCTAGAATTGTTGATTTTAAGAGATTTATGAAAACTAAAAAAATGTATATAAACTAAACTAATGAAATAAAAGTAGTTTTAGATTATAATAAGCATTAAAGAGCGTAAAAACAGAAAAATAAGCTAATAAGCACTTTTTTTTTTTTTTTTTTTTTTTTTTTTGGATTTGTTTTTAAATGGAAAACTTATAAAACTGAAAAGACTTCTATGAATACTAATATATACTCACAATAAGCTATTACGAAGCTTCTATGAGCTTATGATGGTAGAACAAGAACTAATCAACCATTATGAATAATAAACATAAGCATACTTTTTGGACCGAAATGTAAATGAAATAATTTTATTAATAAAACCGAGTACAAGAAACTTTAAGACAAAGAAAATAAGCATTAAAATAAGACTACAAAGTCAAATAAAACAAAAATTAGACACCAAAAAAGACAACTCTGTGATACAAAGGGGTCCTATATATAGCCGAGGAGCAGGTTGTCGCGGAGTGGGAAGGACCCGGCTTAAATTTCGGCCCATTGATCTTATCTTGTGCCCACTCTTCACCACTACCATTGATCAATTTTGTGAGGTGTCATAGCCAACGGGAGAGCTCCATCCGCCATTCTTATATGTCAATTGCCAAGCGCCCGTAAGCTTTCCTAAGATGCTTAGTACGAGGTAACATTGCCGGGTAAATTGTTGAAGGTAAATGGTGTGATGATGATAAAACAAGAACTACGGGAGGGTTTTTCTTTTTAGGCGCATGGTTCTGGCGGGATTTATTATTTATTTTTGACGCTTTGGATGACTTGGGTAAAAGGGAGTTTGACCGTGGGAATGGGGGTTTGACCTGTTTTAATATAAGGTTGACTTGGATTGGATTGGTAACCCGTAAGGTGTAAGATAAATGGTGGGCTTGGATGGTATAAAATGATTTGGGCTTTTGGGGAAATAATTTTGGATCCCATGTAAAGGTGTAGTAAGGATTAGCATAGATTTAGGATTTTTAGGGTAAATTGTGACAAGTTGTAAATTGTAGGGACTATTTGTGAAATATTTGAGACAATAATACCAAGGGCCAATCTTGACAACTTCATAAATTCCAAGGACCAAGTTTGTCATTTTGAGAAAATTATTCTTCAAGGACAAATTTTGCCAATTTTGATTCTTCAAGGGTATTTTCTGCTAATTTATGAAAGTTGAGGGACCTGATTCGACACTTCTCCAAAGTTGATCATATCTTTCCGAAATCATCTTCAAAGATAGAAATCTTCACAGATGCTCAATTCTGACCTTCCCGGCTCACGCATCTCTTTCTCGTCGTGCTCAGTTTTTTTGTCTGATTTGGCTTTCTTTTGTGTGTTTTGACATATCCGTACCTGCACATGCATAAACTCAAGAAAACAACAAATATTAGCAATAAACGGCTCTTTCTTGGTTATTTTGGGTCAGATTTGATAAAGAAATGATATGTGTTTTTGCACATATCAAAATACCCCAGACGAGACCATTGTCGTGTCCCCACGCAATGTAATCAACTCACGCTTCTAAAACCAAGGATTTCAATCTCTTTTTACTAAACCTATGAAGAAGTAGCAAAGATTCCTCAAAAGAGATTAAGAACCCTTAATTCTAAAAACGTCCCGTTTACCTTTCATTTCTCATATAGATATTACGTTTAAGCACATTCCAATTATGAGTGACGGTTTGTTGAACTTTCATGTCGATCAATAACTCCAACATTTTTCAAACGACACGTTAGGATCACGGAGTAGGAAACACAACTCAGCGAGGAGTGACCACGATAACGGATATAATACATCGCCTCGATTTTTCACAAGTCCCCAAACTAAGCTTAAAATCGAAATCATTGTTAAATATGATTCTAGATGCTAACACTACCCATGGAAGTTACTTGTGTAATTACCTTTTGCTCCCATTTTCCTATTTTCCTCTAGATTTTTATTTTTGTGAGAAATTAATTTCTTCAAATTTCGCTTCGATAATTTTTATTCCAATAAAGATACAAAGCTAAGTCGCTAATTAGTTATCCATCTTCTCTCAAGAACCATTGTCTCAAAAATGAGGTCCACATCAAGGAATTTTAATTCACTTATATTTTTACTT
Organism: Chrysanthemum makinoi; assembly: GCA_910596185.1. Taxonomy (NCBI): domain Eukaryota; kingdom Viridiplantae; phylum Streptophyta; class Magnoliopsida; order Asterales; family Asteraceae; genus Chrysanthemum; species Chrysanthemum makinoi. The sequence goes on along the minus strand of OU343216.1, from coordinate 165,088,011 downwards.
TTCCATTTTTTATTTTTTTTTTATTATTTTTTTTCATCATTTTTTTTTTTTTGCACTTATACTTTTACTAATATGAGCTATGAACTACGGAGCTTCACGGGGTAATTCCAAGACCTTACACTTTTTCAAAATAAAGGATCCAAGGGCCGTTACGAATGAGAATTCCAAGACTCTAGGCTTCATGAAATGAGGCCCCCAGTGGATTAGACCAAGAACCTCACCCAATCTAGAGGTCCAAGGTCCGCGCAGAAGAGGGTAGCCAAGACCTAAACGCTAACTATTGAAATAAGGATCCAAGGGTCCGATCTTGAACCGCAGCTCATAACTTTACTTATTACTTATTACGAGTCCTTGATGTGTACCCAATTTTTAAAACAAAGATTCTTTTAAGAAGATAAAGAACTAACTATCGCCAAAAACTCAACATCTCTAATTATTTATTAGACATATATGGGGTGAAACAATTTTGTGGGAACAAAAAGCCATAAGTACCTTCGATGGGCTCTAAAGAGAACCATCTACTCCACGCTTAGCATCTAAACTCATAAGTAACTCTGTCATTTCTCGATCTCCGCAAATTTAAAATCCCAAATAATGAGATCCGCGGATGCTTAGCCGATAATTAAATTATCTATGGTTAAGGGAACAAGTTAGGGCTCAACACGCCGGTCGCTAGAATTCCATTCCTACTCACCAAAGGAAAGTCAACAAGGTGTCAAAACATATATTAACTTAGCTAATGCTTTGTCTAATGAAATCAAGTTATGCATATTTAAAGTCACTCAGGGAAACTTGCAAATTCTTGGCCTTGTGAGCTAGAATTCGCATTTTATAGCTTCTTGTCTAAGAGACTCGCAAACTTTTCAATCCAAAAGACTTAACAAAAGCTCAAAAATTTTTAAATCTTTCATGATTTTGCACAATTTTAGACATTTTGTAAGGAAAAACGGAGTTGCACGAGTACACGGCAAAGTGCTAGGCAAAAATCTAATCGAAATATTACCCACCCCAGACTAAAACGAAACATTGTCCGCAATGTTTTAAAGGTACGGGTTCTCAATGCAAATCTAAAGCCATTGGTTAGTTATGCTAATAGAATAACGATAATCGATAAAGATTTTGGATATCGGAATTCCATAAGAGCGTCGAAACATGAAACTCGAGTGGAGAAAAGACAAAACTTCGAGCACGAGAGTCTTCATGTATCGAGGAAAATCCTGGACATAAACAACAACAACACGAAACACGAGAAATCGAAGAGGCTAACCCCTTCACGTCACTTATTAGAAAATAGAAAGAAGATAGAGATAAGCATGGGGTGCGTCCCACGAAGCCAGCGCATCGCTTTTGATCATCGAGTCGCTAGCCTGACTCCTCCCCAATTCATTTGTCCTTGGGGAAACAAGCGGAAGGAATACCCGGATCAAAGATGGTATCCTCACTCCTGAGGGAAAGAGAATGGGTGGGTTGGGAGGGAAAGAAAATGTCGGGCTCCAGCACATAAAGGTTAAATCCTCCCATACTTTCAAAAGGTGTATCAAGAAAGAGTGATCCATCATCCGGCGGTTTAGCGGGCGGACGAAGGGATGACGGATCAAAGAGAAATGACTCCATAGAAGAAGGGAGTCCATGGTACAGAGAAGTGTATTTCAAAGGCTCAAACATGAAGGCATCTAAGAGAGGATCCTTTTTCTAATTAACTTTTGTTTTAAGAATGTCCTCTCCGATAAGTATCCCAGGGTTTAAAATCTTGTCCTCGGAAAGGAACGAAATCAACGTATCATCTTCATGGAAATCCTCACGAGGAAAGGAATCACTCTCGGATAAAAAATAATATTGGACCTCAGGATCAACAAGTTCATATGTTGAAAACTTCACTTCCTTATCTTTATTTGAGAAAAACGGATCATCGTATTCTTCTTCATCCTCAGAAAGAATTGAGTCAGTAGGATCAAGTTCATCGATGAACTCCTCACTTTCTTCCGCAAAGAGTTGATTTTCAAAAATTTGAGTATATTCAGAATCGAATTCAAACAAGGGATTTGTGAATGTCGTTTTGAAAGATTCTGGATCGAAAGATGTCTCAGAAGAAGGTTCCATAATCTCATAAGAAGGAGTGGGATTGCCACTCAAAGGAAGGTCAGTTTTATTAGAAATCGGAGGTGGGACAAGTGGTGTGCTCTTAGAGCTAGCAGTTTCCACCACTACCGTTGTAGACTCCTTTTCTTATTTCTTTTTCCGTTCAATTTGTATTGTCGCATAATCTTAATCGTAAACCTTGAAAGATCAATTTGAGACGTTTTAGGTTCAACTTTCTTCACATCATTCGATCATCCGGAGGGTACGAAGACGCTCATTATATAACAATTTCTCGAGTAAAAGGATGTCCCCCTCCGGGTCAAAAGTAGCATTATTATTAATCTCAACTGGAATCGAATCATCATTAAGGAAGGCCTCGATCTCTTCCCAAATGGGGTCACTTTCTGTAGTGAGAGACGGGAAAGAGTCGGGCATAATCGGATTAGACGGTAAAGTAGGATTCCCACTTTCTTCAGAAAAATCAATCACACCGATGCTATGAATCGAATGATCATCGGGTGGAGGTTTTGAAGTTTGTTCGGCATAAAACACAATCTTTTCATTTCCTTTTCTGACCGTTAACGTTCCTTGGTAATGATCCACAAGGACTTTCACGGTTCTCAAGAATGGTCTTCCAAGAGTGAGAGGGACTCGGGCGTCGACCTCTATATCAACTACGGCAAAATCCACGGGAAAATGGAATTTATCCACTCATACCATAACATCGTTAACTACACCAACCGTGTGAGCAATTGTTCGATTAGCTAATTCAATAGTCATAACGAGTCAGATAAGATTCTTCAATCCAAGCTCATGATATATCGCAAGAGGCATGAGACTTATGCTTGCACCCGAATCGGTTAGGGCATTACATTCCTCAATATCATTCAAAGAGCAAGGAAGGAGCAATTTCCCGGGATCACCAAGCTTCTCGGGAGCTTGGTTCAAGGAAGAACTAGACGGTGTAGGCTCAAGTGAAATCTTTGAAATTTGTTCCAATTTCGCTTCATAAATCTCGTCAGCAACTTTCATCAAATCAGTCGTAAGTTTGAACTTGGTTCCAGAAACAACTTTCATTTTGTCGAACCTTGATTGAATAGATTTGCACGGTGAAAGGTTAGAACTTGGAATTTTGACTGAGATAGAAGGAACTTGGGCAACCAAAGGTTGGACGTATTTGGCTTTTCCATTATCAAGAGGAATCACCGGTCCTTTGTCACCGGGTCTCGTGGCTACACTCCTCACCGGAGAGGAAGTAGTCATCGGGGGCCCATCATCTCGAATGGTTATGGATTTCATTTCTCCCTTAGGGTTTGGAATTGTGTTACTTGGGAGAGAACCGGAACCCGAGGGTTGACTCATTTGGCACAAAACAGCGTTTAACATATTCTCAAGTTTATTCTGCGAAGCATCCATCTTGTTGTTCTGAAGTCGAATTTCATTCTTGAACTCATTGCTTTGTCTTGTTAACGAAGATTGTGTAGGATCGATATATTATTGTGTTGATGATTCGGGTGGTCTTGGATGAGAGTTGCTTTGTAAAATTATGAAAGGTTAGATTGAAAGCTCCACCCCTTCCATGGATGGAAGGGGTATTTATAGTTACAACTTACACGACCTCCTAACGGCCTGTGGATCAGGGATACAGTGGGTAAAGACCTCCCTTCCTCCACGGTGTTACTCTAAACTATTCTACGCTACTGACTAACTAATTAACTATTAAATAACGTAAACAACGACAAATCTACGAGCTAACATATGCTAGACTATTATTGGGGTGACCGACACTTTAACATGGAATTTCCAATTCCTAACAATCTCCCCCTAAGAGAGGTCACCCCATGAAATACATTTTGCTTCCTAGCATTCTATCTTTGACTTTGTTCTTGAGCTCGTAGATTTGAATTCTTCATTACAGCAATATTTGTGCTTTTGTAGCGATTCGTCAAAGTCCGCATTGATTTGTACATTAAGTGGAGGTCTTTGAACTGATCCACATCTTTGATGATCTTCGAGCTTTCTTTGAGATCATCAATCACAGTAAATCTCTCTGGATCATCCATAGTTGTGTTGCCTTCATGTGAAGTTGTGACTTTCGGACCGACATGCTCACACTTTTGAATCATGACATCTTTCCATCAGAGTAGCAGAAGCTTTACCGGTTCATGATATTTGCAGCAGAAAGGTAGCATATAGTATAAAATATCGTAACCGTGCTATTGTAGATATGCACCAGTCATGATTTCTTTAATTAAGTGTGGATGCTGTGAGCATGCAGCTTTGGATTGACTCCTCACTCTGATCACCGCGAACCGTCCAAATGTACCCTGCAAACAACAGTAGCAATAAAACACACGAAAATGTCTTTGATCACTTTCGTTGAATTGAGGTACACGCCCACGCTTCTCATTGATCAAGATACAAGTATTGCCTGTGATCGTAGATTCCTAAGAATCTCTTGACAGGGTTTCGCAGCTTAGCCGCTCTCAAACCGAACGCCTCAAAGAAGACAACACGGAGTGAGTGAACCAAAGAGAATTGAGATTTACTGATTGATAGAAAATGATTTGAAAAAATCGCGTACTGCTTCGCAAGAGAGAAAGAGTTTTGCAATAATGCACGAAGGTTTAGAAGAAGAAAATCATTTTTCAATCATAAATACCCTTTTGATTTTGAAGATAATACACAATCGAAGAGCTAGAGAAAAGAGTTTTTGAGCACAACGACCGGTTTTTCAAAGGTATCCGTCAATCCTTTTCCTGGACCAAGGTTGATTCAAGATTGAATCGCCCCATTGTTTCTATCCAGTTGTCACAAGCTTGATCTTTTGCAAGATCTCACATGTCACCCACCAAGAGCTTGTTAGATGTTGGCTCTAGAAGGATTTCCATCTGCATCGTGAATATTATTACATATCACTCAGATGTTCTAGCAATACCACAAGGATAATGCGTAGGACTCTTAATATATTCTTACTTTCCACATTGTGTGAAACAGCAAGTCTTCAAGAATTTTGTGTCCTAATGAGATATTGTGGATGATCTCTTGGCTCTACACTCAAATGTGCACATTTGGTTTCTATGCCGGAGACTAGGGAGAGGGTCTCCTTCTTCAATATCAACAATCTCTAAGAGAAAGTCGATAGATAATGTCGGTTCCCCGTGAGAATGAAACAAGCCCTTTTAAGAGGAACTTGAGTAGTTTGGGAAGTTTAGTGCAGTGCGTCACTGGGTCCATGACGTCTTGTCTTCAATACTAGAGTTACCTTAGTAAACACCAAGATAGTATGTATTGAACCCGGTGTCCGCCCTAAGGTTGAATTATTGGAGGGCTATTTCTTTTCACCCTTTTTCACATTCCAATTCTTTTTCATTCTCAACCCTTCAGTGCTTAATGAGACTTCATAACTAGAACCTTGTTGGGTTTATTCCAAGATTAGCTCCGTCTCACCAAGCACTCTTCCCATTTCTCATTTTTCTCCTTTTTTTCATCATACCTAGGGACTCTACTCTATCTAGTGGATTATCCCTGGGTAGATCCCTCCGGTGCTGGCGGATCGTGGGAACGAATACCTAACCTAACCATCCTTATAACACCATGCATAAAGTAAATTGGTCGGTCTTTTGGTATTGTTCTTTTCTTCTTGAAACCAATTGAAAAATCATTTGGAAAAACAATCAAGGTACTTGTGATACGAGATCAAAGTATTTTGTACCTTAATAGTTTTGATCATTTAGACAACCTCCCCCTCAACATGTGCATATGATTTAGAAAATGTTTGGCACATGGAGGCAAGAGTTCTTTGAAATAATTTCTTGATCACAATTTCCATTGGAAAAAGCCATTTGATTTTCTTTGGTAAATTCTCCCCCTCAATATGTGCATAGGATATTTGAAATCATTTTATCACATAGAGGCAAGAGTTCTTTTGAAGTACTTTTCACGATCACAAAAGCCATTAAGAAACCATTTGCTCCCCCTCAATATGTACTTCGAGATTCGAAAGCGTTTAGCACATATGAGAGAGCAGCCTGCACCTTTTCATCAAATCGATCATCATTTATCAGATTTCATTATTAAATCACAAATTCTCCCCCGATCAAAAATATCAAACCCTTTGAGATTTTGGATCCCAAGTGATTTAATAAGGTTTGGAAAACATGGGAGAATATGTGGCCAGGTTTAAATACTCATCTTGTTTTGGATAAATCCTCCTCCTCAACATGTGCATTGTATATTTGAAATCGTTTTGCACATGGAGGCAGGAGTGCCTTTAAAGGACTAAAACCAATTCTATTTAAACAGATAAGAGATTTAAATCACGATCTCTCCCCCGATCAAAAATATCCAACCATTTGAGATTTGTGATCCCATCTGATTTAAATCATTTAGAAAAGTTTGGGAAAAGACATGGCAAGATCTAATTTTGAAAAATGACTGATAGAGGACCAATTATAGACATTAAAGATTGTTAGTGTCAGGTATGATAGTTTATAAGAGATCTTTTAAGTAAAACAAAACAATTTCACAATCAAACAAGAACAGAAAAAAATTTCATTTTGAAAGACCTTGATTCTAAAGAAAAAATCATACCATGACATAACATTAAATCTTTAGATCGCCACTTATTTTGTACAATCCGGACTTTTATGAAGCAATATTGTTTGAAAATAATTTAATTTAAATCACTCTCCCCCTCAATCGATGACCGTAGTCGATGATTAAGTGACTTAGGTTTTGATAAAATAAAGTCCGATGATTTTCAAAATTTAGTCCAGTTTATTTTCAAAAACAATATTTTCCCATTTTCAAAACAATTTTATCAAGTTTGTTTTAAGAAAAATGGTATCATCCACTACTTATTCCTGCACAAGATACGCTTGGTTGAGAAGCTTCGTTATTGCTGTAGGGCTTGGAAGAAAAACCGTCTGCTGATGCAGGGAGACTTCTTCTTACGTTGCATTTTGAATGCCAACTGAGGTCAAATTAAGCTCTGTTTCTTCAATTACATAGAAGAAAACCATCCTGCTCATGCAAAGGAGACCTCTTATGTTGCATTTATGCCAACTCTCCATAGAAGTCCAAATAAGCTCCGTTTCTTCATTTGTCAACCCAAGATATAGTTACCCTTTCCTTTCTGCATCCAATCATCTTCAATTGTGGGATCCGGATCGGGAACATTCTTATGTACCAATATACCTGCATACGTAGTGAACACACATACGCATATATGGTGGTCGACATCACCCATAACAGAAATCGACTAATTAAAGTCGATTCAACATAACAATCAAATAAGGCATGGGGTTTATGTGTTAATCAAACTCTAATCAGCTAAACCTAACAATCATATCCTAAATTCCTAGTCCTTCGACACAGGCAATTATCATTTTTAATTAAGCACGTAGGATAATTAAGAAAACTCGTTAAATGATATAGATTTGAAAACATTCTCCCCCTCAATCAATGACTTATTTTCTTAAAAGTTTAAAAGCCAAGTCATTGATTGAGTTTTCAATTTTATAAAATTTCTGAAACTGATTGATTTTGCAACTCATTAACCACCATTTAGTTGAAACAAATATTTTTCTGAACAATTTTAGACGGAAAAACAATTGTGTAGGAACAGCAGTCCTTTGACATACTTTCCTCAAATTGTTTTAGGATAAGTGCACGAAATATTTGAAAATTGTTTAGCGTAGCACTTTCCTTTCTTTTGAAGATCGGGTTGCTATCTGAAATAATAGCAAACCATGGTTTAAGCACGGGTTACAGTCTGAAGTAACTGCAAGCCATATTTTGAGACATGTTTTGAAAAGAATATTTACACCTCCTGCTCGAACTTCATCTATGGTCCCGTGCCATTATTGAATGACATTTCTAAGACCGTAGATGTTATCGATACCAGAAGACATGTCTTTGAAAACATATTTTTGGTATTTTTCAAAAAATTTTAATTTTTATGGGTTTTTTAAATTTTCTATTTTTCTATTTTGTTTTTGCTGGTTTTATATTTTTGTATTTGGTTTTTCAGATAGATATGTACAAGGATAGAGAAGATGATATAGTTAAAGAAGATGATGATACGAGTACTGAGATAAGGATATCGAAAGCAAAAGACGTAGAAGATAGAAGTCATCAACTCTTAAACATTCACCACCAAAGCTTCCGTGGCTCTTGAATCAAGAAAGAAATTGAACCATCCTGAAGAGACTTTGGCACTTCCCCAAACAGAAAATCCTTTAGCTGAAAGGATTCAAGCTCTATTTCAAGCTTTCCTTAGCCGTGCACGAGAAGCACACCATTATCATAAATCTCGCTGCTCCTTTCAAGAATAATCACCGTGATTCTTCGTTCGAGGTTATATCATCAACAAGAACAAGAACGTATCATCCCACACATAAATAACTCTTCTCAAATTTCATTACCACTGAAGTCTGACGCAATCCATTCCAAAAGGTGTCAAGAAACCACTTCCCCCAAGCAGTTGAATTGATGCAGTCAATCTCTTAGACTAGAGTTCACGAACCCGAATACACATTTACCCAACGACAAAGAAACTTATACCATCAAGTAGCGATTAAGTCCAATAGCCAAAGAATAACCCCGATGTATACTGTTCTCTCCCCTGAAGAAAGTGTATGAAGCTCAAGAACCCGAAGTACCCGAATGCCCAAAGAGAGAATAACCGATAACATTGAAGAAGCATGCCGAATCACTGATTATCTCTGCGGAGGACTATCTCTACGGATTTCAACTCCGAATAAGTGATCATATCTCTAATCACTGAAGCACTCAAGTGAAAGAATGAGCGCCCCCAATGTACACAATCCTCTCTCCCCAAATGATTGCGATAACATCGAAATCATCACACACTTGTGTACCTTTTTATCATCTAAACTAACTCTTACATCTCTTCCCCCACGTAGTTGGAATAAGAACACTAAACGCTTTGATGAGTAAACCTTGAGTTTCTCTGCGGTCATGACATATGTTTTCCGGATATCTTCAATCACTTAGAAGAATTAAGTTCATCAAGTTTACTCGCCATGAGTCAAACCTTGAGTTTCTTTCATAATAACATTTGTCTTCCCGGATATCTTCAATTACTTAGAAGTATTAAGTTCATCAAGTTTACTCGCGTTTAGATGCTTGTCTCCTTCCCCCTTGCTGGTTTTGACACTACAGAATCAGCAACATATTATAAGCCCAAATACTAGAAATCTGTTGAGAAGAACGCTTAAAGTCTTTGTGAGAATCAACTTGCTGAAGTATAGTGTGAGCAAGTCTAATTGGAGATTAAATTCGACATATCACTCTCCCCCAATTAGTGCTCTCCCCTTAAACCGACAATCTGTTTGATAAATGCCCATATTAAGAAGAAGTCTTTTGATAATCAAATGCAACTCGTCTTTAGTCTTCTAACATGCAGCAGAGAATGTAGAACTCGACTGTAGACTCGACCTTCTTCAAGATTGTCCGAATGGGGAATAGAGTGTTAACATCTTCAACTCACACCAAAAAGCATCCCACCAAAAGCATCCCAATTAACTTACATCTTGCAAATCCCCTTAACTAAAATCCCTCCCAATCAAACAAGAACACAAAGATGTTCATCAAGGAAATCAAAGAATCAGGTCGTAACGAACACACAAGATGGTAACACCAAACTACCAATCACATCAAACAAGAACAGAGAGATTGTTCGGAATCATCATGTTGATGTATACGTGAAGCATTAACCGGAAGCACTTTGTCGATATACTCATCAATCCAAGTGAAGATGTCAACCAACGGCTTCTAAGAAGAAACTCCATGTAACGATGACCCGATAAGAAGAAGATTGGTTCTTACATGAGTTTGGAGCCCTTTGATCATTTATTCTCAAAAATCAATCAACCATGCAGTAATTTCACACTTCTTCTCCCCCTCAAGAATTCCATACGGAGTTGCCATTCTTGATTAAATAAGTGAAAATCATCCGAATGTTCTATTCACACTTCTCTCCCTCAAAATCATACGATGTAGCCATCTTCATTATAATCGAGCAAGTGGAATGAGAAAACAATCGCAGTAGCCCGGTTCACTTGATGACTGAAGCGCATGGAAAAAGTATGAAGCATGTTTATGAGAATGGTCATAAAAGAAGATTTTCTTCTTCGTAAGATAAAGCGCACTGAAGCGTACACTTTTCTTTTCTTTAGAGTACGAGACATGAACTGTTGTGTTCATACGTCATTATGTTGAAGTACGAGGCCTGAACTGATGTGAACATACGTCATAATCTCTCTCTTTTCAGCTCTCTTGGCAAAACATGTGATCAACCCCATTATCATTCAGTAGGCTCTTTGTAGTGACAAATGATGGAGAAAACCCAATATGATGAATTTGACCTCAGTAAAATACCTAACTCGGACTTAAACTTGCACATATGTAACAAAGAGCGGCGCCGAGACTTCATGCCCATTTGAATCTCTAAGTACTCTATACTCTTCAACCAACCAACCATCGAGTATTAGACGTATATCACCTCTTGAAAATCCACAATTGAATGTGACACTGAGCACTACAACGTAACTCCTTTAAGTGATAGTTATTTTGTGGTGATAAGAGCCCAATTCCCCCAAGTGGTAAAAAGAAAAGGTAAAAGACACCCAACAATAACTAGATTTCCAAGTCTTCGTTTTTTTATAATAAGCTCAACAAGGATCTCAAGAATCTTCATCTATCCATCCCATACCTTCGATACTAAGTACACTCGCCGTGATAATTCACTTCAACCTCAAATAAATAATAGTGAATTAACTCCGTTGTCACATCTTCGACAAGCTCAAATCTAGCCTTATTTGACAGTAAAACGAACTTTGATAATGGTTTCATCCCGACCATGGTTAAAAGCATGTAACCCCGTAAAACCTTGTAATAACCATACTGCCATGACAAATATCCAAACATACATCCAATTCATGAAGTATACCCTTTTATCCCTTCTTCGAAACAGAAATCGTAGCACCAGCATCAGAAAAAATCTCGAAATACACTTTCCTTTTCTCCAGGATGGTTCCATCAATACGGGATTTTACAACTCTATGGTTTAAACCGAAAAATAATTTCTTTTGAGGGATTTTACAAAACCAAGAATAAACCGTAAGATAGATCCGGAAATGCACTTTACTATTATCCGGATGTTTCCATTGTCACGGGATTTTACAAGTCTATGATTTAAACCGAGAAATAGGTTCTTTCGCGGGATTTTACAAAATCAAGACAAAACCGTAAACAATGTCAATTTGAATGTGTTATGACAACTTTGGTTTTGGTGAATATCTGTTTTAGGGGAACATGCAGTGGTTCATAAATGGTTCATTATCCAACATCAATAACATCATCAACCATCCAATAAACACTTTGGTAAACACATCATTCACACTTCTGTCGGCTGTTGCTGTGACCATTTGGTGAAGTAAAACCGATATGTCAAACTTGATCATGAAGTAAAATTCCCCAGATTTGCTACTTAAACTTGTACTAATCCTCGTGAAAAAGAAACGGTGTACCCAATGTACTAAACCTCTTGACATTCTCAACTGAGTGAGACACCGAAGTGATAGTTACGTTGTGAGTTAAGCGAGAAAGAATCACAACCGTAATTAAATAGCCAAGTCTTTATCACCCTCTATAAATGCTCAAACAAGTCATCTTCGCGGAATGGTAGAAAGAAAGAAGACGAAATAAGTAACCATGCCTTGAAAACTTCACTATAAAGCCAAATAAGAAATACCAAACAACAACCTCGTAGTCAACCGTGTTTATCATTCAGTTCAAGCCGTGACATAATGCCCATCGTAGACCGCACAACGAATCTCATCATTACCTCAAATCACATCATCTACCAACTCGGATCCTATGAAAACGATATTAACACCCGATCTAATATAGTGACTAAACCTGATCAATTTAAGCTTAAAAAAATGTCCAGTTATGCTTATATTCCGGTCAACTCAATCAAGGTTTATAATGATCTTGTATTAAATCAAAGTTCAACATCCAACATAATTCCAAAAACCCCATGTCCAGTCCAACGACATCATTAAAACATAATCCTATGTTGGATACTTATGCGAATTATCATGGCAAAGAGGTCTTGAATATCAATCTGCATCATCAGTTACCCTCAATACTTGAATACAATTTGCATACAAACCATTGTCCAACACCAACTTATCATTTGAAAAACACACACATATATCAAGCTATTAAAAAAAACAGATCCGAGTGCAATAACATTAGTAGCAGATCGGTCCATAATCCAATAATAGTGCACGGCCCAATTCAGACACAAATAATACGTGGCCCAACCAGTGATAATCCATCTGATCCAGAAATAATACACCCTAATTTTTTGGGGATATAAAACATGCACATAATCACACAAACTAATTTGCAACCCTAAATATCCACTCACTAAAATCTCCACCTCTCTCACCCCTGTACGCAGCTTCTTTCACCATCAAACCCTAATCCATTTCTACAGCCACTAAATCCCACTCACCAGAAATTGGAAACGCACCATGAAATCCATCCAAGATAAGTACCCATTTCGACCTAGCCACAGGGATGGCATAAGGTTCATCATTATCCATGGCACATCTTCAAGATCAATTAGTGGTCTCGGGTAAGATTATAACGTGGTATTGTTCTTGTTTTGTCTTCAATCGAAACAAAGAAAAGATTGAAACCAAATGGTTTTGGTCTTTCTTTATATTTCGAATATTATTATGAAGTTTTAACTTCGAATATGACAAGATCAATGATGATATTGGTTCATCGGAGAAAAAAAATCTTGGAAAGATAAAACGTGAACCATGGCTGAGATCTTTTGAAAGTTTTCTTTTTGTTCTTAGAGTCTTGGTTGATTGTTAAATGAAGAAGAAAGATAAGTTAGGATAGATTTGTGATTGGATGTTGATGGTTTTCTGTCGATTGGACTGATGATGGTATTTTGGTACTGAAGTCATTAAGACAGTGATATATGGTTTATGTTGTTGATGTCGAGGTCGAGGTCTAGTGGTAGTTTCTTTTTCATCTTATTTCTGTCGAGACAAGTAACAAGTCGCTAACCATTATTTTGACAAAATACCAAGACAAGTCGCTACTAGTCATGAGTCAAGTTGCTATGTTATAACCAAGTCGCTAGCTTCATTTTCCAGAGCAAGTCGCTACGACTTGTTAAAAAACAAGTCGTTAGGTCAAATGTTTTTCCAAGTCGCTACCATTTTCAAAACATACAAGTCGCTAGCTTATTTTTCTGTTGACAACTCGCTAGTTAGACGACTTGTAAAGACAAGTCGCCACCAGTAAAGTCACAAGTAGTACAACTCGCTAGGATGAATAAATGACTTATTCCGGCGTTATTTCCGACCAAGATTCCGACCATCTTCATAGTTACCCAGAAAAATTGCAAAAAAGATGCACCTTTTGACCCATTATGACCACAAAAAATGACCTGATATTCATATTTTGGACAAAGCTACCCAAACAGAACTTGGACAAAAAAAAAGCAGACTTGGACACATGTATGAACCAGTTAAGACCATAGACCAAATGGATAATAAAACATATTATTAACTGTTTTTCGAAACATAATAAAAAAAAATTGACCACAAATAAGGTTAAAAAAACAGTCAAAAACATGAATCAAAACCACAACAAATCATCAAAAACACACAACCTGTGCTCTGGTACCATTTGTAGGATCGATATATTATTGTGTTGATGATTCGGGTGGTCTTGGATGATCAAAATACATGTTTGCCATAGTTAGAAAGAGAAAGTAGAGAGAGGGAGTTTCTTGGTAGAGAGTTGCTTTGTAAAATTATGAAAGGTTAGATTGAAAGCTCCACCCCTTCCATGGATGGAAGGGGTATTTATAGTTACAACTTACACGACCTCCTAACGGCCTGTGGATCAGGCATACAGTGGGTAAAGACCCGTCCTTCCTCCACGGTGTTACTCTAAACTATTCTACGCTACTGACTAACTAATTAACTATTAAATAACGTAAACAATGACAAATCTACGAGCTAACATATGCTAGACCATTACTGGGGTGACCGACACTTTAACATGGAATTTCCAATTCCTAACAGATTGGAATTCATTTCTCAAGCTTGAAATCTGAGTTTGCATGGTGTGGATTTTAGCATTATTGTTTTGAACGTAATTTGTGAATTCATTAAAGGGAAAAGGCAGAGCTTGATAGCTTGAAGCTTGATATCCTTGATTGTAATTAACTCCTTGGGTCGGGTATTGATTTGGTGGGGCTTTGAATTGGTTTTGAACATTTGGTCCACGAACTTGATTCTGATTAAAACGAGTTTGATTGTTCGATTGAGAAAATCCCGGAGGTCCCATTTGATTACTAACACGAGGGTTCGTTTCAACTTGAGGACGGTATTGGTTACCTCCGGTTACGGCATTAGCTTCGAAAGGAATTCCATCGGTGGCGGTACAATTGTAGTAAGCATGCGGGCCAGCACAAGTAGTACAAGTCGATTCCACCGCTTTGACTTGAGCGGGTGGAGAAGAATTAATCTTAGCCGTCTTAATCTTAACCAAACCCTGTATCATATCCGTAAGCTTATCAATCTTAGCATCGGTGCTAGACGTATTTTCGTAAGACGAGGACGATGGTGAAACACTCACTCGGGCAGCAACTGATTTGCTACGTGAGGTACGAACTTTAGATTTGTTCTCAATAATCGACAAGGCATCTCTCGTTGATCTGGTCAACAAATTACCACCCGCGGCGGCATTGAGAGAGTCTTGATCAGTCTCATTCAAACCGTTATAAAACGTATCAAGTTGGTGTAATTCCGTAAAACCATGATGGGGACATTGCCTAAGCAAATCTTTAAATCGGTCCCATGCCTCACTAAATGATTCATCAAATCTTTGTGTGAATTTTGTTATTTCATTTTTAAGCTTGTTGTTTTAGACGGTGGGAAGAATTCGCTCACGAATTTTGACACTAAATTCTCCCATGTGGTTATCGATCGAGGTGGTAGTTTTTCGAGCCAACCGGGGCCCCTCGAGTGAAAATGGGAAGAGTAGTAGCTTGATAGCCTCTTCCGGAACGTTACGGTACTTGATCGTAGACGTGAGCTTGTTAAATCGTCGGATATGAGAGTGAGGATCGTCCCTCTCAAATCCATAAAATTGTCTTGAGGATACCAAGTTGATCAAGCCGTGTTTAAGCTCAAAGTTATCGGCAACGATTGCCGAGACGACGATGGCTTCTCCATAACCCTCGGTGGGCGCTTGTAGTTGCTCTAGCATAGATCGGTTGTCCTCCGCCATTTCGACGATGGGCGGAGCTTCATTAGTTCGAATCTCGGGTTCGACTAATGGAGCACGTCTATTTCGCCTTCTCGTTATTGTAGCAGTTTCATGTATCGGTCTGTAGTTATTAGAACGAGTGCGCATGCACTTTCAAAAACCAAGGCAATTAAATGAGAACGGTATTCGAAAACAACAATGAACTTAACCAATAATCCCAAGTGAATAAATCACTTCTATAAGACAAACGCACAAGGGAGCGGAGAAGCTTTATTAGGTCAGCGTGAAGCTTATTAAAAACCCGCCTCTTTTCAGCCGCAATTTAATGTCAGGCCGTCCTTATACCCCCCACACAGTTTGTTTATCCGATAGAAATAAATCGACTCACAAGCGACACAAAGGCAAGTTTTTGATCTTTGGTTCGGGAACTTACTAATGATAACACCTCAAGTTGAGAGATGTTATATAATTGATGTATTCTTTTTTAGCTAAAAAACAAAAGGAAAATCTTTTTGTATTTTTAATATGATATATATATACAAAAGAAAAAGGAAAATATTTTTTACTTTTTTGATTTTTACAAAAACAATAACTTCACGAAGAAGGATCTCGAGTCACTAATCGTCAAACCGTTAACGATATTGTCGCGACACAACCTCCCCGGCAGCGGCGCCAAAAATTGATTCGAATGTAGGCTTAGGGGTGTGTGTGTATGGATAAAACCACAATATCGATATCAAAAATAACCACAAGAAATGATTTAAAATCCCTTTAGGAAAAAGGATAATGAATCAAAACCCGTGAGTGATAGTGATACGGATTAGGAAATCCGAGTCGTTTCCCAACGAGGTGTGATTGGGCAACGTCGTTTAAGATTCGTTATTAAAATGCTCGATATTTTAGATTTTTTATTTTGATCTAAACTACGGGAAATGGAAAAGCATAAAAGGGAAATTATACTACGGGGAATCCTAAATACGCAAATTAAACAAAATGAAACGCGAATAAAATGCAAATACATCTAAACTAAATCCTAAAAATGATCTAAAATTACTTTTAAACTAAAAATGCAATTTAAAACTTAACTATGATTTAAAAATAATTTTTATGATTTTTCCTGAATTTATTTGAATTAAAAACTAATTTATAAATTCTAATTTAAAGCTAAATATGTAAAAATGATGAAAATAAATGTGAAAATTATGAAAGTAATTTTTAAAAATCTAAAATAACTACAGAAACTTTTTAAAATTTATTTTGTATTTTTCTGATGATTTATCTAATTTCTATGAATTAAAAACTATTAAAACTAATTTAAATGCTAAAAATTACTATTTTAACTAATAAAATTATGGAAAAATATTTTTTTGGCTTTTTATATTTTTCTTAATCTGAGAAAAATGAAAACATATTTTTTAAAGCTTTTCTGATTTATTTGTATTAAAAAGTAATTAAAAAGTATTAAAAACTAATTTTAAATGAGAAAAATAGCAAACAATGTTGGAAAAATATGAAATTCTCCAGAAAAGTCCTAAATATTATTCTAAGTCTGGGAAAATTATCAAATACAACTTATCAGGACTGAATAAGCACTTAGGGAGCAAGCAGTTACAAATAAGCACTCTAAAAATAAGCTAAAGGGAGTAATAAGCTATTATGGATAATCCTTAAGCTAAAAGGAGCTAAAGGAAGCCTATGGGAGCATAAATAAGCTAATGGAACATGCAATAAGCTAAAGCTAAAGGGGAAATAAGCTAAAGGATTATTTAAAGGATACTAAGGAAAATAAGCTAGGGGATAAGCTAAAATGGATAAGCTAATATAGTCTAAAGCAACCTAATAAGCTAAAGGGAGTCCTAAATAAGCAGTACCTAAGGCAAATAAGCACAAACTGAAACAAATAAGCACATAAGTCTGCTGTTGGGACAGCAGACTCAGTAGCAAAAGGGGGCTTTTCAAGCTTATTTTAGACAAGGTAAAAGATTTTTTTGAATTTTTTCCTTTTGAGGGAAGTGAAACAAGCTGTTGAAAATGGTATTTTTGATTTTTACAAATTTTTATGACAATTAAAAGTGGGCTAAACAGCTGATTGAAAATTAGCCAAAAACTGATTTTGGACAAAAACTCAACAAAGCACCGATTTAAATCACTTAGCAAACCTAGTAAAAGATTTTTTGAATTTTTTTCTTTTGGGAATAGTGAAACTAGATACTAAAGTTGCTATTTTTAATTTTTTAAAATTTTTATGACACATAAAAATAGCTAAAACTACTGTGTGAAAACGATGGTTTGGCTGTTTTGGCAAAATTTTGACAGAAAACCCAAACTGACCCAAAAGCTTTGACCAATCTTGACACTAACCCAGACTCTAAAAACAAACCAAAGTGACTTAAAGCACTCAACAACACATGTTAAAAAGGACTTTAACTACTATTTTCACAATAAGCTGTTATAAAAACTTTTTAAGACCAATACTTAGTAACTAGACCCAAACACTTTCAAACTTGAAAATTATACCTAAAACACCTTCTAAACTATGACTAATACTGAATTTAAGTAATTTGAAATTCAAACAATGACCAAACGAGTGAAAAATGGATTGTTCCAAACGCCCCTTTATGTGGGCTATTTGGAGTTTTTTCAAAGGGAAAGGCTTTTTAAGCTTGGATTTTAAAAGATAACTACTGAATAAGCTTTAATACTACTGAAAAAGTGATTATGAACTGAAAATAAGCACTATAGATAAGCTATGTCTAAAAAGCTAGAATTTTTTATTTTTTAAGAGATTTATGTGAAAACTAAAAAAAATGTATATAAACTAAACTAATGAAACGAAAAGTAGTTTTAGATTATAATAAGCATTAAAGAGCAGGAAAAAAAAAAGAAAAATAAGCTAATAAGCACTTTTGACTTTTTTATTTTTTTTTTTTATTTTTTTTTGGATTTGTTTTTAAATGGAAAACTTATAAAACTGAAAAGACTTCTATGAATACTAATATATACTCACAATAAGCTATTACGAAGCTTCTATGAGCTTATGATGGTAGAACAAGAACTAATCAACCATTATGAATAATAAACATAAGCATACTTTTTGGACCGAAATGTAAATGAAATAATTTTATTAATAAAAACTGAGTACAAGAAACTTTAAGACAGCAAAATATGCATTAAAATAAGACTACAAAGCTGAAATAAAAACAGAAAATTAGACAATAAAAAAAAGACAACTCTCTTGTGATACAAAGGGGGTCCTATATATAGCTGAGGAGGAGGGTTGCTGCTAGGGTTTGGGAAGGACCCAGAAGCTTAAATTCCGTCCATTGATCTTATCTTGGTGCCCACTCTTCAATTACAGCCATTGATCAATTTTGTGAGGTGTCATAGCCAATGGGAGAGCTCCATCTGTCATTCTTATCTGTCAATTGCCAAGTCAGCTTCCAGAAGCTTTCCTAAGATGCTTAGTACGAGGTAACATTGTTGGGTAAATTGTTGAAGCAGGGTAAATGGTGTGATGATGATAAAACAATAACTATGGGAGGGGTTTTTCTTTTAGGCGCTACTGGTTCTAGGTGGGATTTATTATTTATTGTTTGACTGTTTTGGATGACTTGGGTAAAAGGGAAGTTTGACCTGTGGGATTGAATGGGGGGTTTGACCGGTTTTAATATAAGGTTGACTTGGATTGGATTTGGTAACCGGGTAAGTGGTGTAAGATAAATGGTTGGGCTTGGATGGTATATAAAAGGATTTGGGCTTTTGGGGAAATAATTTTTGGATCCGGATGTAAAGGTGTAGTAAGGATTAGGATAGTTTTAGGATTTTTAGTTTAGGGGTAAATTGTGACAAGTTGTAAATTGTAGGGACTATTTGTGAAATATTTGAGACAATAATACCAAGGGCCAATCTTGACAACTTCATAAATTCCAAGGACCAAGTTTGTCATTTTGAGAAAATTATTCTTCAAGGACAAATTTTGCCAATTTTGATTCTTCAAGGGTATTTTCTGCTAATTTATGAAAGTTGAGGGACTGATTCTGACACTTCTCCAAAGTTGATCATATCTTTCAGAAATCATCTTCTCAGCATAGAAATCTTCACAGATGCTCAATTATGACCTTCCGGCTCAGCTTCGTGCTCAGGTTTTTTGTCTGGTTTGGC
This sequence comes from Chrysanthemum makinoi, assembly GCA_910596185.1. Taxonomy (NCBI): domain Eukaryota; kingdom Viridiplantae; phylum Streptophyta; class Magnoliopsida; order Asterales; family Asteraceae; genus Chrysanthemum; species Chrysanthemum makinoi. The sequence goes on along the minus strand of OU343216.1, from coordinate 165,068,433 downwards.
TTTCTTTTGTTTGTTTTGACATATCCGTACCTGCACATGCATAAACTCATGAAAACAATAAATATTAGCAATAAACGGCTCTTTCTTGGTTATTTTGGGTCAGATTTGATAAAGAAATGATATGTGTTTTTGCACATATCAGCTGCTCATCCACATCAGCATCATATGTTTTGGCATTTCCCTCAGCAAGAAACATCAACTCTTCTTCATTCAAAACCACTCCATTGTCCTGAGCTTGCACCAGCAGCATCTTGTCCCTGAAATACTCTGCATTTTGAGGGCGTTTTGGAGATGTGCAGTTCCTTGCAATATGTCCTTCACCACCACAGTTGTAGAACTTGATTGGCTTTCCTTGTCCTTGATTTGCATTCCTTCCACGATTCTGATTAGCCACATACCCTCCACCTACTCCACCCTTTCCTTGTTCATACTGTCTTCCTTGCACTGGTTGCACCATGATCTTACCATCTCTGACAATAGCATGATTGTGTAGATTGGATGCGTTCGATATCATTGTTAGTGTGTAGAGTGAGGTTCAGATTTTGCTTAACCATAAGAGCGAGTTGATTGATGAAATTTTCCATGATTGTGTTTGGGTGCGGAGGCTTATATGTTGGATCTGGAATGAGCTTGTGGTTACCGTTACCCATTGGTATGACTTGAGAAGCTTTGGTGGTAATTCCTACATTTGTGTAGAATGTTGTTGAGTCATTTGATGAGCTTGCATCTCTATGATTAGATTTGAACTTATCAAGAATCATTCGTTCAAACATAGCATGCTTCTCATTCTGTAGTAGGAAGGCATACAATTGCTCATAGTTGGTGTGCCTTAATCCTTTGGTTAGCTTGACTGTGGTGACAAATTTGTGCCATTCGGGATTCATGTTGTTCACAAACTTTGAATTGAACCGAATATTTGGCATGGTCATTTTGATATTCCTCATATCATTCACAAGTTTGTGGAACCTCACATAGTATTCAGTGACACTTTCTCCAGGGTTCATCTTAAAGTACTCAAAATCATCATACAATTGAGATTCCCTGTCTTCTTTGGTCAATTGAGAACCAGAGAGAAGCATCTTAACATTGTCCCAAACTGCCTTGGCTTCGGTGTTGTGATTGATTAACTTGTAGATATCTTTTGGTAGACCTGAAGTATAATGTTTTGTAGCCGATATCGCATCGTATCTCTTTTCTCCTTTTCATTGAGCTCATCATACGTCTTTGGGTCCAAACCTAAGATCAATGAACCATCCGCAGCAGTTTCAAGTATGTCTCCGGTAGTCTCAATGCGATAAGGTCCTTCATCAATTTATTTGAGAATGTTAACCCCATTTTCCTTTCCCAAACAGTACAACCTAATTCATTGAGCCCATGAGTCATAATCTGTAACACCCCCAAAATCACAATGTGACAGCGGAAGACTATTTGGGGTATTAATTAGAGGATCATAGTCACAAGTTATAAAAAGCGACTCTAAAGAGACGTTTTTAAATAAGAAGTTGTTACCATTTCATAAAACTCAGTGTTTTGGAAACACAAAAGGAAATACCACATGTTTGAAATTACATAAAAGATAGTTTAAAGCGTTTGAAATGATAACTTTAATTGAAATATAACACCACTTCAAGCGTCCCATGACGTCCACTCCACGCCTTCATGATATTCTAATTTGTACCTGAGATGAGCATGCTTAAAAAGATCAACAAAAATGTTGAGTGATATTCATAGGTTTAAATAATTAGTTGAACACAAGTAAAAGATGATAATTGCTTCGAATACAATCACCATAGAAAACATAGATTATTATTATGCGCTAAGCTCATGACACCAAACTAACCGCATACACCTAATTACTGGTGTAAGTAATAATATTGCCCTCAGAGATGGAATTGCCAATTCCATAGTTAACCAAATATAGTGCGCCCCGGTTATTTCCGATAACCGAGTCGAGGTCGTTAATTCCCATAGTACTATCCACAATATTCGCGTTCACTCGCAAGTGATTAATGGTTCATGATGTAAGGGACTTATGGCATGCAACTTAGGCTATAATAATAATGATCAGGCAGCATACAGTTTAAGAAAAGACTTGTGTTCTAGTTTGTAGCATGCATCTCCCTCGGGGTTTAAAGAAATAAGTAAAGGCGAGGCTATGAACTCACCTTAGTAAAGCAGTATCCGAGTAGTAAAGAAATCAAGTAAGTCGTGCACCGAGTACCGTCACGCGACCTATAATTTATGTACCAATACTTTAATTAATACCCTTGTATTTTGACTCGATAATATTTATATACTCCAAGAGTTTAAGTTATTTATGTGCATCGTTTATTATTGAACATGATTAACCTTGGCTCATGGAAGTGCTTAGACACACGCAGAAGTATTAAAACAAATAAGTCGTGGGTTTGTCGTAACCGGAAGATGATGTACGAAAAATATCGTAAACGAATAGTAAACGTAATACGTATAAAAAAAATGTCGTTTTAAAGTATGAGTATATATAGGAAAGTAACAATTCTTATTATAACGGTTAAGATAAATACATTTCGTTTATAAGTCTTTAATAGAAAAATGGGTATAATCCGTTTATTATCACAAAGAACTAGTAGTTTGGTTACGAAAAGACTTGCGTAATATATTGTTTCGTTTTATTTTTGCGATAGTATTGAAGTTAACTTATAAGGTTGATGTTGAAAATGTAATTACAAGTCGTTCGCAAACCATTTACAAAGCGTATAGAATCCGTCATTTTAAGAGGATAGTGATTATGTTATTGTAAATAAAAGATATGTTTTATCACTTTAAAATGCTTGCTCTCATTTACAATTGATATGGTTTTTGCCTTATAACATTTTTATGCAAGTTTACAAGATTGGAAATTGTTCGAGGGTTCGAAGTAGCGTGGGCAATGGCAGCGAGGAGGGGGAAAAATAGCGTGGCTTGGGCTTGACGTGGGCTGGATGAGCAGCCATGGGTTTCGGCCTGGAAGTTAAAGACCAAACAGGGCCCAAGTTGTTGGGCATGATTGAGGCCCAGCTGCCAACCAAACGTACCAAACGCAAGGAACAACTTTACATCTGAGGCAATTGGACAAATAAAAGGCACTTTAGAAAAAGGAAAGGCATTCTTAGTGCAGGAGGTAGGGACAAGTTTTCTCACTTATACACTTCTTTTGACTCATGAAGGAAAAGAACATTTATTAAACGCATCAAACGAAGCAAACAAAAAGAACATAAGCGAATTTCAGTATTCTGTATTCAAAATTAAGAATGTCGTATTTCGAATTTTTCACTCAAGGGATAAGGAGCATGTGTCGTTGTTGAACCAGGAGAGCAACCAAGCGCACCCTAATTGCTGTACCAAACGCACCTAATAGGAGCTGAAAAGTCGGGTTTAAAACACCACCTTAACTGGGTTCGTCACAACTAATAAAACACAAATAAGTCGCGGAGATAAGCAAGATGGTACGTCGAGTACATCAACAAATAAACGAGGGGAAAGCTAGTCGATTAAGGCTTCTAGTGAGTTAAAGAATTTAGTCGAAAAGGATAGCCAATCCAAGCATGATGTTTTCTTTTAGGTTCTTTCCACACAACAATTATAAACGACACGGGCACATTAAACTCTTGACGTAAGCTAATTACCACATAATTATTTGACAAGTCTTATGTTTTGCTTTCTATTTCCTGTCCTTGTATGCATTGTAGTAACAAAAGAACTAAAAACCCATTTAACTTTAAAAACATATTAGTTTGAAGTCTTGTTTTAACCATTTCATTAGACCCACATCCAAAAGGATGTCTCGACAGCAGTGGGGTTTCGACTCTACTCAAACTCAAGCATAACCCAATTCGAGTATACAATAAACCCAAATCGATAAGCCATAAAAATTTAACTAAACACTTCCATTTTTCGAGCCAATGTAAACAACATATTCGGATTTGAAAGCCTCACTATCAAACTTCACGGAAAACTTATTATGGGTCGATTTATAAACAACTTCACTTAATAAGATTTGACCACAAAATTTCAACAATATTTACAACAATACTATTTCAAAAAGATAAGAAATCAATGAAACCTTACAACACTTTGGAGAGTATATCGGTAAGCAACAAAGAGTAGAAGCAATCCCACCAATTGAATCCACAAGAAACCACAAGCACTTTGAATCTCTCTCTAGCTTTTGATTTCTAAGTTGTGAGTTGTGACCTCCACTTGTGAATCGATGGGGGTTTTTAAAGGAGCAAAGTGAGTAGTTTGGACTTAGTACTCTCGAAGTGGGGTTGAGATAAGAGTCTCCTTTGGGTAATAGCATCAGGGTATTCACGTGGTCTTCCTCTGTCTTCGTTCTTCAGTCGTGGTCCAAAGGGGACAAGGTTTGTCGATTGGTTTTTCCACATAACAGGGGAGCGCCTGTTTTGTTTGTCAATCTGAGGGTGTCAGTTATCTCCATTCGAATAAGGTAAGTGGGTTTTTGGAGATGAAGAGTTTTGGGTGTACTTCTTATCTTGAAGAAGAAGGGGAGGTGAGAGAGGGAGCGACTGAAAAGGGTGAAGGAGTGCAGGTGGTTTCAGAAATATATAAAAACAAGGAGGGTGGGGCGTTGGGTATATCAGGCCAGGGATAAGGGCGAGTTTGTCTTTATTTTACTTTTGTAAGTGTAAATTAGTTGTAAAGTAAAGAGTAGAAGTATTTATTTATTAGGTATTAGATGTATTTTTGTACTCCGTTGATAACTCGTGAATGTATAACTCCAAACGGAAAGTTGTATTATTTATTTTTCTGGACACGTTATAAATAAACTGACATGATGATGACACTTTTAGATTTTTATTAGTTCGCTTTTATTTCCTCGCGTTTTCTTTTATTTTAGTTTGGTACGCGTGCGGACTCATAAGACAAGAAAGATCTTTCTTGTGAGACCCGATTTAGAAATCATAAAGATCGAGCATGGTTAAATAAGACTACTCGGATATGCATAATTTTTAAGCAGGAAAAGATGAAATGTACATGCTAAAATGCTCAATTTAGATCAAATAAATTTGATAAACAGTCTAGTTCATAAATATGAAGATTTAAAATAGCGAAATTTTCCAGGTGACTACAGTACCAACCCCTTAAGAGAATTCCGTCCCGGAATTTTAGTTTACGGTGGTTGTCAGAGTTGGATTAGCAAACAGATGTGGGTACTTAACACGCATGGTGTCTTCGCGCTCCCACGTGTACTCCGGTCCTCTCTTAGAGTTCCATCTAACCTTGACGATAGGGATGCGGCTTTGTTTAAGTCGCTTGACTTCCCTATCCATGATTTCAATTGGTTCTTCGACAAAGTTGAGCTTGTCATCGAGCTTAATCTCTTTCAGTGAAACAACAAGAGTTTCATCCGACAAGCATTTCTTCAGATTTGAGACGTGAAAGGTAGGATGAACTCTACTAAGTTCTTCCGGGAGATCAAGCTTGTAAGCAACCGGGCCAATTCTTTCGAGAATCTTGAAAGGGCCAATGTATCGAGGATGTAGCTTTCCTCGTTTTCCGAATCGAACCTTTCCTTTCCAAGGTGATACTTTCAACATAACTCGATCACCAACTTGAAATTCCATGGGCTTCCTTCTAACATCGGCGTAACTCTTTTGTCGATCTCTAGCAGCTTGAAGTCGTTGACGAATTTGCACAATCTTCTCAGTTGTTTCTTGGACAAGTTCAGGTCCCGTGAGTTGGGCATCTCCAACTTCAGCCCAACAAACGGGTGATCGACACTTTCGACCATAAAGTGCCTCGAATGGAGCTGCCTTGATGCTCGCGTGGTAACTATTGTTGTAGGAGAATTCTGCCAACGGTAAGTGTTTATCCCAACCTTTCCCAAAGTCGATCACGCATGCTCGAAGCATGTCTTCCAGGGTTTGGATAGTCCTTTCACTTTGGCCATCGGTTTGAGGATGATAGGCGGTACTCATATCCAAACGAGTTCCTAAGGCCTTTTGAAGAGATTTCCAGAAGTGTGAAGTAAAACGTTCACGATCGAAATGATGGAAATTGGTACTCCATGACGGGATACAATTTCCTTAAGGTATAGTTGAGCAAGGGTTTCCATTTCATCATTTTCCTTGATGGGTAGGAAATGAGCGGATTTGGTAAGACGATCAATGATAACCCAAATAGTGTCGTAACCTCTAGCAGTCTTTGGTAGTTTGGTTATGAAGTCCATAGTGATTCTCTCCATTTCCAAACGGGAGTTCAGGTTGAGTTAACAGTCGGAAGGTTTTGACATTCGGCTTTGACTCGAGAACAGTGAGACATTTCCCACGTACGTTGCAATTTCAGCTTTCATGTTTGGCCACCAATAAAGCTTCTTGAGATCTTGGTACATTTTGTCGGATCTCGGGTGAATGGAATATTTAGACTTGTGAGACTCATGCATAATGAGTTCCCGTATTCCTCCACAAAGTGGTATCCAACTTCTATCGCCAAAACATAAGGTTCCATCCGATCTTTGCGCAAAACCGTTCTCGTTTTCCGGCATTCCAAAGATTCTTTCGTTGGGACGGTTTTCAGGTTTGAGGGCTTCAACTTGAGCTTCAAGGATTTTTGATGGAAGGGGTGACTTAATTGTCATTCCCAAGGATCTTACTCGAAGAGTTTTAGGTCGATCCTTTCAATAAGAGCATCGACTACGACATTTGCTTTTCCCGGGTGATAACGGATTTCACAGTCGTAATCACTAAGCAACTCTAGCCATCGGCGTTGTCGCATGTTTAACTCCTTTTGATCCCGAATGTGTTGGAGACTTTTATGGTCGGTAAACACCGTACACTTGGTTCCATATAGGTAATGTCTCCATATATTGAGAGCGAAAACCACGGCTCCCAATTCCAAGTCATGTGTAGTGTAGTTCTTTTCGTGAGTTTTGAGTTGTCGCGAAGCATAAGCGATCACCTTGTTTCTTTGCATCAATACCGCACCTAACCCTAGGTGTGATGCATCGCAGTAGACCACAAAATCTTCCACTCCATCGGGTAAGGCTAAGATAGGAGCTTCACAAAGCTTTTGTTTCAAGAGTTGAAAGGCTAACTCTTGTTTCTCTCCCAAGTCAAAGTTCTTCTTTTTAAGGTTAGCTCGATTAGAGGTTTAGCGATTTTCGAAAATCCTTCGATAAATCTTCGGTAATAACCCGCAGAAGACCTAAAATTGGCGTATCTCGGTAGGGGTAGTAGGGGACGACCAATCTTTGACAGCTTCGATTTTTGAAGGATCAACGTGAAGACCATTACTATCTATCACGCGACCAAGGAATTGAACTTTTGAATCCGTAAGCACTTGGAAAACTTAGCATACAGTTCTTCTTTCTTGAGCAGCTCTAGGATGGCTTTCAAGTGTTCTGCATGCTCTTCCTTGTTGCGGGAATAGATGAGAATGTCGTCAATGAACACAATCACGAATTTGTCCAAGTAGGGTTTACACACACGGTTCATTAGGTCCATAAATACGCGGTGCATTTGTCAAACCAAATGGCATCACTTGGAACTCGTAGTGGCCGTATCGTGTTCGGAAAGCGGTTTTCGGAATATCCTCCTCTCTAACTCTCGGTTGATGGTAGCGGATCTTAGATCGATCTTCGAGTAGACGCTTGACCCTTGCGGTTGGTCAAACAGTCATCGATCCTAGGCAATGGATAGCGATTTTTCACCGTCGGTTTGTTCAACTCTCGGTAATCAATACACATACGGAAAGATCCGTCCTTTTTCTTGACAAATAAGACCGGATCTCCCCAAGGCGAAGAACTCGGTCGAATAAATCCTTTTTCTGGACAGTTCTTGAAGTTGGTCGAGACAGTTCTTGTAGTTCGGAAGGTGCCATCTATAAGGTGCTCGTGCCACGGCGCGCTCGGCACTCGAAGCTTCGATTTGAATTCTACTTGCCGACTTGGAGGAAGGCCAGGCAAGTCTTCGGGAAATACTTCGGGAAAGTCTCTAGCCACGGGGACGTCTTTTAGTTGCTTCTCGTCCGCTTTCTCCTTCTCCGTTACTTGTGCTAGAAAAATGTGGCATCCTTTTCCTATGTACTTCGCCGTTTTAACCCACGAGATGATGTTCAATTGGGTCTTACTACGATTACTACGATTACCCTGAATGATTAAGACAGCAAAATATGCATTAAAATAAGACTACAAAGCTGAAATAAAAACAGAAAATTAGACAATAAAAAAAAGACAACTCTCTTGTGATACAAAGGGGGTCCTATATATAGCTGAGGAGGAGGGTTGCTGCTAGGGTTTGGGAAGGACCCAGAAGCTTAAATTTCGTCCATTGATCTTATCTTGGTGCCCACTCTTCAATTACAGCCATTGATCAATTTTGTGAGGTGTCATAGCCAATGGGAGAGCTCCATCTGTCATTCTTATCCGTCGAATTGCCAAGTCGCTTCCAGAAGCTTTCCTAAGATGCTTAGTACGAGGTAACATTGTTGGGTAAATTGTTGAAGCAGGGTAAATGGTGTGATGATGATAAAACAGTAACTATGGGAGCAGTTTTTCTTTTAGGCGCTACTGGTTCTAGGTGGGATTTATTATTTATTGTTTGACTGTTTTGGATGACTTGGGTAAAAGGGAAGTTTGACCTGTGGGATTGAATGGGGGGTTTGACCGGTTTTAATATAAGGTTGACTTGGATTGGATTTGGTAACCGGGTAAGTGGTGTAAGATAAATGGTTGGGCTTGGATGGTATATAAAAGGATTTGGGCTTTTGGGGAAATAATTTTTGGATCCGGATGTAAAGGTGTAGTAAGGATTAGGATAGTTTTAGGATTTTTAGTTTAGGGGTAAATTGTGACAAGTTGTAAATTGTAGGGACTATTTGTGAAATATTTGAGACAATAATACCAAGGGCCAATCTTGACAACTTCATAAATTCCAAGGACCAAGTTTGTCATTTTGAGAAAATTATTCTTCAAGGACAAATTTTGCCAATTTTGATTCTTCAAGGGTATTTTACGCTAATTTATGAAAGTTGAGGGACCTGATTCGACACTTCTCCAAAGTTGATCATATCTTTCAGAAATCATCTTCTTAGCATAGAAATCTTCACAGATGCTCAATTATGACCTTCCGGCTCAGCTTCGTGCTCAGGTTTTTTGTCTGGTTTGGCTTTCTTTTGTTTGTTTTGACATATCCGTACCTGCACATGCATAAACTCAAGAAAACAATAAATATTAGCAATAAACGGCTCTTTCTTGGTTATTTTGGATCAGATTTGATAAAGAAATGATATGTGTTTTTGCACATATCAGCTGCTCATCCACATCAGCATCATATGTTTTGGCATTTCCTCGCAAGAAACATCAACTCTTCTTCATTCAAAACCACTCCATTGTCTCCACGAGCTTGCACCGCAGCATCTTGTCCCTGAAATACTCGCATTTTGAGGGCGTTTGGAGATGTGCGATTCCTTGCAATATGTCCTTCACCACCACAGTTGTAGAACTTGATTGGCTTTCCTTGTCCTTCATTTGCATTCCTTCCCACGATTCGATTAGCCACATACCCTCCACCTACTCCACCCTTTCCTTGTTCATCTGTCTTCCTTGCTTTGGTTGCACCATGATCTTACCATCTCGACAATAGCATGATTGTGTAGATTGGATGCAGTTCTGATATCATTGTTAGTGTGTGGAGTGAGGTTCAGATTTTGCTTAACCATAAGAGCCAGTTGATTGATGAAATGTTCCATGATTGTGTTTGGGTCTGGAGGCTTATATGTTGGATCTGGAATGAGCTTGTGGTTACCGTTACCCATTGGTATGACTTGAGAAGCT
>OU343216.1:164919717-165058519 GCA_910596185.1 Chrysanthemum makinoi | reverse complement strand
TATTATTATTATTTTTTTTTACTTGATTAGTACACAGCTTTATAAGAGCGAGTCCAGATTCAAGATGAATAGGAGTCAAAGTACGAGGTGCGTCAATTCTGGCATGCTATAGTACCTGAATGAGCAATATTCATTTCTGATGGAAACCAAGTCATGAAGTTCCTGATTGAATTGAGCATTGTACCTGAAAAAGACTGAGAACGCATTATACTAGAAGCACATGTAGAATTGTAAATGGATGGGTTAGTGACATGAGTAATCTCACTATTGGATGTATCACAGTTTAATATAGACGCATCATTATTAGAGATCCCTTTAGGCTCAATGTACTTGAAGAGTTTTCCTGTGGGCATCCACTTAAGGCAAGACCTAGGTATGTAAGTCCGTTTGGATTCTGTAAACTTAAATAATCACGAGGTGGGAATCCATTTGAAGCTGCTACTAGTAGATTTGTATGTGTGCACTTCCCTGTTTTGACTATTGGTCCTTTTGTGATTAGTTTGTTTCTTAGGAGATTGATCAGCCAATTGATGTTTCTTATGAGAACTAGTCATACTTCTAGTATTTCTGATTTTTGAGCTTTGAACATTTACCTGGGGTTTGAGATTCATCATATCAGAACGAAGCAATGAAGTGACTGGTTTTGTCAAAACAACATCCTCATCAACTTGGGAGGCAAGCCTAGATTTTGATGGTTTAACTCTTTCAGTTCTAAAGGCATTTGGCTGCTTAACTACTGTATGCTTAGAGTGGTTCTGAACAGTTGACTTTCCCAACGTTGATGGTTTTACAAACTTAGTGTTCACCCTGTTTCCAATAGATCTCCTAAGTTCATTTTTTAAGGCAACAATATTGAAGCTTTTATCCTGAATTTGGGCTTTGAGGTCATCAATGTCTTTCAACAAGATGTTAGATTGATTAAACAACTTGGAATTGGTTTCCTCTAAGTTCTTTCTTAATGACTCATTTTCTCTTAATAGATTGGACACACATAGAGTTAGTTCAGCATTTCTAGATTCAAGTGTGTCATTCATCTCATGACAGTCATACTACTCGCATATCGAGTAGTAATTTCGGATTGCATATGGTTGAGTCTTTGTCCTGAATCTGGGTTTTTAATTGATTAATTTCAAAAAATTCTTGAAATTCTGGAAATTCCTGATTAATACAAGTTTTTTTTGCATAAAAGCTTTCATCCTTTTGTTGTATTTCAATTTCCAATGAAATACAATGTTTTTCAAGAATTGAGTATTTGTTTGAAAGTTCATCATATACCCTTTTTCAATCATGTCATTAGCTTTAATAATTTTAGATTCAGGCTCAACCAAGATCGATTTCAGTATTATGTTGAGTTAGAATCAGGTACATTAACATATGAATTACTCTGATTAGTTAAGTGTACTTCATCACTTGAAACCTTTTTCCGACTCACGAGTCTTTGAGATCAGACAGTTGTCTTCATCCTCTTTTATTGCAACGAACTTCCTGCATTCGGTATCATTCATTGGCTCAACTGATCCATTGCATGACCTATCACAATCTTTCCACAGCACCACTTGACACCCATTCAATTCATTCAACTTGTCATTCACTTTAGCAGCTTCCTTAATGTATATTTCCACATTTCCCATAAGTTGAATAAAGCGTTTCGAACTCATGAATTTCCATTCCGTTTGTTTCTTGAATGAGATTCCACTCATGTCATCATCAAAATGAGGAATATTCCCCGGGTAAGTGGGTTTGAAATTGATTGAAGATAACATGAAGAGCTGCAATAGATTTATCAGTTGAGAACTTTTCATTGGTAATTTGAAACCTCAGTTGTTCTAAGTTAAGTAACATAGTTCTTGTCAAGGTGGGAAAGTCCCCGAAGGGGAGCACCTTTGCTTGTTCGATCCATAGTTGTAGATAAAAGTAGTTTGAGATGCTGATGAAGTAGTTGAAAGGGCTCAATGTTGCAATCCATTTGCTTTGCATCATTTGTCAATATTAAGAGTGACTCATCAGAATTATTTTGATTATAAGTTGCTGAATCATTCACTGTAGAGCATTCTAGGAAGCAGCCTGTTTCATTATTTTGTGATGAATCATAGAGTCAAGTACTTTGTTGATTAAAGGATCAGTGATGTAAGACATTGTATTGATGAATGTGTTTAAGGATATTAGATATAAGTAACTTGCTTCACTTCACCAAGGTATTCAAAATCCAAGTCGCTAATTACCAAGTTGCTTAGAATTTTAACAGCAAGTCGCTAAGCACCAAGTCGCTACGAATTTTGACAGCAAGTCGCTACGCATCAAGTCGCTAAGTAGGCAAGTCGCTAAAGAGCAACTCGCTAAGAATCAAGTTGCTAAGTTGTCAAGTCGCTAAGTAGAAACTCGCTAGGCATCAAACCGCTAACACCAAGTCGCTAGCAAACTTAACTACAAGTCGCTAACTTACACCAAGTCGCTACCCGTAGTGGAGAATCCACTAAGTGTACTGTTTGTCGGCTTGTCTTAATAGACAAGTCGCTAGCTCAACTCGCTAAGTCCTTCAACTACAACTCGCTACTAAATTACAAAGCAAGTCGCTAGCAAGAAAACTTATCCGTGGCTCAAGTCGCTACCTAGAAAATCACATAAACACCACTTTTCAATCCAAAAACAACCCAACCACGATGATTCAAGCTTACCAAATCAAAACCTAAGCACATACAATGATTCTAAACACAAAACAACACCCAAGATTCAAACTTCAACACTAGAAATGATCCAAATGATGCAAAAACCACTAAACCTTTTCAAACTCTAAAACCACCTAAAAGTCACTAGAAATCCAAAGATATGTAAGAGATGATCAAACCATGGCTCTTGATACCATTTGTAACATATTGGATTTCACAAACACATTAAACCATAAGATCAAATAGGCGTATTAGATGTTTTAGAGAGAGAGAGAGTGGGATATTCTAGAAAGAGAAACTTGTGGAATGTTAGATTCCCAATGAACATCCAACCCTCTACCTTGCAAGGTAGAGGGTATTTATAGGTTACAAAATAACCGACCTCCTGACGGCCTGTGGATCAGGTATACAATGGGTAAAGACCCGTCCTTCCTCCACGGTGTTGCTCTAAACTAATTAACTAACTAATAAATAACGTAATTAACTACAAGTCTATGAGCTAACATATGCTAGACTATAATTGGGGTGACCGACACTTTAACATGGAATTTCTAATTCCTAACAATACACACTCAAGCACACCCCTCAAATGACACATTTGAGGGGTATTTATACTCCTAGACTAAACACCGTTATGGGCTTTCCATGGGCCGTGAGATGGACTTGGGTTGGATTGGGTTACATGAACTTATACAAGGCTAGCTTAACATAACTAATAGCCATTTAGCTTAGCCCAATCCATGAGCCCGTTGACTATTCTATCACGATATCTAACACACGTTACAAAGTTCCTAAACATGAATGACCATCACTTCTATTAAATAAAGTTACGGCTAACAATCTCCCCCTAAGGGGTGGTCATTCAAAAGATGCTCCACTTGAATAGGTCTTTACTCTCCTTGAGCTTGAACTTTGTGTGTAGATATAGAATAGTATTAATTTTTTGTTCCTTCATGCTTTGTGATCAGTTAATGTGGTATTCTGACATACGTCAACTTCTTTGGTTAGGTGTCTCCACGTCATTCTCCACCATGCTCACACTTCTATTTGACTTTTAGTTACCAATGATGTAGTTCTCGAGTCTTTATACTTTGTAGATTCTTTGACATTGATGAAGAATCATCTTTAACTTTGTGCTGCCTTTGATTTTGATGAGAACTTTCATGTGTTGTTGGTATGAGCATGTGGAGAATCTGCACGATCTCTTCCTCCTGCGAGCATCCATCAGCAGCAGCTTCCCAGGTACAGTCACGAACACCAATTGATCATGGTAATCTTTTCTTAAAGAATTGATTACTACAATTGTTCTACTGATGAATGTCTTGATTCCATTCACCTTGGTCGGGTGAATCAGCCGTCCGAATCCCGTTGAGGGACAGTTGGCATTACATTGAACAAGTTCAAGTAATGACCCACATCTTCAGGATTCGATTCGTGAAAGGAATCTCCTTTACGGGATTTCCAACACTTACAAGTTTGAATGTCGAGGGTGTTAACAGCATAGTGTGAAAACACATCTCTAATTCTAGCAATGGCTGTTCCTGAAACTGGAGGCCCTCAAGAAGGCTAACACGACATACCGAAGTACATCTGATTCGGGTGAGTTCTTGAAGTACACCCGAAGCATCACTTCACGCTGGAGACCGTTTGAGACACACTAAGCGTAATCCATAAGAATTACCGAAGTGACCTGCGTCGGTCGCTTGATGTTGACCACGGCAGGAATTTCCATTCAATCACTGAGGATCACAAATGTGAAATCTCTCATAAATGTTCTGGCAGATTGCTAAGATCTACGTAGGACTCTAGAATGTATCACTTGTGTCCTTATTGATGAACAACAAGCGATGAAATGTCAAGTGTTCCAATGAGATCTTTTGATGAACCTCGTGGCTCTAGACTCAATTAGTGCATTTTGGTTTTCCTGAGCGGAGACTAGGGAGAGGGTCTCCTTCTTCAATACCAACTATCTCTAAGAGAAAGTCGATAGATTATGTAGGGTTCCCAGTGAGAATGAAACAAATCATTTTAAGAGGAATTGAGTGGCTAGAAGGTTTAGTGCGGTCGTCCACTGGGTCCATGACGTCTTTGTCTTCAATACCAGTGTCATCTTAGTGACAACCAGTAGCATATGAATTGAACCCGGTTTCTGCCCTAAGGTTGATTATGGAGGGCTATTTCTTTTCACCCTTTTTCATTACATTTCTTTTTAATTCTTCAACCCCTTCTTTCTCCTTTCTTATATTACTCCTTTTTTCAATCATACCTAAGGACTTCTAATACTAACTATGGGTATTGTCTTTGGGTAGATCCCTCCGGCTCTGGCGGATCATAGGACGGATTTCCTATCCTTAGTCACCTTATAACTCCATGACTGTCCCATGTTGCCATAAAACCATTTTTCTTGAAAATCTCAGAGTGTTTATGATTGAAAACATGTTTGAAACACTCCGAGAGTTTTATATTTTCAGAAACACTCCCCCTTCACATGTGCTTATAAGTTTTGATAGAAATCTGCACAGTGAGGGTAGAGTTCGCACTTTTTGAATTGATCGGCTCATGATAGACAATTCCCCACGAGACACGGTTACGTTGCATAGTTAAAGAGTTCCATTATCAGTTTTTAGGTGACAACTAGCTCTAATAACCAACTTGAAGTTGTAAACACTCCTTGAAAAGAAGGTTAGACCCATGTAAGTTCATGTCTATCACAAGTTTCTCGAAATGGTACATTTACAGACATTTATTCCTCGTCAATTCAATGGTTTCAACTGAGTCGAGCTCTTTTGAGATTCAAACAACGATCATTAAACTTTTTGATCACATTTTAATCACGTCTTCTCCCCCACAAAAATAGCATATTCGTGATATTTTTGATATCAACGGATTAAACAACATTTTAGAATCTTTTGGGGAGACAAACGGATTTGATTTAAGCATGAATTTGGAACATTTTGGTTTTAAACTCCCCCTTTAATAAAGCAGAATCAATTAAAGGGTTTTAGAGGGAGTTATCTTGAGCACAAAATATTTTGAAAGATTTTGAAAATCTTTTTGAACAATCTTGAAAAAGGTGCTCAAGATGATGATGATTTCTCACCAGTTTTAAATGTAGTGTACTGAAGCGTACACTAGATTTTTCTTTAAAAACACGAGTTTTGATTTGAAATAATCAAAAGTCATCATTTTTGTCCGGGTTTCGTACTGAAGTATACGAAAGCCATTTTTGAAGAAATTTTAGAGAAACGACATGTTTTGGAAAACATATAAAGAACTCTCGCTTAAGCATTTGTACATGTCCGTATCATTGTTGAATGACATTTCTAGAAAACGTACAGAATATCGATTATACGAGAGACATGTCGTGAGAAGAATATTTTTGGATTTTTGATTTTATATTGTTTTTGTATTTTTGAAAGTTTTATATTTTTTATATTTTGCTTTTGTTAGTTTTTCAAATTTTGTATTTTGTTGTTCAAAAATATTTACAGCGCAGCTTTTTGGAAAATGTAACCACTCGTAAATTTCCCTACAGATTTTTCGCGACTATATTTTTTTTTCTTTCTTTTCTTACGTTTCAATCTATAATCACGACCCGTTGCGGCTAAAATATAAAAGCGAGCTAACAATACCAACGACATTATTTTTATATCAGTTTTTCGAAGACACTTTCAAAAATATAATTTTTATATTTTTTGGACACCCGGAGAGTACGTTTATGCGGAGACCCGACAACATACGCAGTACAACTTATACAGTATTAATAACAAAACAAAATAAATAAAACTATCTTTATCCCCACCTCCTCTCTTTCTTCTCTGCAACCCACGTCCCACCCTCCTTTCTCTCTCTGATTTCTGAAAAACCTGCTACTCCTCTTCACCCTCTTCATTCGCTCTCTCTCTACCCCACCTCCACCATAACTGCTCCTCCAAAAATAACAAACCATCCAAATAATTTTCCCACCCCAAAGAATCAATCTTAACCAAACTACAAACCATTCTTGGACCTTTCCCACAGAAACAAATCGACAAAGATGAGGTCCCCTCCATCTGATTCCCTTGTCTCTAGGGTTGCGGTTGGAAACAAAGCAAGAGAGCCATGTGAAGACCTGCCCATCCTGGTGATATTACTCAAAAGAGGCTCCTTATCATCTTCAAGACCAAGAAAGAAGTGAGCAAGACTTCCTAGTTGTATATCTATAAATAGGTTCGAGTTTTACCACAGCTTCATCACTTCATCTCACCAACAATTCAAAAATTAGGGTTTCAACAAACCAAAGGGGTTTTCAAAATTAGGTTAGGGGTTTTGTTATTGGATGCATAAGGAAGGTTTCCCAAGTGTTTAATTGCTTCAATTCATCCCGAGTCCCTTCCAATTGGGGCTTTTGGTGTTCGGTTCTTAACCCCATCGACTCACAGTCTAATTGTTGTAAGAATCAGACTTTTGTTATTTTGATTAATTTGTTGTTTAATCTTTTATAATTCGAATTTTTATATGTCAATTTGGTATTGCTTTAATTAGTAAAGATGTTGTTATGTTATATGTTGTTGTTACTGTTGTGAACGCAAGAGGAAAACAGAAAATATTAAATTTTAATTTCTTAACGTTCGGCTTATTCGAATTGCTTATTAGCTTATTTTTATTTTCGGCTTATTTGGATTAAGCTTACTAGCTTATCTGTTTCGGCTTGTTTTTCCATGCTCTAAAGCTCATTTGTTTCGACTGGGATTTTTACGAGAAAGGTTAGTCACGATATGGGTTTTCCCCGGGTGCATTCTTGTCGATTTTAACTTGTTTTGGTTACGGTTATGTCTTAGGAGTGATTAGAAACTCCATGTAACTTTCGTTTTTGGTTTTAGTACCACTCGACACTAAATAATAAGCCATAAGTTGTTGCGTTAAGTTTAAGAGTAGCTAAGTCCAAGTTTATTTTGACTCGAGTCTTTGACTCGTTGTGAGCTTGTCGAGATACAAGGCGCATAGCCGATGGTCTTGTGAGGTTATTACTCGAGTCGTGACTTGCCCCGAGCCTATTGCTTGGTTCAATACTTGTGATCCTTCCTCCTCATGTTGCCAAATACAAAAAATTTGTTTTACTAAAGTTTTGTCAAAAACCTGTCACAATTGAATGGTCCATTTGGTTCTTACTTATTTGGGCCATTTGGCCTGTGCAAATAAAAAAAGGGTCCGTCCGGTTGTGTTTCGGGCCACAGCCCGAACATGCTATCTAATCTCGTCCGACATGTCAAAGTATATCTTTTACGACTCGTCTTTCCGTCACTCACAAGTTGATATAAAATTTACGATACACTTATACTTTTTTTTCACACTTAAAATAAATAACATCTTATTAGAAGCATTTTTGATAAATAAAGTCTATTATATAGATTTCACTATCATGATATATGTATAAACCAAATATTTCAAAAACGCGACTATCGACGCTTATGTCAAACCGATTTTCAAATGACAACATGTTCCTAATAATTAGATATATAAACCAAAAATCGTTTCTTTTAACTATAAAAAAAACTTATGCCCTTATAAACATGTATGTATATATATATAGAAGACCAAGTTTTAACGTATATATATGTACCTATTTTCTTTCTTAACTAGATATGTTTTCTAAAACTCATATTAAACTTATAAACTAAGGTGTACTTTATTATATTTTCAAACAATCAAAAGCTTGACATATATATATTTATATACACTATACATACATATGAATATAAATAACTTTTCTCATTGACAAACGTTTCATTTTATGTACTATATCTTCCGTGAACCATTATTATCCGTTTATTAGCGAAATACGCTCATTTCCGATATTGTTCTCAAATCAAGTTTTATAAGCCGAAATATACTTTATTATTTTGAAAATGATATTTTTTAAACTTAGTAATGACACGTGAACAAAAACAACGACAACAACAACACAACATGTAAATTAAATAAAGTTGGTAGACTTTATTTAGCTTGGAATCAGAAACTGAGATTTACTGCACTAATTTAGGTTGCGTGTTGGAGCTACTTGTTACTTGTTCTCTTTGTGCTTTATTCACCCGAACTGCGAGGTGAGTTTATAGCCCCACTTTTACTCTTATTACTTGTTTTATAAAACTTTGGGGTGAGAAACATGCAAAACTCTTTTCGGACCTGAAATTGAAAACACTATTACGTGAAACAACCTTGAATCCCAACTATGCTACCGTTAGTTCCCTTTAGGGAGGCGCGATTGTTATGAATAGATCTATTGGGGATGACACCCCCGTTTGAGTTTGACCGGATAGGCAAACGTCGAACGTATACCATATCGTATTGATTGAGTGTACTGGAAATACACTTGCTGGGCTTTTATTTATCATGCTTCTAGATGCATGCACACCGTCGTAGTTTCGGGTCATATGAACTTGGTATTAGCGTAATAGCCTTTTTGCATATAGTGTCATTCACGGAGATGCTATATGTGCAACTGTGGTCCAACTTGATTTCTTAAACTTAAACCTATGAACTCACCAACCTTTGTGTTGACATTTTAGCATGTTTTTCTCAGGTTTATTACTTGGCGTGGGCAATGGCAAAGGCATTCGTTGAAGACTGGCATCCGAAGTGTTTCCAAACATTTTAATACAACTTTTAATGGGACAACATATATTTTTATGGGCTTTACTTCCGCACTTTGAAACAATGATGTAAAACTATTTCTTAAATTAATCTATATTTTGAAAATGGAATAGAATTTCCGTTATGGAATAGAATTTCCGTTCTTTATTACCTTGTGTTGTGTATATTGATTTAGTAGCACCCCATGACCCGAACGCTTCCGCTGTGAAATTTTGGGGGTGTTACAGATTGGTATCAGAGCCAGGTTATAGAGAATTAGGTATTTTTCAAAACCTAAACTATAACCAAATTTTCATAAAAACACTTCAACGCCGCCACAGCTGCCGATGTCTGCCATGCCTTGTCTACTGTTACACGATGTAGTCGTGCTATGTGTTCTCTGCAGTATTTTAGGTTCGTATAAGCTCTCATTTGAATTAAATTAATTATTTCTCAAAATCATTAAGTTTCTTAATTAACTCACATTTAAACTTTAAGACTGTTCTTGTTTGATTGGGTCGCGAAGTTTAAATGAGAATAATGTTGATGCAACAAACTGAATGAGATTAAGAAATAATTAACTTAAAGAGAGTGTAGAGTAGACTACGAATGCTTATACTTGTTACATCTCTATGTTAAACTGCTTAACATGCCCACTATTACAATATCGCACTATGTTATGCCTCTAATTGCTTATATGTTATTTCTTTATGTAACATACAACTACTTGATTATATTATTTTTACCCACATATTTAAAACCACCTCTGTCACTGGTCACATCCTCTTATTTCGCTCATATGTTCTATCCTTCGTAACCTCATAGGCCACTACTCCTTCTATTCTAAACTCAATTATCATCTTTTCTTGTATCGTAGAAGATGGCTAGGAGAAAGTCAACAAGAATCACCCGTAGCCGACCCGCCGCTACTCCCACTCCTCCTACTCTTGCTTCCGGCCGCTGCGAAACCCCCTGCTATGGATCAAACTATGATTGATCAATTGGTCAATGAGCGCGTGGCGGTAGCCGCTTAGCTACGATCAATTCAAACAACTCAACCACCGATGCCGAACTTCTAGCCTACTTGGTAATAAACGTGTCGCACGCATACAAGGAGTTCCGTAACTGTATGCTTACTGGCGGTTATAATGGAACGGAGGAGCTGTTGTTTTGACCCGATGGCTTGAAAAGCTGGAACTGTGTTTAGGATCTGCAACTGTGAAGATGAAGATAAGGTGAAGTTTGCTTCGTTCACTTTTCAAGAGGTTGCCTTAACTTGGTGGAATAATTACCTAAAGTCTGCAGGCATTGATGCTGCTTATGCCATGCCTTGGGAAGAATTCAAGGATATGGTGCTCAAGAAATATTGCCCTCGCAATGAGGTCAAGAAGTTGGAGGCAATTCGAACCTCAAGGTGAAGGGCACTGATATGGCATTCTAGAACCAACGTTTCCAAGAGTTAGCCTTGCTATGCCCGGAGATGGTACGAACTGAGGCTCGCTTGATAGAGCGATACATCGGAGGGCTACCTCAATCTATCAAAGGAAATGTGACTACCTCCAAGGATGCTGACCTTCACGAGACTATTGAAGTGTCAAACAAGTTGATGGATCAAGTGATCGAGGATGCCGCTGCGCCAGATAACAACAAGCGGGTGGGTGATAACTCAAAGACAACAACAACAATCAAAACAAGAGGCAAGAGGTAGCTAAGGTCCTCTGGCTGGAACAGAAGAGAAGAAGGGCTATGAAGGAAACACCCTTTATGCAACCGCTGAACTCCACCACGTGGTCGTGTAACGTAGAAATGTCGCGAACTCGCAGAAGATTGGGCACATGGCCAAAGACTGCAAGTCAAAGGATCTTGCTAACATAACTTGCTTCGGGTGTGGAGAACGAGGACACTACAAGAGTGAGTGTCCCAATCCAAGGAATCGAAATGGAAACACCCGTGATTGAACCACCCGAGGAAGAGCTTATTTCCTTGGAGAAAAAGAAGAGACTCAAGATCAACTTCAACACTATCTAAACTGACGACAACAAAGAAATTATCCGCTTTCTTATATCTCAATCCTTTAAGTTTTCTATCTATTGTACGATGTTGTGTAATCGCGATGTATTCTGAATATTCCGCTAAATGAATCTTTTATCTTTGTTTACTTATCGCCTCATGTCACTAAATCTCTTCTTGAACGTCTAGTCTCTTTCCCATGTCACATTTTAAGAGTATATATACTCACATCTCGTCACCGTATCAACCTCGGCGATCCTCGCATCATAAACCACGAGGACGTGGTTTCTTTTAAGGGGTAGGTACTGTAACCACTCCTAAATTTTCCTACAGATATTTCGCGACTATATTTTTTTTTCTTTCTTTTCTTACGTTTCAATCTATAATCACGACCCGTTGCGGCTAAAATATAAAAGCGAGATAACAATACCAAAGACATTATTTTTATATCAGTTTTTCGAAGACGTTTTCAAAAATATAATTTTTATATTTTTCGGACACCCGGAGAGTACGTTTATGCGGAGACCCGACAACATACGCTATACAACTTATACAGTATTAATAACAAAACAAAATAAATAAAACTATCTTTATCCCCACCTCCCCTCTTTCTTCTCTGCAACCCACGTCCCACCCTCCTTTCTCTCTCTGATTCTCGAAAACCCTACTCCTCTTCACCCTCTTCATTCGCTCTCTCTCTACCCCACCTCCACCATAACTGCTCCTCCAAAAATAACAAACCATCCAAACAATTTTCCCACCCCAAAGAATCAATCTTAACCAAACTAAAAACCATTCTTGGACCTTTCCCATAGAAACAAATCGACAAAGATGAGGTCCCCTCCATCTGATTCCCTTGTCTCTAGGGTTGCGGTTGGAAACAAAGCAAGAGAGCCATGTGAAGACCTGCCCATCCTGGTGATATTACTCAAAAGAGGCTCCTTATCATCTTCAAGACCAAGAAAGAAGTGAGCAAGACTTCCTAGTTGTATATCTATAAATAGGTTCGAGTTTTACCACAGCTTCATCACTTCATCTCACCAACAATTCGAAAATTAGGGTTTCAACAAATCAAAGGGGTTTTCAAAATTAGGTTAGGGGTTTTGTTATTGGATGCATAAGGAAGGTTTCCCAAGTGTTTAATTGCTTCAATTCATCCCGAGTCCTTTCCAATTGGAGCTTTTGGTGTTTGGTTCTTAACCCCATCGACTCACAGTCTAATTGTTGTAAGAATCAGACTTTTGTTATTTTGATTAATTTGTTGTTTAATCTTTTATAATTTGAATTTTTATATGTCAATTTGGTATTGCTTTAATTAGTAAAGATGTTGTTGTGTTATATGTTGTTGTTACTGTTGTGAACGCAAGAGGAAAACAGAAAATATTAAATTTTAATTTCTTAACGTTCGGCTTATTCGAATTGCTTATTAGCTTATTTTTCTTTTCGGCTTATTTGGATTAAGCTTACTAGCTTATCTGTTTCGGCTTGTTTTTCCATGCTCTAAAGCTCATTTGTTTCGACTGGGATTTTTACGAGAAAGGTTAGTCGCGATATGGGTTTTCCCCGGGTGCATTCTTGTCGATTTTAACTTGTTTTGGTTACGGTTATGTCTTAGGAGTGATTAGAAACTCCATGTAACTTTCGTTTTTGGTTTTAGTACCACTCGACACTAAATAATAAGCCATAAGTTGTTGCGTTAAGTTTAAGAGTAGCTAAGTACAAGTTTATTTTGACTCGAGTCTTTGACTGCGTGGTATTTTGTCGACAATTTTGGCGCATAGCCGATGGTCTTGTGAGGTTATTACCGAGTCGCGGACTTGCCCCGAGCCTATTGCTTGGTTCAATACTTGTGATCCTTCCTCCTCATGTTGCCAAATACAAAAAATTTGTTTTACTAAAGTTTTGTCAAAAACCTGTCACAATTGAATGGTCCATTTGGTTCTTACTTATTTGGGCCATTTGGCCTGTGCAAATAAAAAAAGGGTCCGTCCGGTTGTGTTTCGGGCCACAGCCCGAACATGCTATCTAATCTCGTCCGACATGTCAAAGTATATCTTTTACGACTTGTCTTTCCGTCACTCACAAGTTGATATAAAATTTACGATACACTTATACTTTTTTTTTCACACTTAAAATAAATAACATCTTATTAGAAGCATTTTTGATAAATAAAGTCTATTATATAGATTTCACTATCATGATATATGTATAAACCAAATATTTCAAAAAAACGCGACTATCGACGTTTATGTCAAACCGATTTTCAAATGACAACATGTTCCTAATAATTAGATATATAAAACAAAAATCGTTTCTTTTAACTTTAAAAAAAACTTATGCCCTTATAAACATTTATGTATATATATATAGAAGACCAAGTTTTTACGTATATATATGTACCTATTTTCTTTCTTAACTAGATATGTTTTCTAAAACTCATATTAAACTTATAAACTAAGGTGTACTTTATTATATTTTCAAACAATCAAAAGCTTGACATATATATATTTATATACACTATACATACATATAAATATAAATAACTTTTCTCATTGACAAACGTTTCATTTTATGTACTATATCTTCCGTGAACCATTTTTATCCGTCTATTAGCCGAAATACGTTCATTTCCGATATTGTTCTCAAATCAAGTTTTATAAGCCGAAATATACTTTATTATTTTGAAAATGATATTTTTTAAACTTAGTAATGACACGTGAACAACAACAACGACAACAACAACACAACATGTAAATTAAATAAAGTTGGTAGACTTTATTTAGCTTGGAATCAGAAACTGAGATTTACTGCACTAATTTAGGTTGCGTGTTGGAGCTACTTGTTACTTGTTCTCTTTGTGCTTTATTCACCGAACTGCTGAGGTGAGTTTATAGCCCCACTTTTACTCTTATTTACTTGTTTTATAAAACTTTGGGGTGAGAAACCTGCAAAACTCTTTTCGGACCTGAAATTGAAAACACTATTACGTGAAACAACCTTGAATCCCAACTATGCTACCGTTAGTTCCCTTTAGGGAGGCGCGATTGTTATGAATAGATCTATTGGGGATGACACCCCCGTTTGAGTTTGACCGGATAGGCAAACGTCGAACGTATACCATATCGTATTGATTGAGTGTACTGGAAATACACTTGCTGGGCTTTTATTTATCATGCTTCTAGATGCATGCACACTGTCGTAGTTTCGGTCGCACGAACTTGGTATTAGCGTAATAGCCTTTTTGCATATAGTGTCATTCACGGAGATGCTATATGTGCAACTGTGGTCCAACTTGATTTCTTAAACTTAAACCTATGAACTCACCAACCTTTGTGTTGACATTTTAGCATGTTTTTCTCAGGTTTATTACTTGGCGTGGGCAATGGCAAAGGCATTCATTGAAGACTGGCATCCGAAGTGTTTCCAAACATTTTAATACAACTTTTAATAGGACAACATATATTTTTATGGGCTTTACTTCCGCACTTTGAAACAATGATGTAAAACTATTTCTTAAATTAATCTATATTTTGAAAATGGAATAGAATTTCCGTTCTTTATTACCTTGTGTTGTGTATATTGATTTAGTAGCCCCCCATGACCCGAACGCTTCCGATGTGAAATTTTGGGGGTGTTACAGAAAATCATTTTCAAGAAGATTCGAGAAGACGTTCTAACTCCTCAGGGGTTAGGCTTCGCATTCCAATTCGTCGAACTAAATCGTTAAACCTTTCTTTTGGCAGGGCTTTAGTAAATAGATCAGCGAGTTGGTAATCTGTCTTCACGAAAAATAATTCAACAGTACCTTCTTCCACATGTTCTTTTATGAAGTGATAGCGGACACGAATGTGCTTAGTCTTTGAGTGATGAATAGGATTGCATGATATGGCTATGGCACTTTTCGAGTCATAATACATAGGTATTTTATCGAAAGTAAAGCCATAATCTGTGAGTTGTGTTCTCATCCATAGAACTTGAGCACAACACGCAGATAGAGACACATACTCAGCTTTAGCGGTCAAAAGTGCAGTGCAATCTTGTTTCTTTGAAGACCAGCTGACTAACTTTTCACCTAAAAATTGTGCTGCTCCTGATGTACTTTTTGCAGTGCATTTTTATGTAAACAAGGTAGGATCAACCGTTCCTTTGGTGAAATTGTTTTTGGTCAAGAAAGAGGACAGTTCGTCATACCACGCTCTCGGAGCTTGTTTCAAACCATAGATTGCCTTTTTGAGTTTATAGACGTAGTCTGCATGTTCCATGTCTATGAAGCCTTCTGGCTGACTCACGTACACTTCTTCTTTTAGAGTTCCATTCAAGAACGCGGTCTTAATGTCCATATGATAAACCGTGATGTTTTTGTGAGCTGCATAGGCTAAGAATATCCTCACTGCTTCAAAGTCTAGCTACCGGCGCGAATGACTCTTCAAAGTCTATTCCTTCTTCCTGTTTGTATCCTTTGGCCACAAGACGAGCTTTATTGCAAATTACAGTCATTTCTTCATCTCTTTTGTTCTTCCATAACCATTTGAGATCAATGACGCAAATGTCAATTGGTCTAGGAACCAGATCCCAAGAGTCATGTAGACGATATTGGAGAAGTTCCTCCTGCATCGCTTCTATCCAAGCGTTTTCTGCCATTGCCTCCCGAATGTTCTTTGGTTCTTTAGTGCTAATTGAGCAAAGGTAAATGCACAAGTCGCAGTCTGTGGCTAGTTGGCGTCTCGTCTAAATTGGCCTTGACGGTTCACCAATAACTTGTTCAATCGGATGGTCTTTTGTCCACTTCAGAGTAGAAGGATACCGTAGATTATACGAGTGCGAGTTAGATGGTTCTCGTAAGCTTGAAGATGATTCAGCTGATTCCGTAGCAAACGGGTTTTCAAATAAGTCTTCATCTAATGTTGCATCGTTCTGGTTTTGAGTAGGTTCTTCTTGAAATGATATGTCTTGGTTTTGCTCATCAACCTTTTGGTACGGTGTAGCTCTGTTTCTAGAATTGGAGTTGCTGGAGTATATGTAGATGATGTTGATGGAGTTGGTGCATTGGTTTCGACCGTGGTAGATGCATCTTCTGTTGGTGGTGGTAGATGATTTTGAGAGGATGCAGCGGAATGATGGTTTGAGGCATTTTTCGAGGTTCCACCATAGTATTCATCGAACATTAACTCGAAGAAATTCTCCCATTCTTTTTCATGAGGTGTGGCAGCAAAAGTTGATGGAGCTCTTTGTTGTACGAGTCCTGAACTGATGTGTCCAGAAGTCTGCGGGTTTGGTGCGGGTTCTAATCTGTTTTGATTAGAAGCCATCGGATTAAGCGCGGGTTCTAGAGCGAGTCTCTCAGAAGCCATTTGTGAAATTTCATCAAAATTCACATTCATCGTCTCCATGATCCTCCTAGTTCTCCTGGTATACACCCTAATGCCCTCGAGTTATCTGAATATCCAATGAAGATTCCAATATCACCTTTAGCTTTCAGTTTTCCTAGATCTTCTCTGTCGTTTGTCGGATAGCACAAAGCGCCAAACACGTGAAGGTAAGAGATATCAAGTTTTCTGTTGTTCACTAGCTCATATGGGGTTTTATTGAATCTTGGATGGATTAGGGATCGGTTCTGAGTGAAACAAGCAGTGGCAACAACATCAGCCCATAGAAATAACGGTGCACTAGAATAGATTAGCATTGTGCGAGCATCTTCAACAAGAGTACGGTTTCTTCTTTCAACTAACCCATTCTGCTGTGGAGTTCTAACAACTGATGTCTGATGAGTAATTCCAACATCTTTAAAATAAGCTCTTAACACCCTCCGATTTGAATTCGGTGCCGTTGTCTGTTCTTACCACCCTTACTGGAGTTTGAAAAAGTACTTGAATACGCTTCAGAAAGGTGATGATGATGCCTGGTGCTTCGTCTTTTGATCTCAGAAACCTAACCCATGTATATCTTGAATAATCATCGACGATGACAAGAATATACTTTTTTCTGTTAATACTTTCAACTCTCATTGGGCCACATAAGTCCATGTGCAACATATGCAACCTTGCTTCCGAACTAGGTACGGGTTTGGGTTTATATGATGCTCTTTTGCTTTTTCCTTGTTCGCATGATGGACATAGGTGATCCTTGGTGTATTTGAACTTTTGAAGTCCGTTGACGATGTTGTCTTTTGCCAGTTTGTTGATGGTGTCGAAATTGAGATGGGATAATCTTCTATGCCACAACCAGGACTTTGTTCCAGATGCTCGTGTCATAAGACATATTGGTGATGAAGAGGCCATTTGGTTTATGTCGATAGCATACAAGTTTGTATCACGATTCCCAGTTAAGAGATTAGTGCTATCCAAGTTTCTAACGAAGCAAGCATTTTTCCTAAAAGCGACCTCTAAATCTGCATCACAGAACTGCCCGACTAAAAACAAATTGTGTCCCAACCCTTCGACATAATAAACCCGAGTGATCAAATAATTTCCAAAAGGTAGATCTCCATAACCCATGATAGCTGCGACATGATCATTTCCAAAATGTACGGTTCCCATGAATTTCCAGACGAAATTGATCAGCAGCTTCAGATTCCCGGTCATGTGCTTGGAGCAACCCGAGTCGACGATCCAAAAACATATTTCGATAACCTGCCAATAACAGAAGAAGATTTTGGAAACCGTTTTGATTTTGGTTCCTTTGGGTTAGAGGTAAAATCCTGATCACACTCATAGAAGTTTTCTACTGGGTAAACTGGTTTATCACTCATTCTACCATTCTGGAGTGTGAAAATTCTACCCGTTGGTTTCCAAATGTCATCCCTATAGTAAAGGCTATGCTTCCTATCAGTAGTGTAAGACCTAAATCTTGCAACTAGACTTCTTATTGGTTTAGCATAAGTTCTTTTTGGAACGTTCTTCTGATCAGGCTTACCAGTCTCTTTCTTAGAAACACAATCATCATGAACATTAATTAAAGATTTCTTGCAAGTTAAACAAACAGATTCAACAGATTCATTAAACTTAGCAGATTTCATAGGTTCAGTACATTCAGATGAAATGTCTTTCTTATTACAAAGCGGTAAATTCCTAGGGTGTTCTTCTACTTTCTTCTCTTTATTCAAGCTACTACTCTTAGAGGCACGCGATACTCTATTTATCCTTGTATTGCTCTTAGGCTTTAGTCTGCTGCTCCTAGAGGTGAATCACTAGGTGTAGTGTTTTGTGTGTTTTATTTATAAAGTCATCTTTGTTTTCTCCTCCCTCTCTCTAGTTTCTCTCACTAAACAAGATGAATACTTTCATCTTTAATCACCAACCCCGACCTCCAAACCACATAAATCTTGTACTTTTTTGGTCCTAACAAGTGGTATAGAGCCATGGTTATTGTGGTTTTCAAATCTTTTTTAGGCTGTTTTTTGTACTATTTTTGTTGGTCGGAATTTTTTTTCCCGGTTATTGAGGTAAAACAGCTTATAACAGGTTATGTATCTTGTTTTAAACAGTTTTGGTACTATTATTTTGTGGGTCGGAAAAAATTTTTTCGTGTATTTGGGTAAACTGTTTAAACAAGATTGTGTATCCATTTTGGTCAAAACAAAAGTCATGGTCTATCAAAGTTTATCTGTCTTGTGTCTCTTCTTGTCCAAGTCAGGTTATACATTATTTTTATATGACTTTTGTACCAAAAGATGTGAACTTATTTGTGGTCAAATACTGGTGAAAAAGGGCAAACAACGAATTTTCATATGCGTTTTCTGGGTTTTTATGAAGACTTAATGGAAAACATAGTCGGAAAAACTCGCCGGAAAAAAAGTCAAAGGGTCAAAACCCTCTTTCTACGCCTAAGGAGCCATCTACAGAGATATTTACGCATAACTGTGAAGTTATACGTAAGAACAGTTACGCGCATGTTTTTACGCATAAGCCTAGGGATACGCGTAAGAATGGGTTACGCTTAAGACAAGCTTACGCATAAGCATGAAGTTACGCATAAGCTAGGTGTGTTACGCATAAGGTTTCAAGAAAAACAGTTACGCGTAAGATTTTTTGTCAAGAAATATCTTATGCGTAAACTGAAAAAGGATGGTACGCTGCGAGACTAAACGACCACGACCACAACGACCATATACCAAATTCCAAATATCGACATGACCTTAGTTTAATTGCATCATTGGTCCATTTCAGTTCAAGAAAACGAAAAAAATCGAAGCAATATCACAAGATCCGAAACACATATCCTACATCTAGACTCAACCCAAGACCCTCACATGTCACTCCCCAACTCTCAAACAACAAAGAAAATCATCTTAAAATTTCAGATTCGATTCATTTTTTTTTCAATTTTTTCAAGATTGTTTTAATTGAATCATTAATCCATCATTGATCATTTACGAAGACAAAGCTTCAATAATATTCGAATCTCAAAGAAAGATTACAACAAGTATGTTATACCTTTCCTTGGTTTCGTTCAAAATCTCAAAACTCATAACATAAACAAAAACCTACCTGTGACCCCATTTTAAACGGATCTTGAAGACACCCTTACGGTTTATTCTATCTGAAGAGTAAAATAGAAACGGGGTATGATAGGCGTATGTTTGATTTGATTGAGATTCGCATTTGAGGTTTAAGATGAAATGAGATATCAGATTTGTGATGTGAAAAGTTTGGTGAGGAGAGTGATGTGGTAGGCGTAATATTCAGTATGTGTGATTTAGGTTTAGGTCAATATATGAATGTGTTATTATTATACCGGTTATCATAAGTTTATGGACCTGGTATAATTATTTTGATTGCGGGCCTAAAATATACTCGGCTATAGTTGGACTGGGCTGTGTATGTCATGGATTTGGGGCTTTGGATTTACCTTTGATTGTGGGCTGACGTGATATGCAACACGTGTTGTAAAGAATTTTGTCATCCGATTTTTGATACAAAATTTGATAATTGTTGTCATTGAGAGGTATTTTGGTATGCTTAATTTTCACGGAGGGATACATAATTCACGGCTTGAGCGATAATTGAAAAAATGACTACGGGGTTTTTGTACGGTATTATTGATGCGAATTTGAAGAGATATTTCATGGGTGATCTTCTTTATCTTTGAGATGATGGTTGGTTGGTTGCATGTCTCAAGATAACTTGTTGGAGAATTACTATCACTTTAAGTGATTATGAATCGACAATCTGGTTATAACTGATGTAAGGAGTTACGTTGTAGTGCTCACAGTGTATAACCATCACTTTAAGGAGTTACGTTGTCGTACTCAGTGTCACACGGCGTTGTGGATTGTTCAAAAATTTAGAACAAGCAGTAAGTCACAAAGTTGGGATGTTTACTTTTTTTTCAAGTTAGTCGTATCGGGTTTTCTCTATATGTGGTCATTACTATTAGCCGGTGAATTCAAAGGAGGTTCGTTTAAAGGTTGGTTTGAGAGAAGTATATTGAGAGTATTTTTGCGACATATTCTCACAGAATTTTGCTCAATCTAAGGTTTTAATATTGCATCAAGAAAAAGGTAATACGACATGTATACGCTTGCGATATGATGATTAGATAGCTCCAACCATCATGAGGGAGAAGTTGTATTTCATCTTCCGTGATTGGATTACGAAGGGATTTGTGCTTAAGATCGAAGAAGGAGAAGTAGTGTGTGTACATCGGGGCTTTTACCAACTTGGATGCAATACTAAGTGAGTTATGTTGTTATGATGTTCCCAGAGCGACAACCATTGTGCCAGAATCAAGATTCTACTTTCTCCGCTGCGTGTTGGAAGAGTGTTGTCGGTTCAGGAGGGAGCAGAAAAAGAAAAAAGGCTCACTAGTTAGGAGGGAGTAATAACCTAACTAGACCATTACAGTTGAAGTTCAGAGCTACAAGGATTTGTGCTGTCAGAGCCAAAGATCAAATGCCGAGATCGTCGGAAGGGAGAACTTTAAGTTTGCCTCAGTATCTAGACTACAAAGACTCTGCGCTTCAACAAAGTCAACATTGTTCATTACTATTGTAATTTACTTTGTTTTGTATTTATAGGTCTCATTGTAACCATTCACGTGTGACGATATCTTGGAGGGAGATTGTTAGCCTAGCTTTTTTATAAAGATAACGTCACTTACGTGAATTGGACTAGATGCGTAGTATACTTTGCCCATAGGGACTAGTATCGTTTAAGTGGCAAAGTTATGGTTTGTTGAGCCTATAAATACCCCTCATGACTCTCCATGAGGGGTGAGGTTAAGCATTTGGTTAGTGTATTGTGTGTTTCATTAATAAAAGGTTTCCATTGTTTCTCCTCCCTCTCTCTACTTTCTCTCACTAGAAGATGAAGATCTTCATCTTCTTCCACCAACCCCGACCTCCAAAACCACATAAATCTTACGCGTAGAAACTAGGGTTTTGACTTTTCCTTACGCGTAGAAACTAGGGTTTTGACTTTTCTGTACTTGCAACCTTACGCGTAGAATGCCCAGATTATGCAAAAACACAAATTTTTTTTTACCCAAAAACACGTTTCCAAATTATTTCTTTTGCACAAACTTCTTCCAAAACACTTAATGATCAATAAAAACTACAACTTTAAGCTTAACAACTCGTAAAAATCAAAACTTTAAGAAAAAAGCTCACGGTTTTAGATAAAAAACGCAACCTTTTGTGTAAAGTTTTAACAAAAAATGTAACACAACACTCCTAAACCATTGTTAGGCGATTGATACCAATTGTAGGACCTTGTTTATATCTCAACCTTATCACGAATACCCACGTTACCACACAAGTATACACGAAGAACAAACACAAACACTTATGCGTAGGAATACGAAGAAGAAAGATTAAGATGGTGACTTAAGATGATATATGTTAGGCGTATGTTTTAGAGAGAAAAGATGAAAAGAAGAACTTTTATATCAAAGAGAAAACACACACATACACACTCAAGCACACCCCTCAAATAACACATTTGAGGGGTATTTATACTCCTAGACTAAACGCCCTTATGGGCTTTCCATGGGCCGTGAGATGGACTTGGGTTGGATTGGGTTACATGAACTTATACAAGGCTAGCTTAACATAACTAATATCCATTTAGCTTAGCCTAATCCACGAGCCCGTTGACTATTCTATCACGATATCTAACACACGTTACAAAGTTCCTAAACGTGAATGACCATCACTTCTATTAAATAAAGTTACGGCTAACATCAACACATCTAATTTTATAAATCCATCAATTTTAGCAAATTGGTTTTAGTCATCTTTACCTCTAAATGGGTCAAATTCTAGTTTTTCCATTTTCTATAACTTTTAAGATATTTTCCAAAATTATCTTAAGTTACTATCTGGTCTTTAGGATCATTTAGCTCCACTTGACACTTCAAAAATTTCTAGTGTCATCCTTGGTCATTCATTGGTACTCATAGAAGTTCCATCTTTCTTCCATAAAAGGCAATCATTAGCTACATCACTCATTGCCCTTGATCATTTAAGTACTTTTTAATTTAAGATACTTAGGAAGACTGAAACACTCAAGGAGGTATAGGTATTAGACTTCACAAACATCATTTTTTCTTTTCTTAGCTGCTGAGAGCCGGATCCCTAGGATTAGCCTAGACGGATCCCTCATTGGAGGGAACCGTGGGATCCGGGTGACAGATTCATGCTAACTCTAGCTAAAATAATCATTTCAAGCTCATCTTGCTAACTTGAACACTCCATCTCATCTTAATTAAGTCCCTAGATCAGTACAACTCTGAAGTTGACTCTTGTGCATGCTAATCATCACATTCCAAAGGATCCTAGTGGCTTAAGTCTTGAATGCACTTGCCAAATCCTTTTATTTATAAACCACCTTGTTAAGACTCCTAAATTCATCATCTACATCCTCATTCCCAGCACTTAGAAACCTTTTCAAATCTCTTTTAATCATCTTATCATGAGGAAAGCTCCTAGTGGCAACTCATCCACCAAAGAACCACCCAAGAAAATTGTTCGTGTTATACACGAAATTTCCTCAGCCGAATCATCTCCCGTTAAATCCACAAATGGTAGGATCTCCCCTCTACCTATCAAACCAATCCCCAAAAGGATTGTTCCCACAAAACTACCAATGCCAAACACCACCATACCTCCTAAACCAAACAACCCCATTTCCACTAAACCATCACCCTTGGTGCCTAGAGACCTATCATTTACCACCCTAATCTCATCACCACACCTCTACAATCTAGAAGATTTACCTCCTAGGCCATCCCATCCTCCACCACCGCTAACATTCTCCTCTTTAGGAGGAATAGTGGAACAAAATCAAGGTGTTAAGTCAACACTAGCTCCGGCTTCTTTTTCTCCGTCACCATCAAATAATCCCTTTTGGATTATGAGAAATCATCAAAGTCAACCACCCGACCACATGGAAGTTGACACCTCTCTACCACCACCATCATTCTTAGTTGAGCCATCCTCGAATGCGCCTCCGCCAATCCCTCCTTCTTTTGAGGCTCCTCAACCCTCTTCACTTGATCATTCACATCAAGATATTTCCTTTCTACCACCACCAGTACCGAGCCATGACAAAGATTGTTATCATTGTCAACATGTTGAAAGTTTGATACATGAAGTACGTAAAGATAAACGTTTCATGTTTTATCACCTCCTCGAACGTTTCGACGAGATCAAACCTAAACAAACTTGAGCTAAAGGATTCAAGTGGTGTCCTAGTATCAAGCGCGACTTAGATAGTCTAGTAATCCAAAGTCATGTATTGTTCTTTTTCTTAGTTTTTAAAGTCATGTACATCATATCTCTAGTTTTATTGCCACATTGTTCTGAGTATATGCTTGTTGCTCTAATACATATACCACTTTGATGATAACATCACTTGTTACATTACCTATGCTGTATTTTGTTTACAGTCAGACGGATCCCTCCAGGGAGGGAACCGTTGGATCCGTGCAACAGAAGACTAGTTTTCTACTAGCTTGAGTCTTATTTGCAGGAAATTATGCATTATATACTTGTTTTTCTAACCTTGGTTTTGTAGATTTTCAATTCACACATGAAGACTTTGACACCCTAAGCTAGGGTGAGCTTTGTGTCAAAGCAACACATTGCAATATCATTTGCAATTTAATTCTCATTAGGATTACCTTTCATGACGTCCCTTCGCAAAGTTGCAATCATCAAGGGGGAGCAAATTCGTCACATAGACGAAATCTTTTGCAAACATTGTTTCAAATGAACTAGTTTAGTATTTCTTCTTGCTTGACGCCCCTCACAAAGGGAAAGACTCGTCAAGGGGGAGTTAAGACAAGAACACTTCTCGTCACTTGCTCTCTACTTTTTCTCATTTTTTTTCTTCTTAAAAACAACGTGTTAGTCTCTTTTCGAAGCTCTTTTTGTTTCGACAAAAAGGGGGAGAAGAAAGTAAAAACTACAATTCAAACTTTTAGGAATTTTAGTTTTTCCTTAAAATAATTTTATGTTTTGTCATCAACAAAAAGGGGGAGATTGTTAATACAAATAAGCCGTAAAAACGTTTATTTATATTTTACGATCTTCTAATGTTTTGTCGATAACAAACGTAAAATCATTTTAACGAAACAAATAAAATACGTAAATGGTTTGAGCCAATTGTTTACTAACACATTTACGTTCTCACATAAAACACTAAACAAGTAATAGTGATTTTATGATACATATGTACAACAACTAGTGTTTACATATTGGGTAGATATATACATAATTAGTATGTATTATAATGGGTAATATAATGGGTAGAAGTTTAAGTATTTGACCCATTGACTAAATACATTGAATGTAGTTGGGTATAACCCAAAGTCCATGACCCATACCCATGGGGCATAACCCATAACCCATTGCATGACATCATTCATAAGTCATATATGGATATTATCCATGACCCATGGTTTTAACCCATGCTCATGGACTAGATGCATTGCATCTTGTAGATACATTGTATCTACTTAGATACCCATGGTTCAAAGTCTAGGACCCATGACCCATAACCCATTACCCATGACCCAAAACCCATGGGCAAAGAGGAGCGTCCCACGGATCCCAGAATTACACTGGACGGATCCCTCAAGTGAGGGATCCGTGGGATCTGTGGAACAGTAGCATTTTTTCCTCTATAAATAGTGAGCCATTTCTTCATTGTTACTCACCCCTTTCACACATATTTTCTCTTTGAGTTATAAACTCTCTAACCTCAGATCTAAGTGATCTATGTATGTAGTTTTGTTTTTGTGTGATTCTCTAGGTTCCTCTTAAAGGCGAGATCACCAGCTTTTGAAGTCAAGCAAGCTCAAGTCCATGAGTTGCCATGCTTCGTCATCATCAAGACTACTGAGGTTCTCTTGTTGATATTTCTCTTCGTTCTCATTAGAAGTGTAGTGTTGAAGACATAAGTGAAAGATGTCTAAAGGGTCAAGACGAAGACATTAGTGAAAGGTGTCGAACGTCCGTATTGTAAGCACTAGTGAAGGGTGCTTAGAAGTCAAGGCTAAAGGCATTAGCGAAGGGTGTCTAGAAGTCAAGTCACAAGGCATTACTGAAGGGTGCCTAGAGGTTGAGTCAAAGACATTAGTGAAAGATGCCAAGGGCGTATAATCGATGAGGTGCATCAATGTACAAATAGAGATAGGTTGTATCTAAGGATATTGATATCCTTGATGATGTTGTAATAAGGAGTGGGTCTCCTTTGGGATAGGTGTTGTGTAGTGTTGGGTAGTAGTTCCTCCATTGTAATGGAACTTGGTATTTAGCCTAGTACCGGATAAGGGTAGGCGACGTTGTGATAGGTGTGGTTCTACCTTGTGGAAGAACCCAGTGTCAAGCCTAGTACCTGATAAAGATTAGGCAACGTTGTGAAGGCTTCTCCGCCATAAGGAGTTGGTTTCGTGTAGTGTTTACGAACTCTCGAGTAGGTGACTCGAGGAGTGGAGTAGGGCAAGGAAGGTGTCCTTGTAGCCGAACCACTATAAATACTCGCGTTGTGGTTTTGTGCTTCTAACTCCTTATTCTTTTATTACATATTTATATATGCTTGTCTATCAACATCCAACACACATGTTTAAATAGATTGACATAAGTCGATCTAAATAGTTTAAAACCAAGTTTTAACCGGTAAAACTATTCAACCCCCCTTCTAGTTTTCCACAAAGTCTAAGGATCGAAAGGGCCTTTTCCATGTAGCGGCTTTCTTCTCGGCACATCCCAAACCAGTTGGTTTTAGGTGACCGGGCTTTTGACACCTCACGGAGAATAGTACCGAAATTGGCGGGAATTCGTTTCCAAAGATTTACGAGGCTACTGTTAAGTTAACACTAAACCTAAATGGATAACAACCGACGATGATTTAGAGATTCAAGATTCAAAGGTGAGATCACTCCATGTAGCGACTTTCTTCTCAGCTTGTCCTTTTAAGGAGGCTAGGTTTTCACCCTCGAGAATAGTATTGGATCTTTCGGGATCTTTGATATCAAGGATTTCTAAATTACCGTCAAACTTTTTAGACAACTTTGATGAATACTAGTTCAACTTACGATTTAAATTTGAGAAAAAGCAAGTTTCACACATTTATTCATAAGCAACATAGTACTTTTATTCAAGCAACTTATATTTTTCATTTTTCACTTTTCACTTTTTCCATTTTTTTCATTTTTTTCCCACTTTTGACTTTAACTTTAAACTTGCAACTTTTGCATCATTCAAGCAACATTACGATACTTTCATTTTGCAACATTATTCAGATTTTAAAGAAAGTATGTTTTCTCGAAAATTTAAATAAAAAGTTGAACTCGGACTCTAAATCAATTTTGCTTAAAAAGTTTTTTTTGTAACAAGACGATTTGAATGTTCAAAAGTTTGAAAACGAGCACGTATTTAGTCCGTTTAGTTAGCTTCTGGGAGAAAAAGCCATGATTACTTATATAAGCTCTAAAGAGAACCAACTACTCCACGCTTAGCATTTTCATTTGCACAACTCGTAAAAACTTAGCCTAAATGTTAAGAGAGCAGCTAGATCAACACTCTAGCAGAGTCGGGATTCCCCTTGTTCTAGCCTAATCAAGACTAAACTACCATTAACACCGAAGCATTAACGCATTATTTTTGTGCAAATCACTTCTTTTAAATGCAAATACTTAAGTTAAAACGATAAAATTTTAAAATGTTGGTCAAAACGGGGGTGCTAGGGTACTAGAAGGTACATATGTGATCAAATTCGCTTAGAATTCCCCCCCACACTTAGAATTGAATATTGCCCTCAATATTCAAAGTACCGGCTGTAGCCGAAACTATTGAACGGAAAAAGGTAATACTACTAGCCAAGTGTGGAAGCGAAATCTTTTTTCACAAAAAGGATTTATAAGATATCCCAAGATAATCGTTAGCAAAATGATCGGATATTGGGCGGCTGGATTGAAAACAGGCGCATCAATCATCACGATCTACGGGAATCCTGTAAACAGAGAGCAAACGCACAACAAGCAAACAACAGTAGGGAATGTCCCCCACACTTAGTGTTAGAAAATAGAAAGAAGTCAGAAACATGGGTTGTCACCCATGAAGTGCTACTTTTTTTGTTAACTGAGTCACTAGCTTGACTCGACCCCGAATTCATTGGTCCATGGGGGAGCAAGTGGAAGAGAAAATCTTCATCGGACTTTCATTCAAATGGTTTGGATAAACATTGAATGTGCTGAAAGTTCCACTCCGATGAGATACATCCGGCTCAAAGAAATTATAAGCGGTGATGCCGGGGTCAAAGATGATGTCCTCACTCCTGTAGGAATGAAGGAGAGGAGAAGTCACATCATATGTGAGGAATGGTAGAAAGATGTTTATAACAATTAGGATTCATTCTTCACCCTCAAAATCAAAATTCACATTTTCTTAATTTGAGTTTCATCATTAAAGCTCTTTTGGTTATTTTCAACAATTACCTCGGGAGGGAGAGGCGGGGTAGTGTCCTCAATAAGCAAACTCTTATGATAGAGCATGTCTCCCCCCGGGTCAAGATTAAGATCAAAACAGAAATGATCATACTCCGGAGGAGATATTATATGAGAGAGTTCACCGGAGAACTCCTTAGGATCCAAATCAAAGCGAAATGAATCATACTCGGGAAAAGAGATATAAGCATGAGAAGTGGTACTGCCATGACTCGTATCTCCAATATAATCGATATCAAAGAAAAATGACTCATAAGTCGAAAGAGAGAGATCGGGATGAAAAGTGGGACTACCACTACTCTCCTCTGCCGTATCAAAGATAAAACTTTCAAATTCGGGTATAGAATCCTTGAGCTCGAGCTACAGAGGATCTGACGGCTTTACTTCAACAATTTCTTCAACATTAACTTCCTTCGGGGGGAGAGAAAGTGACGGTTCATCGTATAGCATTTTCTCAAGTAAATGGATGTCTCCCTCCGGATCAAAATAAGTATCATCAATTTTCGTCAAAGTTAATGGAGTGAGAGAAGGAAAAGATTCGGTAACGATAGGTTCTAACAATGGAGTGAGACTGCCACTCGGAGAATTGTCCAGAATTTCAAGAACCTCTGGAGCATACTCCTCACTATCTATATAATCGATATCTCCACAAGATAGAGAATCATCATCACACGACGTACAATCATGGTCAGAATCGGAGAAAATCTCAGAATGATCATTTAAAATGTCACGAGAAGGAGAATTATCGTTAAAAGGCACATCACACACTTTATCGGAAATACCCTCAAACTCACTTGGGATTGGGACAAGGTTCTCAACACTAGACGATTCTGTTTCTGGGATAGTGCTAAGATGCTCGTACCCTATAGTTAGTGAGTCAACGGGTTCTTCGGGTGTGATTTCAGCTGACAATCTCTCATAATATTCTTTCATTTGAATGGAGTCCTCATCATCATCGAAAATGAAAGTCTTGCGATATTGAGCTGTTGTAGCATTGTAGACTTCGTCATCGGTGGCTTGACAATCGTAATAAGGATGAGGACCACCACAATAATAACATCTTTTGGTAACGGGCTCTGATTTTTGATTCTTGATTTCTCGCTTCATGCATCGAATAACATCGGTAAGCTCAGCCATCTCACATTTTTGTGTCGTAGAAGGAGTATTGGCATTGACTTTAGAAAAAACCAGTTTCTTTCTTGACGTCAGAACTTTTGATTTATTCTCGATGATCGTCAATATGTCTTTCGGGGTATGATACAAGATATTGCCACCGGCGGCTGTATTAAGTGAATCTTGATCGGTTTTCGTTAAAGCATTGTAGAACATATCGATCTGAAGCAATTTCGAGAAACATGATGTGGGAATTTTCGTAGGAGATCTTTGAATCTTTCCCGTGCCTCACTAAAACTTTCATCAAAAGCCTGCTGGAAGTTTGTAATTTCGTTCTTAAGATTTTTCGTTTTAGAATAAGGAAAGAAACGATTTACGAATTTTGAAACGAGATCTTCCCAAGTAGTGATCGATCGTGGGGGTTCTTTTTGAGCCAATTCCGGGCTGCCCCCTCGAGAGAAAACGAGAATAACATCAACTTAATTGCGTCATGAAGAACATCCTTATATATTATAGTCGAAATTAACTTATCAAACAATCGGATGTGAGCATAGGGATCATCCCTCTCGAAACCATATAGATGATTTGACATAATTAGTTGAATTAAAACGGTGTTTATCTCGAAATTCTCAGAAAGAATCTCCGGTACAACGATAGCATCTTCGTAACCCTCGGTGGGTACTTGGAGCAATTCTCACATCGTACGCGTGTCCGCCATTAGAATTAAACATATAGTGGGAAAAGAAGAGAATTAAACGGTTATGAGGATAACGAAGAATAGAATTAAATGGTAAAAGAGGGTAAGAGAAATAGAATTAAACGGATAAGAGGAATGAGAAGAATATTTTTGGGGTTTTATAATGAAAACGAGTGCACATGCACAAAAACAATCAATCAAAACGACACCGAAGCAAAAACACAAAGAACTTTAACTAATAATCACAAGCGTATTCACGCTAGTGACACAAAGGCAAGTTTTGAATCTTTTGTTTGGGAACTTATTATGATAACATTCAAGTTGAGAATGTTATATGATTCATGTCTTTTATCTTTATTAAATACAAAAACAAAATATTTTTGGGTTTTTAACTTTTATATATATACAAAAAAGAAAAGGAAAATATTTTTGTGTTTTTAGGGTTTTTGGAAAGCAAATAACTTCACGAGGAAGGATCTTCAAGTCACTAATCGTCAAACCGTAACGATATTGTCGCAACACAACCTCCCCGGCAGCGGCGCCAAAATTTATATCCGTCCTTTTTGAGGGGTCAAATAGTCAATTATAATATAAGAAAATACCAAATATGAATAAACGCGTAAGAATTACAAACCAACCTTTTAGGAAAAAGACTGACACGCAAAACCCGCGAATACTCAATAAGTGATACCGGGCAAGTGATTACCCGGGTCGTGTCCCAACGAGGAGTGAATTGACGGTTACGTTTGAGGTTTGTTATTAAAGTGCTTGAATGGTATGGGAATTTATGTTTTGGATTACGTTTTCTAAAAATTAAAAGCACGAAAACAAATTAAATAACTAAATTAACAACTAATAAGCCTAAGAAACAATAAAACGATGCTAAACTACGTCTTAGGGTGCTAAAACTCAAAAACGCGATAAACCGGGAACGCACCGAGCCCTAAAAGTGAAAACTTTGCAAATTAAGGCCTACAGGTGTAAAACCAATTTTCCTACGTTCTAAACGACTAAAACTAATTTTGAGAAAAAGCCGGGTATTTTTTTGACTTTTAAATTATTTATTACAAATTAAAAACTAATTTATACTAATTAATTAATAAAAAATACTAAACTAATTCAGAAAAATCAAAGAAAATTACATAAAATACTATAAACTAAACTAAATAAGAGAAAAATAAAAAATGGTGCTAATGCTTTTTGAAATAAGCAGTGAAAAATTAAATAAGCTTAATAAGCTTAAATAGAAAAGTGTTATTAAATATTAAATAAGGCAAAGGATAACACACAACAACAAGTAGTAGAGATTGTAGTGTGTTTGGTGTTGAGATAGTGATTGCAAAGAGACCCAGGTTCGACCATGGTCATTGCACTTTTTTGCCATTTATTATTTTTTTATTTTTTGATTTTTTTTCTTTTGCAAACTAAATTGATAGATCAAAATAAAAATTTTTCATAAAAACTTGACTTGTGAAAAGCTAAGGTAAGCTGTTAACCAGCTTATTGGGGAAGCAGATTCAAACTAAAGGGTTGTTTGGTTTTAGGGACGCCTAAAGGACATACAAGCTAAAAAACCTAAGACAAGCTATCTAATGGAGAACATAAACTAAGAAGTGCATATTAAAATAAGCAAAAGCAAGTAAAAATCAGGAAAGGAAATAAGCTAAATAAGCAGTTTAAGCAGTTGGGACAGTTTGGTTGTGGACAAGCATTAAAGGATCTATAAGCTATCAAAAAGCTTCGATAAGCTAGAAACCTAATAAGCACTAATCTAGAATATTGCAAAACTACTAAAGCAACTTAAAACAAGCAAATTAAATAAGCTCTTAAGCTCCAAAAAGAACACACAGGACTGCTGTGATAAACAGCATCTTAAGCCAGTCTAGGGGCTATTTTTTTAGATTAATAATAAGCTATCTAATAAGCACTAAAACACCTAAA
The DNA here is from genome assembly GCA_910596185.1 of Chrysanthemum makinoi. NCBI lineage: Eukaryota > Viridiplantae > Streptophyta > Magnoliopsida > Asterales > Asteraceae > Chrysanthemum > Chrysanthemum makinoi. Next base: position 165,026,533 of record OU343216.1, on the reverse strand, counting down.
AGCTTAAACAAGTAAAATTCATAGTATTAATGTCCTAAAAAACTAAATGGAAACTAAAAGGGGGCTTATATGAGCTTATGTGGGCTTGTTAAAAAGTAACAGTGGGACAAAAAACTTGCAACACAAAACAGGAAAAAGGCATAGGGAGGCAGTTTTGAGTGCAATTTTAAGCTACAAATCAAACTCAAAAATCCAAAATAAAGCAAAAAAGATTGAGACTATCCTACAAGCTACTTGTATACACCAAATCACCTCCTAATTCTTGTTGGTTGGTATACGCCCAGAACAGGGTAAAGACAATCAGTAGCAACTGCAATACCACTAGGTGGTTACCGGATATCACTTGGAATCGTGTAATCACTTTCCAAAGTAAACTATTCGACCCTATTGCCTGGGTATCACGAATATCTACTTGGGATAAGACCAAATGTTTGTTATTAAATTAGGCACAAATCAATAACCCTTTGCTTTCAAGTGTTTAAGCTTTCTGTTTGTTTCTCCTGGTATCGTACTTTTTCAGTGTCTCTTCAAGCTGAAGATGTCACTCTCTATTTATAGTAGAGAACACTCAACACTAATCAATGGACATTATGTATGATTAACGGCCAATTAATCACCCATAATAAACCTCCATAATCATAGAAATAGTGGTTACATGACCAATTAAACGTGGTCATAAAGCAGTCATAACAGCCAATTGAATGAGTCAAAGATGTTACAAATTAATCACTGCAACACTACTAGTAGGAACCATTACACTAGCAGCAGGAACCATACACTACCAGCAGGAACCATCAGCAGGAACCATTACACTAGCAGCATGAACCATAACACTACCAGTAGGAACCATCAGTTACTACACTAGTAACCAATACACTAGCAAAACAAACAACTATTGAGTCGAGTCAGGGTGTTCAGAGACCTCATGGGTGTACACTCCCTACCTCCTAACCCAAAACCAGGTGTGAACTAATCCCGCAAGTGCACTAAATTTTCCAATAATCCTCCCCAAATTTAGTTCACTTCCTTTTCAAGAAAAACAAACATCAAACAAAACATGTGCATAAACGAAGATATCCTGAGGATTGAATTTTCATCTTAGTACATTACACGTTCAAATATTTGAGAATTAGGGTGTTCTAAGAATTGAACCCTTCAACCCATTTGAATACCTGAAGATAAAATACACACAAGTTTTCAAACACTTAACAGCTCCTGACACTATACAAGCCATGTGTCCATATCCAAATTCATAAATGTTGTAAGAGCCAAAATCCATAGCTCTCTGAAGCGGCAAAACTTCAACATTCACATAGGTGGTTCCTCTTTATTCATGCTCCTGCCAAGCACTTTTCAAAGAAAATTAACCATTAAGAAGTAAAGACTTCATCCTCCTTTCTGCAAGTTCTGAGCACAACCTTGGGATGTAAATAAAACATGTGCTCCATCCACCGAATGTTGACTTTCTACATTGAACTCAGCTCCCAAGTTTCCTTAGGAGGGAGTTGGGTGTCCTAGCATTCAGTGACTAAGTTGGACTTAAACCCATCCTTTTAGCAGACTTTATAACCAAGTCTCTAGCCAAACCCTTCGTCAAGTCATCAGCTAAATTTTGTTGAGATCTAACAAACTCTAGATACCACCCCATTCATGATAAGCTCACGAATCATGCTATGTCTGACACCTAACTGTCTAGACTTACCATTGTACATCTGGCTATAAGCCTTAGCCAATGTAGCTGCACTATTACAACGGATAGAAATAGGTGCTATAGGTTTAGGCCACAATGGAATCTCAAGAAGCAAGTTTTTCAACCATTCAGCTTCTTTACCAGCAACTGCTAAGGCCACAAATTCAGATTCCATTGTTAACTGGTGATGCAAGTTTGCTTCTTGGATGCCCAAGAAATTGCACCTCCACTAAGTAGGAATACCCACCACCGGTGACGAATTGTCTTCAGTGTTACTGATCCAATTTGCATCAGTGTATCCTTCCAACACTGAAGGATAGCCGAATGAGAGACTATAATCCATAGTTCTCTTGATACTTCAGTACCCTCTGACTGCTTGCCAGGTGATGAGCACTAGGATTACTAGTATACCTGCTCAGTCGGTTACCCCTGCAAATGCAATATCAAGTCTTGTACAAGTCATGGCATACATCGGGTGCACCAATTACCCTAGAATACTCAAGTTGAGATACAGCCTTGCCATTATTAGGCATCAACTTCTCACAAGTATCCATAGGTGTTCTCACCTGAGTACAATCAAAGTAATTGAATTTCCTCAACACCTTCTCAATATAATGAGGCTGAGAGATAGAAATTCTTTTAATTTCATGTTTAATCCTTATACCAAGGATAACATCAGCCTCCCCCATGTCCTTCATGGAGAACCTTGATGACAAAAATTCCTTTGTCAGGTCAACCTGATTTTGGTCAGTGCCAAAGATCAACATGTCATCAACATATAGACAAATGATGACTCCTTTACCAGATTCATCAAATTTTCTATATACACATTTGTCAGCGTGGTTAAGAACATAACCACTAGACAAAACCACTTCATCAAATTTTTGATACCATTGCTTAGGTGCCGCTTAGTCCATAAAAAGACTTAATTAGTTTACACACCTTGTTTTCATTTCCAGGCAAGATGAAGCCTTGAGGTTGGTTTATATAAACCTCCTCATCCAATTCACCATTCAAGAAAGCTGTCTTCACATCCATCTGATGAATAATCAGATTGTGAATAGATTCCAAGGCAATCAGCAGTCTTATGGTACTGATACGGGCCACAGGGGCATAAGTATCAAAATAGTCTATTCCTGACTTTTGTTTAAAGCCCTGAATGACTAGTGTAGCCTTGAACTTTTCAATAGTTTCATCTACCTTCATTGTTTTCTTGAAAATCCATTTGCAACCAGGTGGTAGATCAACCAACACCCAAGTGTTGTTGCCCATAATGGAATCCATCTCATCATTGATTGCTTCTTTCCATAAAGCAATATCCTGGGACTTCATTGATTCTTCAAATGTCTTGGGATCATCCTCAACAATGAAGCAATAGGAGTATTGGTCAGAGACCTCATCCCTTGTTCTTTAAATTAAGTATAATTGAAACTCAGGCCCAAATGACTTTGGAGTCCTGACCCTTTTGCTCTTTCTGAGCACAGGTTCAGGTTGTTGAACCACAACCTCATCAGGGACTTCTGATGATACTTCATCAGGGACCTCTGATACACTAGTGTCAAGAGTTCTATTAGGAATCCTCTAACTTGGTCTAGGGACTGAAGAGAATCTATTCTCAACAAAGTTTGCATCCCTTGATTCAATTATGGAGTTAATTAAAACATATTCATTAGGTTCAATAACATAGAACCTAAAAGCCTTGGAATGCTCAGCATATCTAACAAAGATGCAGTCAATGCCTCTTTCACCCAAAATTTTCAGCTTTGGATCAGGGAGTCATACAATAGCCCTACAACCCCAAACCCTGAGATAGTTCAGGTTGGGTTTCCTTTTAGTCCAGAGTTCATAAGGGGTAACCTTGTTCCTTTTGTTAGGAACCCTATTTAATAAATAGCAAGCTGTTAACATAGCTTTACCCCAGAACCCTTGACTCAGTCTTGAATAGGACAACATGGAATTAACCATCTCCTTCAGCACCCTGTTTTTCCTTTCAAAAATACCATTTTGCTGAGGAGTATAAGGGGCAGTCGTTTCATGGATTATACCAACAGACTGAAAGTACAAAGTATCCATGTACTCACCTCCCCTATCACTCCTTAATCTTTTGATCAAAGACCCAAGTTGTAATTCAACTTCAGTTTTAAACACTTTGAATTTATCTAATGCTTCATCCTTAGTATGTAATAGATAGACATAACAAAACCTAGAAGCATCATCAATAAATGTCACAAAGTACTTCTTATTCCCCAAAGATGGAGTGGCATGAAAATCACACAGGTCACTGTGTATAAGCTCTAAGAGTTTAGTCTCACGACTAACACCCTGAAAAGGTTTCTTGGTTATCTTGGTCAACATGCAAGTTTTACACTTTTTAGTGTCCATGTCAAAAGCTGGGATTAACCCATCCTTAGACATATCTTGCATCCTTTTATAGTGTACATGGCCAAGTCTAGCATGTCATAGGGTAGAGTCAAGGTCAAAGGTTACAAGGTGAAATTACACTATCAGGATAATATTAAGCCCTAACATTTGGTTACATAAATAACCAAAACCAATAAAACACCTCATTTAGACAATACAAATTTATCGACTCAATAACTTGTTTATATCCATGATTATTCAAAACACTACTTGAAACCAAGTTTTTCCTCATATCAGGAACATGAATAACATTAAACAAAGTTACAATCTTTCCAGAACTAAATTTAAGATCTACACAACCACGACCATGCACCAAGGTCGTTGACTCATTTCCCATGTGAAGAATAGAACCATCATTCAGCGACTCATAAGTCTTGAACCAACTTATATCTTTACACACATGAACTGTTGCACCAGAGTCAACGCACCACGCAACATCATCATCCTGCACATAATAAGATTCAGATACATATGTAACATAATAAATCTGAAAGGACTTATTAAACATATTTCGACCTTTCGAGTTGGTAGAACCACCACTCCCTCGAACCATTAGTGCCCGATCCATTGGCTTTACCACCAATTTTAACACCCTTGCAATCCTTTTTAATATGACCGGTTTTGCCCTATTTCCAACAAGTAGGTGTTGCCTTCTTGTTAGGATATGCCCTTGTGTTGTCATGATATTTGCGTTTGCCTTTGTTGTCATTGTACCTGGTGGAGTTGTTATGCTCCACCATATTGACAACAGATGCACTAGTAGCATTGCCACTCTTGGCTTGTCATTATCCTCACCTTGAGATTCCTCAATGCCAGATGACCTTCAACTCAACCGAGTTAACTCATCTTTTTATGTTTCAAGGTATGCTTGAAATCTTTCCAAGATGGAGGGAGTTTGTCAATGACACAAGAGACTGAAATGGCCTCATCCATGTGCATATTGTGTTGTGTAAACCTTCCAAGTATTCCAAGAAGTTCATTGTATTGTTCCATGACTGGTCTTGAATCAGTTATTTTGTAATTTGTGAAATTACTTACAAGAAACTTCTTACTTGATGCATCCTCAGCCATATATTTGGCATCCAAGGAATCTCATAGTTCTTTGGAAGATTCAAAATTTTGATAAATGTCAAATAAAAGAATCGACATATCATTGAGAATTAAACCTCTGAAATGTAGTCATCATTCTCCCATTTGCTCCTCCTAATCGCTTCACGGAGCATCATCCCCATCATCAGGAATAGGTGGTCGAACATAGACCCACACTCATGCTTGACAGCAAGAAGTGCATCTTCTTCTGCCATTTCCTAAAGTCCACCCCTTCAAACTTGTCCAACTTGGCAAAGTTTGAAGCCATGTGTTTCATTGCAGCATCAGCCATTGATTATCACAAATAGTTTACTTTGATTGTTGGTTGGTATACTGCACGTAAAGTACAATCAAGAGTAAATGCAATACCACTAGGTGGTTACCCGATATCACTTGGAATCGTGTGATCACTTTCCAAAGTAAACTATTCGACCCTAATGCCTGGGTATCACTAATATATACTTGGATATGACCAAATGTTTGTTATTGAATTAGGCACAAATCAATAACCCTTTGCTTTCAAGTGTTTAAGCTTTCTTTGTTTCTCGGTATCGTACTTTTTGTTGTCTCTTCAAGCTGAAGATGTCACTCTATTTATAGTAGAGAACACTCAACACTAATCAATGGACATTATGTATGATTAAAGGCCAATTAATCACCCATAATAAACCTCCATTATCATAGAAATAGTGGTTACATGACTAATTAAACGTGGTCATAGCGCTCATAACAGCCAATTGAATGAGTCAAAGTCATTTACAAATTAATCAATGCAACACTACCAAGTAGGAACCATTACATTAGCAGTAGGAACCATACACTACCAAATAGAACCATCACCAGAACCATTACACTAGCGGCGGGAACCATAACACTACCAGTAGGAACCATTAGTTACTACACTATCGCAGTAACCAATACACTAGCATACAAACCACTATTGAGTGAGTCGTGGTGTTCGGGGACCTCATGGGTGTACACTCCGTACCTCTTAACCCAAAACCAGGTGTGAACTAATCCCACAAGTGCACTAAATTTTCCAACAATTCTAACTTTAACCTATCTAAAATGAAGACTAAAAAGGGACACCTAGGGCAGCTACGACAGAATTGGTAAATGAAATTGGAAACAAATATTTGGCTTGGAAACTTAAAACCATGATCAAGTAAGCCTTAAAACCAGTTTATAAACTCACTTCACTAAGATTTAACTGACCAATCCCATTGAAACCAATAAAACAAGCTAAATCTAAACACCCCTCCAAGGGCAGAAAAGTGTGTTACAAACTTTGAAACTTTAAAAGAAACTTGTTTTGTTAATGTAAGCTCACATGAGCTTAAATGAAGCTTTGTGCAACACTTTTAACATAAAAAAAACTTTTAATGGCAATAAAATAATGGAAGAACAGGAAAACTACATAAACAAAATAGAACTTGGAAACTAAATTTTCATTAACTGGAAATTAAAAATTACATGTAAATTTAAATGATAGTAAAAGTAAATTGGTACTAGAACAAGAATTTCTAGACAGTTTGTACAATTTCACTAAATGGCTATTTATACTAAAAAAATTGTCTTCATCTTTTCTGTCCTGGTTGTCTTCTTCTGTGCTGTGTTTCATCAGTGAGAGAGAAATGAGTTCCTGAGCTTTGCTTGTCCCATTTAATCACAACCATCCATTTATCTTGGTGCCCAAGTGTTACATCACAGCCATAGATGGCATTAGGTGTTGTGGATTACCAACATGGCAAGGGAAGTCATGAGAAGTTCTCTTGGAGTCTTCTGTGAGAGAGGGACAGCAATGAGAGTGACAGAGGAGAGAGGAGGGAAAAATGGCGCCAAGGTTTTGTTTTGGTTCTGGGTTTGGGTAATTTGGGTAAGAACAAGAAAGGGTTATATGTGAAATGAGTTAAGGGAGATGTGGAAGGTTCAAGGTAGGTTTAGTAGGGGTTTTAAATGGTTAGGTTTAGTTTTTGTTTTTGAAAAAGTATTTTAAGGTTTAGTTTAAAACTAAAAAAGAGTTTTTTTTTTTTTTTTTTTTTTTTTTTTTTTTAAGGTTTGGTTTTATGTAAATGTTTTAAAGAAAAAGTAAAAATGGTTTTAAATAAAAAATGTTTTTAAAAAAAATAATTGTTTTAAAAATAAAAAATGGTTTTAAAATAAAAATAATTTCTTTTAGAGAAAATTGGGTGAATTGGTAATTTGGTTTCGGGTTTGGTTTCGGGTTTGTTTTTCCACTCTCACTCCAAAAACGCTTCCCAGGATCCAAAAATATAGAATATCCTTCGGCTCCGTCACCAATGCACGTTTTCCATTCCAGCTTAATTCTCCGTTTTGCCACGTTTTCGATCCTTTGTACCTAAAACACATAAAACACAATCAAGGATATGGTATAAATGGTTATATTCCGGTGTTTTAAGCGTTTTTGTGGGTTTTCGAGCTTAAAATGATGAGTAAAGGCCACTCATCAAACATGCTCGAGATGTGTCAACTATTTTTATTGCTTCAACCATAATATTCCAATACATTACTGAAACAACAACAAGCTATTCTATGATGCCCTCGATTGAATCTCCAACAACGGTGAACAAAGCTTCTAATGACAGCGACCCGGTGATGATACTCTTAACCAAGATATACTTGCACAGTGGATTATGATGGAAAAGTTCTTCAACCTTTCGCCTTCAAAGCGGCAAATCGGATGTTGATGAATCTTCTACCAGGTCATCGAATCCACCTAATCGCACAATGTATACCAACACCAACCTTCCACACGATGGACTAAGACCATCCTCTTGTTGACATTATTGAAACCCAAACCAACCGGTCGTATTAACGAACGCCTTGGTGACGGAGAACATTGCATTTATGCACTTCCGTCATTCAATGAACCCAAAACATTAAGGATGCAATGTCTCATGACAACGGGATTGAATCCATGCAAAGAATGAACCGGTTTAAGCGTTTAGAAGTATGGGAATTGGTTGAAAGACCGACATGGGTCTACGTCATTGGTCTCAAATGGATTTGGAAGAATAAGTTAGGCGGTAGATGGTTATTCGAAACAAGTCGTCGGTGGCCAGGGTAGAAACGAGGAAGAGGGTATCGCTTTGAACAATCCTTACCGGTTGCTGGACTTGAGGTGTATGGATTTTTCGGCATTCGCGGACTCAGAGACATCACCATCTACCAAATGGACGTCAAAGCGCTTTTCTAAATGGTCAACTTAAGGAGGCGGTGTATGCTAGCCAGTGGAAGGATTCGTTGATCCGAGTTCCCTAATCATGTCTACAAGCCGAACGGCTCTCTTCTCAAACAAGCCCCTCGGGCGTGGTATGGTAAGTTGTCATCCTTTCTCCTTGCTCATAATTTTATCAAAGGATCGGTCGACCCGACACTGTTTATTCAATATCATGGGGAACACATTTTAATTGTTCAGATTTATGTGGATGATATCATCTTTGGTTCTACCCACAAAAAGTACTCAAATGCTATTCAAGACTAATAAAATTAAATTTTGAAATGTCAATGATGAGTGAACTTACGTTCTTATTAGGACTACAAGTTCATCAATCACCCCGTCGTATTTTCCTAAGTCAGTCCAAATATGGTCTTGAAATATTGAATAAATATGGAATGCAAAGTTGTGACACCTACAATACACCAACGACACATACCAACAAACGGGATGCTGATTTACATGGGAAATTGGTTGACCCCTAAAATCTGATAGTATTATTGGGTCTCATGTATCTAACGGCGATGGGCCCGACATAGTATTTCTTTGTATATCTTTGCTCCCGTTATTAGTCAAGGCCAACTAAAAAACACCTCTTTGAGGCTAAAAGAATCCTCCGATATGTCAAGGGAACCATTAACTTGGGGATCTGTATCCGAAGGATTCTGGTTTTGAACTAATAGCTTTTGACGCTAACCGAGATGCTTAGATTCGCGTAAAAGTACTTCAGGAGGTTTACAATTCCTTGGTGATAAATTGGTGTCATGGCAATCGAAGAAACAAGATTGTACATCGTTGTCATCAACTGAAGCTGAATATGTAGCCATGTCTGCTTTTTGTGCTCAAGTCATTTGGATGAGAATACAACTCAAGGATTATGGTTATGTATTCAATAAGATTCCGGTGTACTGTGACAACATAAGTGCTATTGTGATCTCGTGCAACACCATTCAACACTCAAAGTCAAATGTTGGGAAATTCACATTTGGGAGTTAATACTTATAGTGTTAATGTTAGTACTGATAGTGATGTTAGAAGAGTATTAACTAGTTAGTACTGATAGTGCAAAAGTTAGTACTGATAGTGTTGAGTTTGTACTGATTTATATTAAGAATAATCGGTGTATGGTTTGTAACGGCATATCTTCTATTCCAATAGTAGATATGATATACTTAATGCATAGTTATCTCTGTAAGGGATCTCCTTAGTGTATAAAAGGAGATCCTAACTAGGTCAAGCATATACCAATACTCTAGTCGTCTTAAGAAAAGCTTCAGGTTGTAAACCCTAGTACTAGGAGTACTGTATTATTAATCAATAATATTGAAGGCATAAAGTGTTCCATTGTGTTTACTTTAATCTTCTAAAGTACATTCAAGTAGATTCCGCATACTTGTATGTATATACAACAAAGTTTCTCATTGTTGTTTTAGAACCATCAAGGCAACTACACGTTTACAAGCTAAGTGTTCTAGATCCAAGGTTTGGGTTTCCACAAGTGGTATCGAGCTTGTGTCACGAAGCTTTGTTTTAGAAGATCCCGTGTGGACGAATCTGTTGAAATGGATTTTGACTCAAGCAAATCGATCTTTGTGCCGAGTTCCTAAGTTGCGACCAAATGAATATGAACTCACGGAGAATGCGATAAAGCGTGCTTCTTGGTACTTGATTTTAAGTCAGGAACATTGTGATCAATGGAGAATCTTACAAATCCATTGTCACCCAAGAAGTTGGTGGTAGGTTGTTATTAAAGACAAAGGTGAAACTATCACTAATGAAGAAATGGCTCTAAGAGGCAATGATCTCAAGGTCAAGTCTTTACTTATGGCAATACCTGATGATCATCAACTCACCTTCAACAAACACAAATATGCTCAGAGTTTGTTAAAAGCCATTGAGACCAGATTTGGTGGGGACTCTGTCACCAATAAAACTCAGAAGACTCTTTTGAAGCAAGAGTTTGAAAACTTCATTCATTGGTTGCAAGACCCATTGACTCAGCTTTACAATAGGCTTCAAAACTTGTCATCAATGGCGGATTGGATGTGGATATCTCCAAGGAAGATGTCAATCTCAGGTTTGTTAGAAGTCTTCCATCACCAAAATGGGACACTCATGTCAATGTATGGAAGAATAAAATTTGAAACTATGAAGTTGGACAATCTGTTCAATAGCTTTAAAGTGATTGAACAAGATATGAAGAGAGCTGCAGTTGCGCATCTTCCGACTGGGGCACAAAACATAGCCTTTGTGGCTCACCCAATACGTAATGATAAGGGACATTATCAATGTTAGTACTCTAGTACTAATGTTATACCGATTGTTTGGATATCTTCTTGTAGGCATCAATGAAAGTACAATCTATGCTTTTATCTCGAGCAACAAAGGGATCTCGATTACTCATGATGACTGAGACAAATCCATGAAGATGACATGGAAGAGATGGATATCAAGTGGAACATTGCCTTGATAAGTATGAGGGCAAGAAAGTTCACGAAGAGGGACTGGGGAGGCGATTAAGATCAATGATGGAGATATCTTTGGGTTTGACAAGGGAAAGGTAGAATGCTACAAGCTGTGGTAAGCTTGGGCATTTCGCCGGGGAATGCTGAAGCCCGAGGAGCAAAGGAAAAAGTGGTAAAATTGATAATTCTAAAGCAATGGTGGTTTGATGGTGCTGGTTATGATTGGAGCTTCATGGCTGATGATGAAGAGAGTCCAACCAACATGGCTTTGGTATCTGAGGTACTTACTGAAACAAATTGCTCAGATACATGTATTCTATTAAACAAATATTTGTCTCTAAAAACCATGTTTGATAATGTGTCTGAAGAACTTGCTAAAACTAGCTATAACTTAACAAATCATAAGAGAGGTTTAGCAGTCTTAGAAAAACAAATTGTACATTATAAAGAAAATGAGTCAAAGTTCTCGGAAAGCAAGCTACGTACTTAATAGGGAAATTTCTTTTAAAGACATCACCATAAATGTGTTAAAAGAAGAACTAGAAAAAGTCACAAAAGCTAAAGACATTATAGAATTAAGTGTTGACACTCTTAAAGACACACATCATTATAACTCTAAGAAAGTGGATAGTTTTCTTGAAAAAACTCTAATTGGTAAAGCCAAATCAGGAATGGGTTATAAGAGAGTACCACCACCATTCAGAGGTATTCCTTCACCTCCTAGTATAGACCTTGAACACAGTCTCTTAGAGGCACCCACATTTGTCCGTGACCATAAACACATTGAGACTAAGGCTGAAAAGCCTGATGAGACCTTTGAAAGTGCCAGTGACACTTTTTTACCTGAAGTGTATATGTTTGAAAATAAAAAGGCTAATGTAGAGTCTAGTGAACCAAAGCAAGAACATGCCACTAAAACTGTAAGACCAACTAACAAACCTGTTAGTAAGCCGATAAAGTATGCTGAGATGTATAGAAACAGGTCATCTAGTCCTAGATGAAACAAAAGAAACTGGAACCGACTAAAATTCGAACAACTAGGATATGAATTTGTCATGTATAATAAATCTTGCTTTGTGTGTGGAAGTGTTTCATCTCATAAGCCCATGCTGATAACACCTATGAGACCTCAACCCATCATGACCCCAAGCGGTGCTCTTCTTAAACTGGCGGCATAAAATCTTTGAATACTACAAAGCCAGTTAATACTGCTAGACCACAACCCAAAGTATTTGGTGAAAGACCCAAAAGAACTTTTTCAACATCACCATCTACTTCACCAAGGCCCTTTCATGCTAGAGCAGCACAAACCTTTAAATCTTATTATGAACAAATCAAGTTTTACAAGAAAAAGGTTAATACTTATGAGCCAAAACTTAATATGGATAGGACAAATGTTAATGCTTTTAAGCCTAAAATGAAAATAGTTGGTTCTAAAGTGAGTGCTGCTGGGGGAATCAAGGGAAATGCTGTTAAGCCCTCAGCTTGTTGGGTAAGAAAGACCACTCAACCCAACAGTGCATCAGTTACTCTCAAGAAATATGATTACATTGATGCAGGAGGCAGATCCAAGTTAGTAATGGCTTGGGTCCCCAAAAGGAACTAATTTCCTTTATCTTGTGTGCAGGGACATTCCAACAATAATGATGATCTTGGCTATTCAGACAGTGGGTGTTCCAGGCACATGACTGGAAATCTATCATATCTTTCAGACTTCACTGATTTGAATGGAGGATATGTTTCTTTTGGAGGAGGAATAGGTGGAAGAATTACTCGTAAATGCACAATCAAGACTGGTAATTTGGACTTTGAAGATGTGTACTATGTGAAAGACCTCAAATACAATATATTCAGTATGTCACAAATGTGTGACAAGAAGAATTTTGTTTATTCGTTCACAGATACTGATTGCTTGGTTTTATCTCCAAATTTTAAGGTGCCTAGTGATGATGAGGTACTACTTAAGTTCCCTAGGAAGAGCAATCTGTACAGTGTAAGTATGAAGAACATAGTGCCCAAAGACAACCTTACATGTTTAGTTGCTACAGCTTCTTTGGATGAATCTATGTTATGCATAGAAGGCTAGGTAATGTGAATTTTAAGGTAATAAATCTTTTAGCTAAAAATAACCTTGTAAGAGGTTTACCTTTAAAAGATTTGAAAATAAATGAACTTGTATTGCATGCCTCAAGGGAAGCGAGCATAGAGCCTCTTGTAAGCCCAAGGTTTTAACTCTATCACCCAACCACTTCATATGTCTTTGCACATGGACTTATTTGGCCCCACCTCGTTAGCGACTGAATTTTAAGAAGTATTGTTTGGTTGTGTGATGATTTTAGCTTGATTTACTTGGGTTTTCTTCATGAATACTAAGGATGAGACCATTGAAATCCTTAAGTCTTACATAACTGCAGTAGAGAACCCTTGATAAGAAAGTTAAAATCATTAGGTGTGAAAATGGGACAGAGTTTAAAAACCAAGTGATGAATCATTTTCAACTTGAAAAGGGTATTAAAGAGAATACATGGTGTAGTAGAACTCCTCAGATAATAGGATTCTTTGAAAGGAGAAACAGGACATTGATAGAGTCGCTTGGGACTATGTTAGCAGATTCCAAATTACCCACAACTTTTTGGCTGGAGTTAATACCGCTTGCTATGTTCGAAGCAGTGGTACCGTAGTAAAGCCTCATGGCAAGACACCCTATGAGTACGTTTTTAGGTAGAAAGCCTACCCTAGACTTTCTTAAACCTTTTGGGTGTCATGTCTCTATTCTCAATACCATTGATCACATAGGTAAGTTTGATGGCAATCATGATAGTGGATATCGGTTGGCTACTCATTGAATAGTAAAGCCTTTAGGGTTTATAATTCTAGAACCAGAAGGATAGAGGAGAATCCGCACATAGAGTTTCTTGAGGACAAACCTAGTGTAGAGGGGCAAGGACCAAAATGGCTATTTGATATTGATATGCTAACAGAATCTATGAACTATGTACTGCATTTCGTGGATTCTAACATTGTTGCGTGAGAAAAACAAGGTCCCGATGCGATTCTCGGCGACAATGATGATGACTGTGTCCTATTGCCCATTTGGAAGGATAGCTCAGTTGGAAGTACTTCTTCAGGGGAGGCAAACAAAGCTGATCATCAGCCTCCAAAGACCAATGAATCTAATGCTGAGGGAGTTGTAACCAATACAGGTGACACAGTGATGGAACCTCAAGTGATCAGTACTAATGTGGTTAATACGGATAAGCCATATGTTAGTACTGATGAGCCAGAATTTAGTACTGATGGTCCTCATTCTATTCCATCAGCTAACACAGAAGTTCCTGATCCCAATGGTAAAGCTGATGAAATTGATTTTACCAATATAGCTTCATCTTATGTTGTTCCTCCTACACCACACAGAAGAATTAATCAGGATCATCCCTTGGAGAATGTTATTGGGGATGTTCATGCTGAAAGAGCTACAAGATCTAAATTTCAGCATAGTGAGACTAGATTCTTTAGTGCCATCTTTGAAGAAAGGATACATGGGGACACTCAAAAATGTGTCTTTGCTTGCTTTGTTTCACAGGCATAACCAAAGAAAGTCTACAAAGCTCTTGAAGATGAAGCATGGGTAGAAGCAATGCAAGAAGAGCTTCTCCAGTTCAAACTTCAGAATGTATGGGTTCTTGTGGATCTTCCTGATGGCAAGAGAGCTATTGGCACTAAATGTGTTTTCAGAAACAAGAAAGATGAAAGAGGTGTAGTAATACGGAACAAGGCTAGACTGGTGGCTCAAGGGTATACAAAACAGGAAGGAATCGATTATGAAGAGGTCTTTGCTCAAGTGGCAAGGATTGAAGCTATCAGATTATTCTTGGCCTTTGCATCATATAAAGACTTCACAGTATACCAGATGGATGTGAAGAGTGCTTTCCTCTATGGAAAGATTGATGAGGAAGTTTATGTCTGTCAACCTCCAGGCTTTGAAGATCCCAACTTTTCTGACAAAGTATACAGAGTTCAAAAGGCACTCTATGGTGCGCATCGAGGCCCCAAGAGCTTGGTATGAAACATTGGCCAAGTATCTTTTGGGCAATGGGTTGAGAAAAGAGGAAGAATGATCGAGACTCTATTCATCAAGAATGTAAAGAATGATATCCTATTGGTTCAGATCTATGTTGATGACATTATTTTTGGCTCAACCAAGCAGGATCTATGCAGAGAGTTTGAGAAGTTGATGCATGATAGGTTTCAGATGAGTTCTATGGGAGAACTCACCTTCTTTCTTGGGCTACAGGTCAAGCAGAAGACAGATGGCATATTTATCAGTCAGGATAAGTATGTCAAGGAGATTTTGGTGAAGTTTGGCAATGATAATACAAAGATTGTAAGCACTTCTCTATCGAGCATAATAAGCCATTACTTCTGATCTTGCGATGGTGAAGAAGTTGATCGAGCACCTCTACGATCAATGATTGGCTCATTGATGTATTTGCCCCTCCGGACAAGATATTATGTTTGCAGTGTGTGCATGTGCAAGATTCCAAGTCTCTCCAAAGCTTTCTCACATGCATGCAGTTAAGAGAATCTTTAGATATCACGAAAGGCCACACTCAACTAGGCCTTTGGTATCCTAAGGACTCTCCCTTTGATCCGTAGCTTACTCGGCGACGGTGACTATGCCTTGGGGCAAGTCTTGATAGGAAGTCAACCACAGGAGGATGTCAGTTTCTTGGTGATAGGTTGATTACGTGGCAAAGCAGAAGCGAGCATTGTGGCAAACTCTATAACCTGAAAGTATGTAGTAGCTGGCGTAAGTTCTTTGTGGTCAAGTTCTCGGATTGAGAATCGGATGCTTGATTATGGGTATAATTTCATGGGCACTGTCATTTATATTGATAACAACAGTACTATATGCATTATAAAAATCAGTTTTCATTCTAAAACTAAACATATAGAGATAAGACATCACTTTATAAGAGATTGTAATGAAAAGAAACTCATCCGGGTTGACAGATTGATACCGAAGTTTAATGTTGCGAGATCTTTTAACAAAAGCTTTTGAATTCGGAAGGTTTCAGTACTTGGTCACAAGTATTGGGATGCTTCATCCGTAATATGTCTTATCTCTCTTCATTTTGTAAATTTTTGTAAATTGGTGATTAGTACTGATTGTTATCTAGTTAATACTGATTGTGTAATGTTAATACGGATTGGAAAGAAAATATCTTGGATTGTGTTTTCTTGGTTTTGGACTAACTTTTCAGGCATAACACAAGCAGTATGGATATGGTTTGGTGACTAAATGTTACAGCACATGTGGTTCTCTTTCTTATGCTCATTCTGAAGCCATCACACGATGGAACTTGCTGTAACTATGGACTTTGTGATGCCAAAGCATTATGTGGCATCTTGTGGTATTAATGCACATGAATTGATGGTTTCAGTTAGTCAGGTTCTTCTACACTAATCCACTCTATGCCATTCTATCCGTTACTGAATAGTGTGACCGACCAAGGGCATCGGCAGAGAACAACGAGCAGCAACCGTGAATCCAACACTTGTGTTGGAGGCAAAGACCGCCACTTTGGAAACCCCGTCAGAAGGCCCTTTAATGAGACTATCCATCACAGGTGCTATGCATCGAAACCATTGGTTTTCACCAAACCAGAGGCCATGTGAGGCCGACCTTGATTGAGTGTCTGTGACCACACTTAATCTCTTCAAAATTGGGGTTTCAGTATTATAATTTCAAAAATATAAGATAATCTGATGGGTAAAGTTAATACCGATGGTTATAAGTTAGTAATCGATAAGCCCGCTTAGTAGTACTGATGAACTAGCCGTTAGTACTTATTCCAAGAGTCAGTTACGCAATGATTACTTTTGCAAATTGAGTTGTTTCCGTCTCTTTCTTTATATAAGGGTTTCCTAATTGGTTTCTCCTTACTTATTGCCATAATTATTTACAAGGCGGTTCAACCAAAATTCTCCAAATCTCTATATATTGCATAACTTTTCAATTGCTTTCACCACAATTCTCTAAAGGCCTTTGCGACGTTCAACCAAAATTGCTTTCACCACAATTCTAGTGTTTCTGCACTGATCATTGATGTACCCATAGAACCTACTTCACCTCTTAGGAAGAGAATATCACCTAGTGCATTCACTAAGACCAAAGCACAAACTAGTTGGACTTGGCAGAAATGGTTACAAAATACACCTGGATTTAAATGGATTCCTAAAATCATAAACATGTGTGTTTCAATCAGAATAATCTTGGAACCTCTAACTCTTTGGGTTCCACTTCTACTTCTATTCCACCGTCGCCTGATACTTGTAATGCGGTGATACGATCATCCTTTGGATTGTTGATAGCGGATGTTCCCGGTACATGACGCCGATCAATCTCAAACTTCTTACAAACTTTGTTTCAAAGTTCATCGACACTGTCAGGTTTGGGAATGATCACTTCGCAGCTATCATGGGCTACGGAGACTTCATCAATGGGAACATCGAAATTAGCAGGGTTTATTATGTTCAAGGTCTTGGACACAATCTTTTCTCAGTCGGCCAATTTTGTGATGGTGATTTGGAAGTTGCTTTTCGGGAGAAAACTTGCTTCATTCGTGATCTACAAGGAAACGATCTTATGTCAGGAAACCGAACTTCAAGCCTTTACAAAATTTTAATGCAAGACATGATCGCTTCATCTCCCATCTGTCTACTTTCTAAGGCAACATCTACAAAATCATGGATGTGGCACAGAAGACTTTCATATTTAAACTTTTAAACCATAACTAATCTTGCACGACACAAACTAGTTGAAGGTCTTCCAAGGTTTAGGTATTCAAATGATCACTTATGCTCTGCTTGTAAACAAGGGAAAAGCACTGTCGTCTCATTTTTCCTTCAAAGGGAAAAACAGACTCGACGTTCTTCATCTTCTTCACATGGATTTGTGTGGCCCGATGCGTGTGCAGACGATTAATGGCAAACGCTACATTCTTGTAATAGTTGATGACTACTCCAGATGGACTTGGGTTTATTTTCTTCGAAGTAAAGATCAAGCTCCACAAATGATCATCATCTTTCTCACGAAAATTCTACCAGTAACAAGGTTAGACAAGTCGCACGACGAGGAACTGAATTTGTGAACCAAACTCTTCAAGAATACTATGAGAAAGTGGGAATTGAGCATCAGACATCCATTGCATGAACACCAGAACAAAATGGAGTTGTCAAAAGACGAAACCCGACGCTTAGTGGAAGCTGCAGAACGATGTTGATAAATGCAAAACTTCCAGACTACTTATGGGCAGAAGCCGTGTCAACTGCATGTTACACTCAGAACCGTTCTATGATAACCAAATGCCACAACAAAACAACTTATGAGCTTATCCATAAGAGAAAACCAAATCTAAAAAACTTTCACGTATTTGGTGCTCTTTGTTACCCGAATAATGATCGTGATGACTTTGGAAAGCTCAAGGCAAAAGCTGAAATTGGAGTATTTGTTGGATACTGTGAAAACTCAAAGGGATACCGGATCTGGAATCGTCGTACAAAGGAAATTATGGAAACCATTCATGCTAATTTTGATGAGCTCACAGAAATGGCTTCTGAGCAAAACAGCTTGGAACCCGGACATAACCGTCTCAACTTCCACCAATCATTAGCTGATCAATCATTTCAACTCACTCGTCGTCAAATGGAAACGTTGTTTGCTCAATTATTTAGTGATGATCTTGATCAACGTGCTCCAGATGTATCAAATATTTCACGCTCAACTTGATAATATTCCAATCCCCGATACACCGAAACAACAACAGTTTGTTGTTGATGTACCTGATTGAATCTCCAACAAATTGAACAAACCGCCTAATGATGGCTGATCCAAAGAATGATCTTTTAATCAAATGTACCGCACCGGTAGATTATGATGGAAATGCGTTCTTTAACCCTTTTGCTACTAAAACTGCAAATCCAGATGTTGTTGAATCCTTTACTAGCCATCTGAATCCACCAAATCTGCACAATGTATACCAACATCAACCCTCCACACATCAATGGACTAAAGACAATCCTCTTGTTAACATCATTGGCAACCCAGACTAACCAGTCGTAACGAGACAACGCCTTCAGACTGACGGAGAACATTGCATTTATGCACTCACCGTTTGTCAATCTGAACCCAAAAACATTAAAGAAACAATGACTTATGACAACTGGATTGAATCCATGCAAGAAGAGCTGAACCAGTTTAAACGTTTAGAAATATGGGAATTGGTTGAAAGACCGACATGGGTCTACGTCATTGGTCTCAAGAAGAGCGTGGTATGATAAGTTGTCATCCTTCCTCCTTGCTAATCATTTTATCAAAGGATCACTGTTTATTCAATATCATAGGGCACACATTTTAATTGTTCAGATTTATGTGGATGACATCATTTTTGGTTCTACCTACCAAAAGTACTCAAACGCTTTTTCACATCTAATGAAAACAAATTTTGAAATGTCAATGATGGGTGAACTTACGTTCTTCTTAGAATCGCAAGTTCATCTAACCACCTGTATTTCTTAAGTCGGTCCAAATATGCTCTTGAAATATTGAATAAACATGGAATTCAAAGTTGTGACACCTATGCAACACCAATGGCACACAAACAAACGGATGCGATTTACATGGGAAATTGGTTGACCCTACCAAATAAGAAGTATTATTGGGTCTCTCTCATGTATCTATAGCCAGACCGACATTGTATTTTCTATATATCTTTGCTCCCTATCGGTCAAGGCCAACTGAAGACACCTCTCTGAGGCTAAAAGAATCCTCTGATACGTCAAGGGAACCATTAACTTGGGATCTGGTATCCGAAGGATTTCGGTTTTGAACTAATAGCTTTTTCGGATGTTGACCACGCGGGATGCTTAGATTCACGGAAAAGTACTTGGTGGTTTATTCCTTGGTGATAAATTGGTGTCATGGCAATCGGAAACAAGATTGTACATCGTTGTCCTCAAGCGGTAGAATATGTAGCCATGTCTCATGTGTGGTTGGCTTCAAGACCATTGTGAACTCAAAGAACTATGCCACACTCACACAAAGCACCGATCCAATCCAAAGAGCATGGAAAAGGGTACCGTTGAATTATACTTTGTAGGTACAGAACACCAATTGGCGGATCTTCTCACTAAAGCCTTACCTCCCGCAAGATTTACTAATTTGATTCATCGTATTGGTATGAGGTGTTTGACTCCAGAAGAATTGGACGGACTTTTAAAACATTCTTGAATAAGTCAAACACCAAAACCTCTTTTGTAAATATTTTTTCAAAAACAAAATACAAAAATATAAAATCTGATAAAATCCAAAAATATTCTTCTATCATAAATATCAAATATTGCAAGTACAAAACTTCCATCAACACAGTATTCCATCAAACATTTCACCATTTTTTCTCAAACAAGTGTTGAGGGGGAGAGAGGAAATATTTTTCAGTTTCATAAAACCTTGTACTTGCATGTTACCAAAAATTCATTGTTTCTTCTACATGGTGGATATGTATATTGTTATATACTCTCCTCGGACTCAAAAGTTTTCAAATTTCACTATTTCAAAAGTCTAGGGGGAGTATCGTTAAGTTTCTTGCCTAAAATGTGTTTTGTCTAACCATAACGGAAGTTAATGGGTCTTGGTTGGAAAAGTTTGAGGTTGAGGGACTAAACATGTCAATTTTGGAAAAATGATTTCAACAAAAGTCCTAAACCTAACTCATTCAATGCATTTACTCTTGCATTTATTTCTTTAAACCACCAAGATCCAACGACTAGCATTCAATCTTCAAATCCGCTCACTCAAATCAAAATCTGTAACTGGTAAAAGTTTTTGATCATGTTTTTAAACATAGGTTTTCAAAATCTTTTCAATCCAACGGTGGAATCTTTAAATATTTTGATTTAGAGCTTTACGCATATGCGTAGGATTAGGGATTTTGCCTAAGTGTGTTTGTGATAAAATGGTTTGTGTCAAAACCTTTCTAAATGTGTGATGAAGCTGTTTCAATCACTTATATGAACCCAGAAACATGAATTGAATCATTTTGAAAAATTAGGGTTTATGTTCTTATTTGGGGATTTTTGAATATGAATGTCTTGTGTGGAAAATGATACGCTTACACAGCGCGTTCGGGGTCAAAGGAACTTTCGTTTCGTCGAGCAAGTTTTTCAACACCCTAGGCAGTGAACCTAATCGTTGTAGTGTAGTATTAGGGTAAGCCACGGGAATTGATATCGTTCTCTAGGGGAATAGGAATGCTAGTGAGAAGTTAAGGTTGGGGTTGAGGAAGATTATTTTTATCTTTTATGTTTTTAGAAAAGAAAAGTACGAATCTCGGAGTTTGGATTTGGGGGTTGGTATTTCTACCGATTACTCTACTATTATCTAATTATCTAAACTAAGGTGGTGGTAGTCTATGTCTAATTATTGTGTGCTCGTATGATAGTTTAAAGATGTGTTTACTTAGGTTTTACTACTCCTTAATTATCTCCTATTGGTGGTTGAATTGTCACGTCCTTATTCCTAGTTGTGTTGTGTGTCTAAAGTTGTAGGGTATGCGTTTCTCCCTACTCTTTGAAGTTACCAAAGGGTCTCGTCTACAAAACCCACTAGGGATGATAAACTCTAACTCTAAGGCCTCTTTGTATAGTTTAGCTTACAACAACTCATAGTGCTATAACCTAAGGTTCACAAAGATTAATCAAGCATTAAGTACACAACGAATGACCTATCGCATTACTAGATCATTAATCAACTAAGATAAGAGACAACCAATCAATATTCAATAATTAAGTTTCATATTCCCTAAGCAAACACACAAGTAAATTAGCCGGACATGGAGAACATGCAAGCATACACACAAATAATTGAAGACATAATTAAATTAATGAAGTAAAACACTTATCTTGGTGTAAGATAGGGTTTAAAACCCTAAAATATGACCTTGGTTCGGTTTAGGTTTTACTCCAAAAGTTTACCCAAAAAGACTACCCTCTAAAAGCGAAAAATTCGATTCTATATATAAGATTACATGCGCGACGTCACCTTATGATTTGTGACGCCGTGCCGTCGTTAATCGCCATTAGGGTTTCGTCTTGGCCAAGTTAATCTTGCGACGGCGTCACCTTATGCTTGTGACACCGCCTCTTTAGCTTCGCGACGTCGTCGGATTGAATCTAGTGCCCGAGTTGCGACGGCCTACTCTTTTAAGGCGACGCCGTCCTCCAAAACTAGCAATTTCTCTTTCGAAGTCACAACTTCCTCGACGGCGTCAGATAAGGAAGGACGCCCCCTTGTAATTTATCGCTTGAGTGTCTCGATTCTTGACTTTGGCCATTTTCTTCATATATCCGCGCCTTTTCGTCCAAATAAGTGCCATTACAGTAGTTTGCCTTCAAGAGACCTAAAAAGTGAAAAGGAACGATATTAAGCAATAACGGATACAAAAGTGATCAAATAAGGGCTTAAACGACCCTAAAAAAGGTACATTTTAAATCCTTATCAAATATCCTACACTTGGTATTTGCTTGTCCTCAAGCAAATGTGCTTTTAGCCAATTAATTTATAAGTTAGGGGTCATGAAGCATTGGTTTAAAATAGTCCACAACACATATAAGCCCCGAAAAGTCATAACAAGCACGGAAATTACATACTAGCACCTCACATGGGGTGTTTGGATACTCACATCTCTCGGGTGTATATGAAATATAGCAAATTGGAAATGGAAGATAAACACTCATTAATCGGTCCTAGTACATAGATTACCATAGGCTTGAGAATAGATCAAACCTCCGCCGCTGCAGGTAAGCACCTAGGAAAGACTATCAAAGAGGTCTTTAAAGGGTTGTAACGTTAGGCTTACGGTAGGGAAACAAAGGGTTTAGTGGGATAGGCTTTTTAGGGGTGACAAGTCAAAAATCTCAATGTTACATGCATACGAAGAATGCATGCTAAGCCAAGACTCGACACTCTAAACTCTAGATAAATGAAATAAACAAACATAAATTTAAAGATAGATGTAGGATGGTAGCCCGTATTTTTTTTTTTTCGATTTTTTTTTTTTTTTTTAATACACTTTTACTCTACCATCCTCTACAATAACATCAAAATGATAGGGGTTTATAGCACATCCCTACACTTGAGTTTTTATTACTCTAACACTAATATGAACCGAATTGAAAAGATCAAAACACTTGGAGTACGTTATTACGCAAATAAGGGAATTGGCGTTCCCTTTTAGTCATTTAAAACTTTAACTTTTCCCATGAATCCCAATCGTCCCAAAACTATATACAAAGGATATGACTCGACTTAGCAACTCATGCAAGCAACTAGATAATTGAACTAAGGGTTTAGGGTGAAAACAATAATGCACTAAAAGTGAGTGCATATAGGGTAGGCTAAGGCGATTTTGGGTGTATATTTAGGGTGGTGTAGACAATGTTCTTCATTGATATTCTGGAAAACCGAAACATCATGAGAACCGCGAAAAGGATAGGCTCCGAGGGTTTAACTAGGGGTATCGTGTACTAAAGATGAGTACAACGCAAAGGTGTGGGGGAATTACTCAACCAATGTGGAAGAAGTAATTATATTACGGGTATCAAACAAGGGTTATCCTAATGCCTCTTATCATTTAGTTACTCCTAACTACATGAGTGTAGTCTTACTAGCGATCTCGGAATGCATCACAAAACAAGTTCTAGAATCTAATATACTATCGGTTCACACTCTAAGCATTGAAGATGAATGCTTCAATTCCTACTAATCTAAGGGCGATCCTCACATTTTTGGTGGAATTTAAGTGGTAAAGGGTTTTGTGCTAGTCATATAACTTCCTATCCGTGAGACGCTTTTGTTAAGACTAATGGCCCACTCCTATATATTATGAAAAATTTTAAATTTGGTGCCAAAATTACCCTAACCGACATTTTCTCATGGTTTATTACACAAATACAATTGGACAAAGCAAATAGTCAAGGATAAGCATAGTCTCAAAGTTCCCGTTTTGTTTTCCCTCCCTACACTTAAACTGAACATTGTCCCCAATGTTCCCCGAAAGTATCAAAGTTATGATAATGGAAGGTAATGAAAAACGAAAGAAACTAGTACTCCTCTGATTAGCTCGGTAGGATCCGTGTGTGAAGTAGTGGTTAAATCCTTTTTAAGAAGAATGTATGCGAAAACCTCCAACTTTATGTATCTTCTTCTTGATAAACAAAACGCACACTTGAAGAAACAAACGAAACCTTCAGCGAAAATCGGCGTAATAATATATAAGACTCGATTTAAACTAGGATATAATGCTTGTAGAATGGATGTTTACAGAATTTCAAAGAAAATTAAGACACGAAATTTCAAAAATTTTAAGTAGCTCGAAAACAAGAAAAGTGGTTCCGATGTTTTATTCTTTTCCTCGACGCCGTTGCAATCTCGACGCCGTCGGTGATCCCGACAAAAACCGGTCTGCGATTTTCCGAAAAAATTTCGAAAATTTATATCTTTAGAATCGGAAAGATTTTCGCAAAACATCCATTATGACTCGATACAAGCATTTGACTCGAACAAACACGCAAATATATCTTTTAATCAATTGTTATTCTCATGTTCACGTTTCTTATGAAAACGTGTGTAATCCTCCCTACACTTATCCTTTATGTAAAATACCTTTATATGCAATTAAGACGAGGTTAAAAACAAAATAAAGCATTTTTACAAATTTAAACATGAGAATAAACAATCAATAAAAGATATATGACACACAAATAAAAAGGAAAAGGAAAAACACATGGGTTGCCTCCCAAGAAGCGCTTGTTTTTGTTTGAGTCACGAGCCTGACTCTACCCTTATTTAACAGATAAAGGGGAAGTTTTCCCTACACTTAAGTTTAAGTGCGGGTGATAGTAGCGATACACACCCTTAGGGTGGAAATTTGCTACGTGAGAAGAGGGTGATGGGTGATTCATATGCTCAAAGGAGTGTACTCCATTAATTATAACCTTACCTAAGTCTATTGGTGTAGCGGGTGAATCAAATCTCTCTCCTAAAAATGGATCATCTTCTATCAACTTCAAAAGATTCTTAGTTAAGGATCCATCTTGACCTAATAAACCCGGTTTAGACCCATAGTGTTTCTTGTTATCAACCATGAATGGGTGATATAAGTTTGTAAGGTCATGGGTTACTCCTATATTAGCTTCCACTCTACATGGCTTAGAGTCTACCACCTTTATCAAGCAACTACCCGGATCATTTATTTTGATGGGTGGATTGGGGCCTAATTCAATTCCAAGATTCACATCTAAAGATGGAAAATTGGGTAAGGTTTTTGGTTGGGGCTCCGTTTTATCAAAATTAGGAACTTCCCTAGGACTAAGAGAGAGGTCATGACAACAAGCATCTAAACCTACATTCTATAGTGGCGTTTGGTCCAAAGGTTCTATATCAATCGGGGTTCCTATAGTCTCTACTACTTCTTCCGGGTAAGTTATAGGCGATGTGTGTTCCTCAAGTGATGGTAGGGCTTGTGGGCTTGGATTTTCCATCTTATTCTCCATTATATCTAGATCTCTGATATGTGCTTAAACACATATCTTTTGTTTATCAAAACTGACCCAAAATAACCAAGAAAGAGCCGTTTATTGCTAATATTTGCGTGTTTCTTGAGTTTATGCATGTGCAAGTACGGATATGACAAAACAGACAAAAGAAAGCCAAAACCAAGAAAACCGAGCACGAGAGAGAAGAATGCAAAAAGCCTAGGGAAAGGAATTTGCAAGTTTGGACAATCACTTCTCAAAATGACAACTTTAGTCCCTGAAGATTCATATTTGGCAAAAGTGGCCCTTTGATTATTTGAAGATTGACAAGAAAGGCCCTTGGATCACATTTTCAGATTTGCACTTATGGTCCCTGTATTTCTAGATTTTTGGTTTTGGTCCCTATGTTAAAACCTTGGATCCATTTCTAGTCCTAAGCCTAAACTAATAACACTTAAAGTCCAATATTTACTAAGGCCCAAAGACTAGTACTCCCAAACCCAATCCAATATCTCATACACGGCCCCCCAACCCGGTTCAAATACCCAACCCGTTTCCCACGTCAAACAGTCAACCAAAACGAAATAAAATAAACAAACCAAACCCGCCAAAATATTCCCCCTTTTCATCCCAAACCCAGAAATAGCATAAACCCTAAATTACCCCGCGCTTAAATTGGCCAAATCCACTATCATTAAGGGCAAATTAGTACTTCACCTGACACCCTCTGACACACGGATGCCAACTTGGCAATCCGTGTGTCATTGCCATTAATCCCTGCCTTCTGATTGGTGGAAGTGATGTGGCAATAGTGATCCAATGGTTCTAATTTGATGAGGAACGTGTAAGATATGATCAAGGGCTCTAAATGCGTCCAAGAGAAAGCACAAGTTTTAGCTTCCAGATCCTTCCATGACCTCAAGCGTGGCTATATATACCCCTTCTGATTCACATTGTAATCTCATGTAGTGTAGAATAGTTCTGAGTAGTAGTAGCATAGTGTAGTTTTGTTTAAAAATTTAAATTCAGTTTTGTAATCTCAATTTCTAGTGTAATCTGTTTTTAATATAATCATTTTCAGTTGAAATTCTGAATTCTCTTTTAATTTCTGTCTTAAGTTCTTTCATCAGCTTATTATTATTTTAAATCATCATCTCAGTTTATTTCACTTCGCCATTTATAATCTCATTTTAACAAAAATCAAAATAAATAAATAAAATCCTATAAAAAAACTAAAAAAATATTGTGAATCATTTCTCACCGATTTCAGTTGCTAAAGTTGTTTTCATAAGTTCTTATTAGCTTTTTCATTGTTTAATAAGCACTTGTTAAGTCGACTACCGAATTCACTTAAAAATCATTTCATCAATATTGATCAAACTACGATTATACTCATGTGGATCGAATTGCGATGTGATAGTGGAATTGGGTTGATATTCAGTTGGATTTGGGTTAATAATCAGTTCTAGATTGTGGTTATATTGCTTGGCAAGCCATTGTGGCTGGACCTCGTGTGAGTACCAATTCCTTTCAAATCTGTTATAACCAGTAGTAATTGTTAGAGTAGTTTAATTAGTATTGTATTGAGTTTAGTTTAGCTTAGTTTTAGAAGATTTAATTGTTGCTCTATTCTGTTATTATTGCTGTTCTAGTTTGTAGTTCTGCACTAAGTCTAGATTTTGCATTAAGATAGAACATATTAGATTAGAGGTAGTTTAATGCTTAGATTGGTGCATTCGTGAGTGTAATTGCATATAGATTCTAGATAATACTGAGATTGTGGATCGGTTCATTAATGTTGAGTTTTAAGTTTCAAATCGCTTTTAGAACTAGTGTTTGGATCAGCTTCTAATTTGCATTTAAGGATTAAACAGTAGTGTATTTAGGTTGCATTAGTGTCATATTGCATAATCTAGTCTAAATCTGTCATTCACTTGCACCTTAGAACTGTGAAAGTCAAAATTACATTGAATCTGATCTCACATACTTATCAGTTAGTGTAGGTTTGAGAGAGCTTGCATTTTAGGCTTATAATCTTATTAGTATAGCTTATTTAGGTCTTATTCCATCTTAAATCATCATTTACAATCTGTTTTCAAAGATCAAAGTTCATTTTAGTCAAAAATCCATTTATGTCATAATTAGTCAAAATTACAAACTCAGTTTTCACAAAACTTTCTGGATTTTTCATGGATTCAGTTCTGATCCAAATTAAGTGAGACTTTGGGATTTACAAGTTTAGTTGGTCTATTTTTGAAAAGAGAATTTTGTGGAATTTTTGGAAACTATTTTAAGCACTTGATAAGCTCTTCATTAGAGCTGATTTGCCCTGTTCACACTTAGTTAATACTGAGTTGTGAACCAGGCAACTTGCAGCCTTTGCACATCATTCATTTTTGATAATTAGGGCCTAAAAGTTGGTTTAGAAGTTCTTTGTTGGGTAATCTATAGCTTCTCACTTCTGGTTTGCATTTCAGTTCACTGGTTTAGCTTATAATTAAGCTGAAAGTAGCTAGGTTAGGCTTGTTTGGCACTAGTGCTTAAATAGAATTATATGATTGTAGTTTGCTTATTAGAGGTTAAGATTAGTTGCAATTAGGTGTTTTAAGGTAGTTTTAGCTTTACTTAGCTGCTGTGATCATTTGAAGTTCCTTTAAGGCTTTTAGCTTATTCTTAAGTGCTTATTTTATAGGCAGTTACACTACAGTTTCATTTTCTCACACATAAGCTATAGTTTTTATATTTTTCATAGATTCAGAATAATATTTTAGATTTTCCTTGAATTTTTCATAATTTTTCATCATTGTTTGCTATTTTTCTTAATTTTAATCAGTTTTTAAGACTTTTTAAATAGCTTTTATACAAATTAATCAGAAAAGCTTCAAAAAAATAAGTTTTCAATTTTCATAGATTAAGAAAAATATAAAAAGCAAAAAAAATAATTTTTCCAGATTTTTCCTAGTTTAATTTGTAATTTTTAGCACTTAAATTAGTTTTAAATAGTTTTTAATTCATAAAAATTCTAAAAATCATCAGAAAAATAAAAATTCAGTTTTGAAAAGTCTTTTGAGTTATTTTAGATGTTTGAAGAATAGTTTCATAATTTTCCCACTTATTTTCATAATTTTTAGTTATTTAGTTCTATTTTTAAAATTAAAAATTAGTTTTTAATTCAAATAAATTCCAGAAAAATCATAAAAATTAGTTTTAATTCTTAGTTAAGTTTTAAATTGCATTTTTAGTTTAAAATATTTTTAGATCATTTTTAGGACTTATTTTGGTATTAGTTGCATTTTATTTACGTTTCATTTTAGTTTTATTCGCGTATTTAGGATTCCCCGTAGTGTAATTTCCCTTTTATGCTTCCCTTGCCCCGTAGTTTAGAAAACATCAAATTATCTCCTTTTCCCATTCAAATCCCGATTATCGCGACGTGAGTTGAAAATTCCATTCAACCCTCGTTCGGAACGATCTCGGTGCTCAAACCTAACACGTTTGAGTTACCATATACTACAAACTTTCTCATTATTGATTTTTATCAAATCAATTTTTGGCCAGCCGGGAGGGCTTGTAGCGTAGTTTTAGATTCCGTCTCGAATCGCGTGCATTTGAAGATCCTTTCCCGAGTGAAGTTACCGTCGTTTTTGTATATATATCTTTTTCAAAAACCCAAAACATCTAAAAACACCAAAACATTCTTCCTAGAGTGTTTACAAAACCATAAAAATTTAAAAACCAACAAAAGAAACTGAAACGTCAATTGTTACGCCGGCTCACCTCAGAAGTACAACCTATACACGGGGTATAAGGAAAGTCTTGACATTAAATTGCACTAAAGAACGATCCACTCTTCGTTCCCCGTGTACTTTTGAGAGCTACCGAGCACCGGTTGACGCGACGGTTACAAAAAGATTGTTTTTCAAAGTTTTCTAATTATAAAAACCCAAAAAGATTTTCCTTTTCAAAATTTGTTTTAAAAACCCAAAAATATTCTTCTTTTAACCCGACAATTCTTTTCTTTTACCCTCTATATGTTTAATTCTCATGGATACGATCAATTATCGTCATTGTTTTCATTGCCAAAGCCGTATGGAAGAAAATCAATATCGATGTTTGAAATGTATTTATGATCGGGTGCGGAAATAATTGTCGAGATGGATTTTGTAATGTATGCCAGAATTTTATCAATCCAAATCCAGATCTCGCCCGTCTTTATGCACGTCTAGAACAAAAGGGTACTCTTCATAATGATGATGATATAATAGCATGTTGGAAAATTTTGATTGAAGAACCTTCGATTCCTACTCCCTATCCGTGAGGAAATGGAATATGTTTCGAGCCGAAGTAACTCCCAGAGCCTATCACGGAAATGGTGGAAATCGCTAACTCTTATCCGGATAATTCTTCGATTTATCAACTCTTGTGCATATGGTGCAGAGGACCCGAATATGGTGGGAATTGTCCCGGTTGTAGTAATGGAAAATCTGGAACCGAGTTTCACCACAATCCTTACAACGAGACAACCGATTTTCCTAACCAACCTCTGTACCATGAGCCGGAGACATACTCTTGTGAGTATTGTGGTGGTCCTCACCAAGTTTTTCAATGTCAAGTTCAATTTAACAACTCAACCTTTGGTTATGAACCTTACCCTTATTCGTCACAACAATCATACTGTTGTGAGTATTGTGGAGGTCTACACGTTAATTCCGATTGTCGATGCGAATCCGATTGTTTACGAGCAAGTTCCTTGTAACAATTACGATTATCCTTATAACCCACCTCCACAATACCAAGAAGTTCAACCACAACCTTCACTCATGTCTATTCCAAAATTTCTGGAAGCAATAATTGATCTTAAGAATCTTCTTGATAAAATTACCCACGGAAAAGAAGATCCTCCTCAGAAAATTTATGGTGAATTACTCACCAAGAGCAAGCCGCTAAAATTAGTTACCTGAGACCTTTCGCTTACGATTCGATTGATGACGATTATACTCCTCGAAAGTGGCAATCCCACTCAGTTTACGAGCCTTTCATTTCCGACCCTTTCCCTTCACTCACACCGGTTGAGAGAAGTGACGTTCTTTTGGAAGAGGTCGATGATTCTATTTCTTCTGACATTGTTGAACCCGTTGACTCTCTCATAATGGGGGATGAGCATCTTAGTACCATTCCGGAAACAGAATTGTCTAATGTTGAGATCCTTATCCCAATCCCAAGGGAGTCCGAGGTTGTTTGTGATGAGCCTTCTCTTGATATTTCGAATGATCATGATGAGATGTTCTCCGATTCCGATAACGATTCTTATGGAGACATTGATTTCGTCGACGATTTACCTTCTGAGCCCGTCAATATTGAAGAAGTAAATGATTTTGAGCCAGAAGATGAAGAGATTGATCCCGGTGATGTCGAGATCGAGGATGAAGCATTACGTGAAACATTGTCGAATGTCCATCTTCTCATTTCAAAGATTGAAGCCTTAAACGATAATTCAAGTTCGCATCCTATCTCCGTTAAAGATAGTGATTCCTCTCCCGAACTTGAGACTTTCCGATTCGATGAAGAGATTAGTGGCAGTCCCACTATGGCATATGTTTATCCTCCGATTCTTGAGCGATTCTACTTCGAGGTTGATATGAGCAAGGTTTTGAAGGATATTTCCGATAATCCGACGAATGACCCGATCATTGAGAATGCTGATTCATCTCTCACTTTTGATGACTTAATACCACCGGGTATTGAGGATATTGTGAATGATCCTGTGGGGGATATGGTTGTTCTTGATGGTTTTCTTGACTCTCCTCTCTCTGATGAGTCCACCATCTTTTATCCCGTTGAGCCTGCATGTGAAGACACGATTTTTAAACCCGGGATATTCATTGATGAGTTCTTTATTGAAAACGTTGTTCGAGATAAGGATCCTCCGATGAATGCCTTCAGTATTAAGCTTTCACCTCTTATCCTTTACCAAGAGCTCCCGTCTTCTTTGGAGTATTTTCATCCTTATCCATCATCCCTTCGTCAGCCCGCAAAACCGCCGGATGATGGATCATTCTTTCATGATATACCTTATGTGCTGCAGCCCGACATTTTCTTCTCCACCCAACCCACCCAGTCTCATTCTTTTCGAATGAGGACACCGTTTTGACCACGGTATCTCTACCACTTTCTTCCCCAAGGACAAATGAATTGGGACGAGTCGGCTAGCGACTCGGTGAAGAAAAACAGAGCGCCGTGGGAGGCACCCCATGCTTATCTCTATCTTCTTTCTATTTTCTAATAAGTGACGTGAAGGGGTTAGCCTCTTCGATTTCTCGTGTTTGGTTGTTTGTGATGTGTTGTCTAGGATTTTCCTGATATGAAGACTCTCGTGCTCGAAGTTTGTCATTTTCTCCACTCGAGTTTCATGATCGATGCTGCTGGAAATCCGATATCCTAAATCTTATCGACTAACGTTTATCTTTGAGCATACTTAATAAACGGCTTTTCGATTTTCGTTTATACCCTTACTTTTAAACATTGAGGACAATGTTTCGTTTTAGTCTGGGGTAGGGTAATCTTCGATTTGATTTGACCGCACTTGCTTATTTTTTGTCGTGTACTCTCGCAACCCCGTTTTTCCTTAGAAAATAAGAAATTGTGCAAAAATAAGAAAATTTAAAAAAAAAAATTCGTAAGCTTTTGTTAGTTTTATGATCGAAAAGTTCTTGCTAGTCTCTTAGAAGTTACTTTAAATATGCGTTTTTCTTGACATAGTCTTTGCTAATTGCTTAGACAAGAGGCTATAAAATGCGAAGCTTAAACAAGAATTTGCAAGTCTCCCTAAGCGATTTTAAATATGCGAAGCTTAAACAAGAATTTGCTAGTTTCTAATAAGTTACTTTAAAAATGCGAGACTTGAGATTATTTGACGAAGCATTAGCTAAGTTAATATATGTTTTGACACCTTGTTGACTTTTCGTTGGTGAGAGTAGGAATGGAATTGACTTGACCGAGGCGTGTTGAGCCCTAGCTTGTTCCCTTAACCATAGATAATCTAAAAATTATCGGCTAAGCATCCGCGGAGCTCATTATTTGGGATTTTAAATTTGCGGAGATCAAGAAATGATAGAGTTACTTATGAGTTTAGATGCTAAGCGTGGAGTAGTTGGTTCTCTTTAGAGCCCATCGAAGGTACTTATGGCTTTTTGTTCCCACAAAATTTTTTTACCCCATATCTGCAAATAATAATTAGAGATGTTGAGTTTTTGACGATAGTTAGTTCTTTATCTTCTTTAGAGAATCCTTGCCCATGAGATTTGGGTACACATCGAGTCTTGTCGGTGTTTGCGGTGTAATAGACAAGCGATTCACGATAGTTTTTGCTATTGTTTCTATTGTTATAAAGCCGTAGGATTCGAGTTTGGCACAAAAATTAACATAAAATAAAGCCCAAATGTATTAAAGTTGAAAAATCCAAAGCCATAAAAGTTGTCATAGACTTCCAAAAAGGCAGAGGAAAATCCAAAGTCATAATAAGACTTCTGATAAAACGGTAATCCCGTTGAGTTAGTGGTTGAAAAGACCAAGGGCCTAAATTGCAAAAATGCAAATGTGCTGAATTAAGTGTTAAGCCAAACTTTGAATCCGGGAGATATCTCTCTAAATCATGTTAAAATCCGGGAGTTTCTCGTTTCGATAATTTTTATTCTGATAAAGATATAAAGCTAAGTCGCTAATTAGTCCTCCAAGTTTCAAATTTGGCAGAAATGGCCCCTGGAAAATTGGAAAATGGCAAAAGTGGTCCTTATACTTTTTGAGATTGTCACTTTCAACCCTTGAAACAACTTTTCAGAATTGGCAGTTAAGGTCCCTCAAATTCAGAAATTTACACAAAGGGCCCTAAGTTATTAATCCTTTTATATCCATTTTGGCCTGCCTTCACATCTTGGACCCCTGTCAAATTGCCATTTTGAACCCCTTTTAATAATATCGCCTAGTCAAATATGGTTTGACTAAACCCCTACGCGCCAAAAGCATTGTCTTCCCAGCTAGCCCTCGCACACTCAACCAAACCTCACCTTATCTCTTCCCTTGTCCCCCCTCCAAACACTACATCCAAGAAGCTTTGTTTACTCCTCTCCTCATCACACTCAACACCCACCGACTATCAAATAAACCTTTCACCAAAATTGACATTTTGGCCAAAAGTCACAAAAGTCACCCAAATGCTCTGGAATCAAGTGGGATTTGTTCAGACATGAGAGAGAAACAAGCTGGGTATAAAAGGGTGCAAAGAGAAAGAAGAAGGGAGTAGTTAGCTAGTTTTATTGTTTTCTTTAAATGTCGTTTTTTTTAATAAAATGTTTTAATTTAATTTCAAATGTTGTAATCTAGTTTCTATGTATCACATTTGAGTGATAAAACTTTTGTAGTGTGCTTTTAATTACTTATCAAAGTTTTTATATAAGTTCCAATTTTCCAAGTTACTGTTGAGCATTCCAGTTTTATTTTCTATTGAACAAGCTTCCATTAGCTTCATTGTAAGCTTAAACAAGTTTACTTAAGCTTTATATAGCTTTTGATAAACTTGTAGATCAATTTTCAAGTAATTTGGTCCATGGTCAATAATAGTCAACTGTACAAGCAAGACATGTTTGGAATTGGAAATTTGGTTATTGCAGACTTGGATTTGGGTTGGAAATAGATTAGAATAGCAGTCTTTGGGTTTGGTTTTAAGCTGCACATCAGCTGGGCACATGTGAGTGATTTGCTCATTTCCATTTCAAGCCATTTTTGCATTTTATGTATCTGTGATCATTGGTAGTTTTTACCTGTGTAAGTAGTTATAATTAGGTTATATGAACTTAGTTTGATCCTTACTGCATGCTATTTTAGTGTTTGTATTAGTTTAAGTTGCATATCAGTTTGATAAGGGGTGTTTGGAATTGCTTCTAAACCTATGATTTAGGATAGTTCAGTGTTACACTCCTTTTGTTTCATGTTTATTAAGTCCTTTTGAGCTCATTTCTGTCATCAAACTGTGCCTGCAAGGTGTCAAAGTCAAATCTACATAAAATCTGTCTTAAGGTGCTTACTGTTGAATTTTTGCTAAGTCAATAACTCATTTTGTGTTTAAATGTTTTAGATATAACTTGTTTCAGTTTTCTTTCATCACATTAAATCTATATCAGTCATTAAATCAAGATTAAAATCCATAAAAGTCAACTTTCTATGTTTTCATCAAAAGTCAAATGGTGCAAATTTCAGTTTTGAGCCAAATAGGAAGATTTTTCATGAGCTCAGTTCTGAATCAAATTTAATGAAACTTGTTGTTTTAAATCATTCAGTTGGTCTTGTTCCTTATCAGCATTTTTTCAGATTTTTACTAATTTTTTCTAAGCCCCAAATCAGCTTGTTGAAATGGGACCAAATCCCCCTGCAGGGGCATTGCTGCAGGGCTTTTGCAGCTTTTGCAACTCTTGCATTGAGCTCATGTGAGCTCATCTAGGTCTCAAATTTGGATTACAAGTTCCCAACCATGTCTTGATTAAGGTCCAATCTCTGTTTTTCCATTTTAGCTTATCTAGTAACTTGTGAATAAGCTTAAAGTTGGCCCCATAAATCTGTTTTAGCTCTAAATCTCATAACATCAAATCTTTGCAAAGTGCAATCCAGAAGTTAAAAACAGTTGATTCTTGTTGCATTTCACTTCTTCAAGCTTATTTAAGCCTCTGTTATCAGTGGGTGGTGTTAGGCTTTCATTTGCTTCTTTGAAGTGCTTATTTCATAAGCACTTACAAGAGCAGTTGCTATTTCTCACACACAACACCTTGTTTTTCAAATTTTCCTAGCTTCCTATTATTATTTTAGACTTTTCCTGAAATTTTCATATTTTTCCAAGCTTGTTTAGTATTTTTCTTGATTTAAACTAGTTTTTAAGCATTTTTAATTAGCTTTAAATACAAATAATTAAGAAAAGTCTCAAAAAAATAATTTTTCAATTTTCCTAGATTAAGATAAATATAAAAGTCATAAAAAGTATTTTTCCATAATTTTCTTAGTTTAAAAAGTATTTTCTAGCATTTTAATTAGTTTTAAATAGTTTTAAATTAATAATAAATATATAAAAAGTCTAAAAAATATATTTTCAGTTTTAAAATTAGTTTTATCATATTTTAGATTTTTCTAAGTCTTAATTTTATTTTTCTAGTCTTATTTCATATTTTCTTTTATTTTAGAGTATTATTAAATAGTTTAAATTAGTTTTTAATTAATAATAATTACATAAATAGTTTTAAAAATAATTTTCCTTTTCTAATAATTTTCTTTTATAATTAGAATTGTAAAAATGTATTTTTCATATTTGTAGGTCTTTTATCTCTTTAATATCACGTTTTATTTTGTACGTTAACGTAGTTTTTAATTTAAACGTAAGTTTTAGGTTTTAAACGTTCATCACTTTAAATATAGTGATAGCGTTTATTTAATATCTTTTATCTTTTTAATTTTTTTAAATTTGTATTTAAGTCATGTTATTTATTACCTTTTCGAGTGTAATATTCAATCCTAATCCTTTCTGATCACTATCATTAGTGATCATTCTATCGTCTGATCAATCGTTTACACACCATTGAGTCTCCGTGGGACTTAACGACCCGGGAATTCACTATATTCTCTGGACTTCATTGTATTTGTGTCTGAATGCGTTTTAAGTCCATTACGGTTGGTCATTCACAAGTGGCCGGTTTGTGTGATTAGACTTGACTGTTTAGCACGGATCAAAATTTTGGCGCCGCTGCCGGGGAGGCTTTAGCGTGTGTTTAGCCTTTTTCAGACTCATTCTTGCACATAACCCATCCTTTGTAAAAGTTTTTGTAAAGTTATCAGAAAATCCAAAAATTTCATTAACACTTTTCCTGAAGTGTTAACAACACCAAAAATATTTTCATTCTTTGTTTTATCAAAATGTTTTTCAAAAATACCAAAAATATTCCTCTTTACCCTCTCACCTTTTTGATTCTTCATTTCTTATCCTCTGTTAACCTTTGATTCTTTCTATGTCTTATCCTCACCTTCTTGGTTGTCAATGGTGTGGTGGTCCTTATAATGGTGGCAATCGCCCCAGTTGTAGCGTGGTGGAATCAGGAAACGGGTCTGTCTATAACCAAGATCCCTATTCCTACCATGACGCAGCTGATTTATTCCATCGCCTACCACACTTTGTGAGACTCAGCAGTTTTCATTGTGAGTCTTGTGGTGGTTCACATTCCGATTCGATTGTCAATCGGAAACACGCTTGTCTATGAGCAAGTTCCCGATAACGCTTATGACTACAACACATACCACTCACGACCACATCGGTTTCTTGTTGTGAGTATTGTGGAGGTCCTCACTCTAGCTCGGATTGTCAAACGGGGAACCCATTTCCTTGTAACAATTACGACTCTTCGTATCATGACCAACCTCTACACGGCTGAATCACTTCCTCAAAATCTTCTCCTTAATCTTTTGGATTTAGTGAAAGATTTGAAGGAATCTAAACATTCCCCAGATAATCCAAATGAAAAATCCATGGAAGTTTTGTTAGTCAAGAGCGGATGCTAAAATAGATTCCCAGATTGCCTTTGAACAATCTATTAGGGAATCAATTGCAAATGAAAAGGCGGCCAAATCTAACTCTCGATTCCGTTTCATTCCTGATGACGACGATGATGAAGATATCCTTGATATCCTACAATTTTATAACAGTTCATCAAGTTCATCAGTTGAAACTCCTTCCATGAAGAATCAGGGAGAAAAGACTATGATGGAATTACTAGCAGAAGAACAAATGGAAAGTATAAAACATATGTATGCTAGTCCTTCTAAACTCCCTCAGTCTGCTGCTATCACACCCGATATTCCCACTCACTCTCTAAACATGGGGGATGAGCTTCTTAGCACTATTCCGAAATGGAATCGTGTTGAGAGCCTTGTCTCAATCCCAAGAGAGTCACAGGAATTCTCGAACATCGTGTGATATCCCTTTCCCTCTTGAGTGTTCTTTTTGATCATTTTGAGACTTTCTCTCGATCTTAGCGAAGATTGTGCTTCATATGGAGACATCGAGTACGTTGAGGCATCACTTCCACAACTGATGTCGATCCCCTTCTTGAGGAGTTCTCCGTGAACTCACTCACATCAATCCACTCTTTGACTTCGGCGATCGGGAGAGACGAAAGTCTCACCGATAATGATCATTCACTCACTTCTTATCCTAACAATCCAATAGAGAATGTTGATCACTTTGTTCCCGAAACATTCAAAGCTACTTTCACCAATCCTCTATTTGAATTCGACTCTGAATTCACTTCAATTTCTGAGAATCCACTCTTTGATACTCCGATTGAGGATAGTGATGAGTCCACAATGGAACAAGAGTTCACAAATTCACATCATGTGAATGATTCTCTTCATGAGGAGTTCGCCGGTGAACTTACTCATATCATGACTCACGAGTATGATTGCTTGGATGGCAAAAATCATGATCGGGGGGAAAAGTTCTCAATCATGAGAATTTGTATTTCTATGACAAATTCTCCAACCCTCCCTTCCGAGATGCTTTCCAAACCAAAGAGCTCAACCGATATAATCCAAAGCGAGTGCAAGCACTTGACCCTGAGGAAGAAGATCTTATCATGATCGTCATCATGATTTTCCTTCTTTTCTTCACCTACTTGGTGACTTCCTCTCTTCTTCACTCGTTCGGGAGTGAGGACACTATCTTTGATCCCGGCATTTTCATGTACCATTTGTGAGCCGGGTGCTCATGTATATCTCATCGGTGTGGAACTTTCACGTGCTTCAAATGTTTGTCCAAACATCTTGAATGAAAGTCCGATGGAGGTTATCTCTTCCACTTACTTCCCCATGAACAAATTAATTCGGGGTCGAGTCAAGCTAGCGTCTCGGTAATCAAAAACAGATACGCCATATGGGTTTTCACCCATATTTCTGACTTCTTTCTATTTTCTACCACCCTAGTGTGGGGGGGGGGGGTTGCCCCACATGTTTAAAAAAAAAAAAATCTTTCTAAATAATGGCCGTAGTATTTCCCTTTTACGTTCTTTGTTTCGCATAACCCGGTACTTTGAATATTGAGGGCAATATTCATTTCTAAGTGTGGTGGGGAATTCTCACGAATTTTATCATGTATTATCCACCCAATTCCCCCGTTTTTGGCAAAAAATTTTTTTTGGAGTAAGTGTTTTACACTTACTCGGTTGGTTATCGGTCGCTTTGTCTAAAAACAAAAGGATTGGCTAATCCAGGAGCAAACGGCTCTTGGTAAAGATATCTCAAATCGTTGGCTTGCAATTTGCCCAAAATTGTATGGTATTCAGCTCACCATATCCTAAAAGTGAAGAGTTGGCTAGCCCACAAGTTTATGGCTTGTGGTAAAGGCAATGGAAAAACCATAATTGGTAATCACTCACCAAAGATAATATTGATAATTTATCTAAGAGTTGGCTAGTCCAGAAGGGTACGGCTTATGGTAAAGACAAAATCAAATCCGTTGAAAGTCGGTGGTTTGCTCAAAATCACATAGTTATCGGTGTACCATGGTTCTTACTTGAACTAAAACATTTGGCTACTCCAGTAGTAATGGCTTTTGGTAAAGAGTTTCAAATCCATTAAGTTTTTCTCAAAAGATTGCTAGGGACTAGCAATAGTTTAGTGTGGGGATTGATGAGTGTGTAAATACTCATCATTTTTAGTTAAATCTGAACTGCAAAACGTTTAAAAATGCTCAGAAATGCATCAAAACACTGAAAATATTCTAAAATTACATTTTATATGTTTCAGATGCAAAATGTTTAAAACCTGATGAAAAATGAGCAAAGTTTGCATAATTGGCGTTCCCCAAGTTTCTAAAATTGTCAAAAATAGTCCCTGAGTCAAAATTTCAAAAGAAAAGTCACCAAAGGTCCTTTTAAAATCATGACTTGTCAAATTTAGTCCTTTGGTGAAAAATATACAAAGTTTGAGAAAATTACAAGTTTAGTCCTCCAAGTTTCAAATTTGGCGAAATGGCCCTGGAAAATTGGAAAATGGCAAAAGTGGTCCTTATACTTTTTGAGATTGTCACTTTCAACCCTTGAAACAACTTTTGAATTGGCGTTAAGGTCCCTCAAATTCAGAAATTTACACAAAGGGCCCTAAGTTATTAATCCTTTTATATCCATTTTGGCCTGCCTTCACACCTTGGACCCCTGTCAAATTGCCATTTTGAACCCCTTTTTAATAATCTTGCCTAGTCAAATATGGTTTGACTAAACCCCTACGCCAAAAGCATGTTGTCTTCCCCACTAGCCCTGCACACTCAACCAAACCTCACCTTATCTCTTCCCTTGTCCCCCCTCCAAACACTACATCCAAGAAGCTTTGTTTACTCCTCTCCTCATCACACTCAACACCCACCAAATGTCAAATAAACCTTTCCCGCCAAAATTGAAATTTTGGCCAAAAGTCACAAAAGTCACCCAAATGCTCTGGAATCAAGTGGGATTTGTTCAGACATGAGAGAGAAACAAGCTGGGTATAAAAGGGTGCAAAGAGAAAGAGGAAGGGAGTAGTTAGCTAGTTTTATTGTTTTCTTTAAATGTCGTTTTTTTTAATAAAATGTTTTAATTTAAGTTCAAATGTTGTAATCTAGTTTCTATGTATCACATTTGAGTGATAAAACTTTTGTAGTGTGCTTTTAATTACTTATCAAAGTTTTTATATAAGTTCCAATTTTCCAAGTTACTGTTGAGCATTCCAGTTTTATTTTCTATTGAACAAGCTTCCATTAGCTTCATTGTAAGCTTAAACAAGTTTACTTAAGCTTTATATAGCTTTTGATAAACTTGTAGATCAATTTTCAAGTAATTTGGTCCATGGTCAATAATAGTCAACTGTACAAGCAAGACATGTTTGGAATTGGAAATTTGGTTATTTAGGACTTGGATTTGGGTTGGAAATAGATTAGAATAGCGTCTTTGGGTTTGGTTTTAAAGCACATCATTTGGGCACATGTGAGTGATTTGCTCATTTCCATTTCAAGCCATTTTGCATTTTATGTATCGTGATCATTGGTAGTTTTACGTGTAAGTAGTTATAATTAGGTTATATGAACTTAGTTTGATCCTTACTACATGCTATTTTAGTGTTTGTATTAGTTTAAGTTGCATATCAGTTTGATAAGGGGTGTTTGGAATTGCTTCTAAACCTATGATTTAGGATAGTTCAGTGTTACACTCCTTTTGTTTCATGTTTATTAAGTCCTTTTGAGCTCATTTTCATCAACCTGCACGCAAGGTGTCAAAGTCAAATCTACATAAAATCTGTCTTAAGGTGCTTACTGTTGAATTTTTGCTAAGTCAATAACTCATTTTGTGTTTAAATGTTTTAGATATAACTTGTTTCAGTTTTCTTTCATCACATTAAATCTATATCAGTCATTAAATCAAGATTAAAATCCATAAAAGTCAACTTTCTATGTTTTCATCAAAAGTCAAATGGTGCAAATTTAGGTTTGAGCCAAATAGGAAGATTTTCATGAGCTCAGTTCAATCAAATTTAATGAAACTTGTTGTTTTAAATCATTGATTGGTCTTGTTCCTTATCGGCATTTTTTGATTTTTACTAATTTTTTCT
Source organism: Chrysanthemum makinoi (assembly GCA_910596185.1). Lineage (NCBI taxonomy): Eukaryota > Viridiplantae > Streptophyta > Magnoliopsida > Asterales > Asteraceae > Chrysanthemum > Chrysanthemum makinoi. The sequence continues at coordinate 164,985,372 of OU343216.1, read as the reverse complement.
AAGCCCCAAATCAGCTTGTTGAAATGGGACCAAATCCCTTGTGCAGGGCATTAAGCCTGCACAGGGCTTTTGCAGCTTTTGCAACTCTTGCATTGAGCTCATGTGAGCTCATCTAGGTCTCAAATTTGGATTACAAGTTCCCAACCATGTCTTGATTAAGGTCCAATCTCTGTTTTTCCATTTTAGCTTATCTAGTAACTTGTGAATAAGCTTAAAGTTGGCCCCATAAATCTGTTTTAGCTCTAAATCTCATAACATCAAATCTTTGCAAAGTGCAATCCAGAAGTTAAAAACAGTTGATTCTTGTTGCATTTCACTTCTTCAAGCTTATTTAAGCCTCTGTGATCAGTGGGTGGTGTTAGGCTTTCATTTGCTTCTTTGAAGTGCTTATTTCATAAGCACTTACAAGAGCAGTTGCTATTTCTCACACACAACACCTTGTTTTTCAAATTTTCCTAGCTTCCTAATATCATTTTAGACTTTTCCTGAAATTTTCATATTTTTCCAAGCTTGTTTAGTATTTTTCTTGATTTAAACTAGTTTTTAAGCATTTTTAATTAGCTTTAAATACAAATAATTAAGAAAAGTCTCAAAAAAAATAATTTTTCAATTTTCCTAGATTAATATAAATATAAAAGTCATAAAAGTATTTTCCATAATTTTCTTAGTTTAAAAAGTATTTTCTAGCATTTTAATTAGTTTTAAATAGTTTTAAATTAATAATAAATATATAAAAAGTCTAAAAATATATTTTCAGTTTTAAAATTAGTTTTATCATATTTTAGATTTTTCTAAGTCTTAATTTTATTTTTCTAGTCTTATTTCATATTTTATTTTATTTTAGAGTATTATTAAATAGTTTAAATTAGTTTTTAATTAATAATAATTACATAAATAGTTTTAAAAATAATTTTCCTTTTCTAATAATTTTCTTTTATAATTAGAATTGTAAAAATGTATTTTTCATATTTGTAGGTCTTTTATCTCTTTAATATCACGTTTTATTTTGTACGTTAACGTAGTTTTTAATTTAAACGTAAGTTTTAGGTTTTAAACGTTCATCACTTTAAATATAGTGATAGCGTTTATTTAATATCTTTTATCTTTTTAATTTTCTTAATTTGTATTTAAGTCGCTTTTATTTATTACCTTTTTCAGTAGTGTAATATTCAATCTAATCCTTTTCGATCACTATCATTAGTGATCATTCTATCGTCTGATCAATCGTTTACACACCATTGAGTCTCCGTGGGACTTAACGACAGAATTCACTATATTCTCTGGACTTCATTGTATTTGTGTCTGAACTGTTTTAAGTCTGTTACGGCTGGTCATTCACAAGTGGCCAGTTTGTGTGATTAGACTTGACTGTTTAGCACGGATCAGTTGTGTTTCCTACTCCGTGATCCTAACGTGTCGTTTGAAAAATGTTGGAGTTATTGATCGACATGAAAGTTTAACAAACCGTCACTCATAACCGGAATGTGCTTAATCGTAATATCTATATGTGAAATAAAAAGGTAAACGGGGCGTTTTTAGAATGAAGGCTTTCTTAATCTCTTTTGAGGAATCTTTGCTACTTCTTCATAGGTTTAGTAGAAAGAGATTGAAATCCTTGGTTTTAGAAGCGTGAATTGATTGCATTGCGTGAGGACACGACAATGGTTTCGTCTGGGGTATTTTGATATGTGCTTAAACACATACCTTTTGTTTATCAAAAGCGACCCAAAATAACAAGAAAGAGCCGTTTATTGCTAATATTTGCGTGTTTCTTGAGTTTATGCATGTGCAGGTACGGATATGACAAAACAGACAAAAAGAAAGCCAAAACCGAAGAAAACCGAGCACGAGAGAAAGAAGAATGCAAAAAGCCGATTTTGGGAAAGGAATTTGCAAGTTTGGACAATCACTTCTCAAATGACAACTTTAGTCCACGAAGATTCATATTTGGCAAAAGTGGCCCTTTGATTATTTGAAGATTGACAAGCAAGGCCCTTGGATCACATTTTCAGATTTGCACTTATGGTCCCTGTATTTCCAGATTTTGCAGTTTTGGTCCCTATGTTAAAACCTTGGATCCATTTCTAGTCCTAAGTCTAAACTAATAACACTTAAAGTCCAATATTTACTAAGGCCCAAAGACTAGTACTCCCAAACCCAATCCAATATCTCATACACGGCCCCCCAACCCGGTTCAAATACCCAACCCGTTTCCCACGTCAAACAGTCAACCAAAACGAAATAAAATAAACAAACCAAACCCGCCAAAATATTCCCCCTTTTCATCCCAAACCCAGAAATAGCATAAACCCTAAATTACCCCGCGCTTGAATTGGCCAAATCCACTATCATTAAGGGCAAATTAGTACTTCACCTGACACCCTCTGACACACGGATGCCAGCTTGGCAATCCGTGTGTCATTCCCATTAATCCCTGCCTTCTGATTGGTGGAAGTGATGTGGCAATAGTGATCCAATGGTTCTAATTTGATGAGGAACGTGTAAGATATGATCAAGGGCTCTAAATGCTCAGAAGAAGCACAAGTTTTAGCTTCCAGATCCTTCCATGACCTCAAGCGTGGCTATATATACCCCTTCTGATTCACATTGTAATCTCATGTAGTGTAGAATAGTTCTGAGTAGTAGTAGCATAGTGTAGTTTTGTTTAAAAATTTAAATTCAGTTTTGTAATCTCAATTTCTAGTGTAATATGTTTTTAATATAATCATTTTCATTGAAATTCGAATTCTCTTTTAATTTCTCTTAAGTTCTTTCATCGACTTATTATTATTTTAAATCATCATCTCAGTTTATTTCAATTCAGTTTCAGTTTATAATCTCATTTTAACAAAAATCAAAATAAATAAATAAAATCCTATAAAAAAACTAAAAAAATATTGTGAATCATTTCTCATCGATTTCGGTTGCTAAAGTTGTTTTCATAAGTTCTTATTAGCTTTTCATAGTTTAATAAGCACTTGTTAAGTGACTACTCGAATTCACTTAAAATCATTTCACCAATATTGATCAAACTACGATTATACTCATGTGGATCTGAATTCCTGATGTGATAGTGGAATTGGGTTGATATTCAGTTGGATTTGGGTTAATAATCAGTTCTAGATTGTGGTTATATTGCTTGGCAAGCCATTGTGGCTGGACCTCGTGTGAGTACCAACTCCTTTCAAATCTGTATAACCGGTAGTAATTGTTAGAGTAGTTTAATTAGTATTGTATTGAGTTTAGTTTAGCTTAGTTTTAGAAGATTTAATTGTTGCTCTATTCATTATTATTCTTTGTTCTAGTTTGTAGTTCTCACTAAGTCTAGATTTTGCATTAAGATAGAAACGATTAGATTAGAGGTAGTTTAATGCTTAGATTGGTGCATTCAAGAGTGTAATTGCATATAGATTCTAGATAATACTGACATTGTGGATCGGTTCATTAATGTTGAGTTTTAAGTTTCAAATCTGCTTTTAGAACTAGTGTTTGGATTAGCTTCAAATTAGCATTTAAGGATTAAGTTGTAGTGTATTTAGGTTGCATTAGTGTCATATTGCATAATCTAGTCTAAATCTGTCATTCACTTGCACCTTAGAACTGTGAAAGTCAAAATTACATTGAATCTGATCTCACATACTTATCAGTTAGTGTAGGTTTGAGAGAGCTTGCATTTTAGGTTTATAATCTTATTAGTATAGCTTATTTAGGTCTTATTCCATCTTAAATCATCATTTACAATCTGTTTTCAAAGATCAAAGTTCATTTTAGTCAAAAATCCATTTCTGTCATAATTAGTCAAAATTACAAACTCAGTTTTCACAAAACTTTCTGGATTTTTCATGGATTCAATTCTGATCCAAATTAAGTGAGACTTTGGGATTTACAAGTTTAGTTGGTCTATTTTTGAAAAGAGAATTTTGTGGAATTTTTGGAAATTGTTTTAAGCACTTGATAAGCTCTTCATTAGAGCTGATTTGCCCTGTTCACACTTAGTTATAATTGAGTTGTGAACCGCAACTTGACTTTGCACGCATTCATTTTTGATAATTAGGGCCTAAAAGTTGGTTTAGAAGTTCTTTTCTGGGTAATCTATAGATTCTCACTTCTGGTTTGCATTTCAGTTCACTGGTTTAGCTTATAATTAAGCTGAAAGTAGCTAGGTTAGGCTTGTTTGGCACTAATGCCTAAATAGAATCATATCATTGTAGTTTGCTTATTAGAGGTTAAGATTAGTTGCAATTAGGTGTTTTAAGGTAGTTTTAGCTTTACTTAGCTGCTGTGATCATTTGAAGTTCCTTTGAGGCTTTTAGCTTATTCTTAAGTGCTTATTTCATATGCAGTTACACTACAGTTTCATTTTCTGACACATAAGCTATAGTTTTTATATTTTTCATAGATTCAGAATAATATTTAAGATTTTCCCTGAATTTTTCATAATTTTTCATCATTGTTTGCTATTTTTCTTAATTTTAATCAGTTTTTAAGACTTTTTAAATAGCTTTTATACAAATTAATCAGAAAAGCTTCAAAAAAATAAGTTTTCAATTTTCATAGATTAAGAAAAATATAAAAAGCAAAAAAAATAATTTTTCCAGATTTTTCCTAGTTTAATTTGTAATTTTTAGCATTTAAATTAGTTTTAAATAGTTTTTAATTCATAAAAATTCGAAAAATCATCAGAAAAATACAAATTCAGTTTTGAAAAGTCTTTTGAGTTATTTTAGATTTTTGAAAAATAGTTTCATAATTTTCCCACTTATTTTCATAATTTTTAGTTATTTAGTTCTATTTTTAAAATTAAAAATTAGTTTTTAATTCAAATAAATTCCAGAAAAATCATAAAAATTAGTTTTAATTCTTATTTAAGTTTTAAATTGCATTTTTAGTTTAAAATATTTTTAGATCATTTTTAGGACTTATTTTGGTATTAGTTGCATTTTATTTACGTTTCATTTTAGTTTTATTCGCGTATTTAGGATTCCCCGTAGTGTAATTTCCCTTTTATGCTTCCCTTGCCCCGTAGTTTAGAAAACATCAAATTATCTCCTTTTCCCATTCAAATCCCGATTATCGCGACGTGAGTTGAAAATTCCATTCAACCCTCGTTCGGAACGATCTCGGTGCTCAAACCTAACACGTTTGAGTTACCATATACTACAAACTTTCTCATTATTGATTTTTATCAAATCAATCTCCTAAATGTTTATCATGTGTTTTAGTATGATCTGACCCAAATACACTCCTAAGCATCTCAAATCCTTCTTTGGCCATTTCAAATTCTTGGTCCGATTCATAAGAATTGTTCTCAAAATCTTGACCACTATGTTCTATTTGCCTAAAGGATTCCTCACGTGTGTCATATGTTTTGAAATCTATCCCACGCATGCAACTAAGTATTTTAACTTCAACCATCTCACAATCTTGTTCGGGTTTAGGTTCCATGTTCTTAAAAACTAGGTCTTTTTGATCATGGTGCCTAAGATCATTCAATTGATGGTTTATGCATAGGAGGCTTTTTTCAAAAATTCTCCAGATGGTCTTACTAAAAGGAGTTGATCCTGACAACGATCGTTGAATAGAAGCCACACAAACACAAAATATATCAAATCCATCCAACCTTACACCCGTCTCCTTTTGGATATCTTTAAGTTCACTAACAAATTCATCAGAACAATAAAAACCAAACCAATCTGCGAAATTCAATTGTTCCTCATTTGTTAATGATTCAAATGCAACTTCACTTCCCATAGCGACAAATGAAAAGGGTTTTACGAACACAAACACATAGAAGGGGATAGACTAAAAGGAAGCTAAAAATGAGAAAAAAGTTTACTTGATAGGAATCAAGCAAAGAAACCTAAACGAGGTGGACTACTTACTAGCTATTCTATTCCGGCAAAAAAACTTGATACGCTTACAGCGCGTTGGGGTCAAAGGAACTTCCTTTTCGTCGAGCAAGTTTTTCAACACCCTAGGCAGTGAACCTAATCGTTGTAGTGTAGTATTAGGGTAAGCCATGGGAATTGATATCGTTCTCTAGGGGAATAGGAATGCTAGTGAGAAGTTACTACGCTAAGGTTGGGGTTGAGGAAGATTATTTTTTATCTTTTTATGTTTTATTTAGAAAAGGAAAAGTGAATCTCGGAGTTTGGATTTGGGGGTTGGTATTTCTACCAATTACTCTACTATTATCTAATTATCTAAACTAAGGTGGTGGTAGTCTATGTCTAATTATTGTGTGCTCGTATGATAGTTTAAAGATGTGTTTACTTAGGTTTTACTACTCCTTAATTATCTCATATTGGTGGTTGAATTGTCACGTCCTTATTCCTAGTTGCGTTGTGTGTCTAAAGTTGTAGGGTATGCGTTTCTCCCTACTCTTTGAAGTTACCAAAGGGTCTCGTCTACAAAACCCACTAAGGATGATAAACTCTAACTCTAAGGCCTCTTTGTATAGTTTAGCTTACAACAACTCATAGTGCTATAACCTAAGGTTCACAAAGATTAATCAAGCATTAAGTACACAACGAATGACCTATCGCATTACTAGATCATTAATCAACTAAGATAAGAAACAACCAATCAATATTCAATAATTAAGTTTCATATTCCCTAAGCAAACACACAAGTAAATTAGCCGGACATGGAGAACATGCAAGCATACACACAAATAATTGAAGACATAATTAAATTAATGAAGTAAACAACTTATCTTGGTGTAAGATAGGGTTTAAAACCCTAAAATACGACCTTGGTTCGGTTTAGGTTTTACTCCAAAAGTTTACCCAAAAGACTACCCTCTAAAACTGAAAAATTCGGATTCTATATATAAGATTACATGTGCGACGTCGTCACCTTATGATTTGTGACGCCGTCGTGTCGCATCGTAGGGTTTCGTCTTGGCCAAGTTAATCTTGCGACGGCGTCACCTTATGCTTGTGGACGCTGTCTCTTTAGCTTCGACGTCGTGCGATTGAATCTAGGCCGCGAGTTGCGACGGCCTACTTTTTAAAGCCCGCGCCGTCCTCCAAAACTAGCAATTTCTCTTAGCCGTCACAACTTCCTCGACGGCATCATTAAGCGATGACGCCGTCCCCTTGTAATTTATCATCTTGAGTGTCTCGATTCTTGACTTTGGCCATTTTCTTCATATATCCGCGCTTTTTCGTCCAAATAAGTGCCATTCTGTAGGTTTGCCTTCAAGAGACCTAAAAGGTGAAAAGGAACGATATTAAGCAATAACGGATACAAAAGTGATCAAATAAGGGCTTAAACGACCCCTCAAAAAGGTACATTTTAAATCCTTATCAGAAAACTAGAAGGGGGGTTGAATAGTTTTAGCAATTAAAACTTCCTTTTAAACTATTTAGATCGACTTATGTCAATCTATTTGGATGTGTGTTGGATGTTGATAAACAGACATATAAAAGTATGTAATGAAAAAATAAGAGTAAGAAGCACAAAACCAAAACGCGAGTATTTATAGTGGTTCGGCTACAAGAACACCTTCCTTGCCCTACTACTCCCCGAGTCACCTACTCGAGAGTTCGTAATCACTACACGACACCAACTCCTTATGGTGGAGAAACCTTCTCAACGTTGCCTACTCTTTTTCCGGTACTAGGCTAACCACCGGTTTCTTTCACACCAAGGTGAACCACACCTAACACAACGTCGCCTACCCTTTATCCGGTACTAGGCTAGATACCGAGTTCCATTGCAATGGAGGAACTACTACCCAACACTACACCAACGACTAATCCCAAAGGAGACCAACTCCTTATTACAACATCATCAAGGATATCAATATCCTTGGATCTAGTACTAATCTATCTTGTACATCAAAACACACCATATCAAATGTACATCTAAGGCACCTTTCACTAATGCCTTTAACTAGATCTTTAAGACACCCTTCACTAATGTCTTGTGACTTGACTTCTAGGCACCTTTCACTAATGCCTATAATACGGACGATCGACACCTTTCACTAATGTCTTCGTCTTGACACTTGAGACATCTTTCACTAATGTCTTCAACACTACACTTCTTAGAAGAAAGAAAAGAACCATCAACAAGAGGACTTCAGTAGTCTTGATGATGAGGAAGCATGGCAACTCATGGACTTGAGCTTGCTTGACTTCAAAGGTGGTGATCTCGCCTTTAAGAGGAACCTAGAGAATCACACAAAAACAAAACTACAAACATAGATCACTTGGATCAGGGGTTAGAGAGTTTTAAACTCAAGGAGAAAGTATGTTAGAAAGGGGTGAGAAACAATGAAGAAATGGCTCACTATTTATAGAGGAAAATATTCACTGTTCCCCGGATCCCACGAATCCCTCCCACAAGGGATCCGTCTAGCGTAAAGTTAGGGATCCGTGGGACGCTCCTCTTTAACCATGGGTATTTTCGTTATGGGTCATGGGTCATGGGTCATGGGTCATGGGTTATGGGGTGATCCATGGGTCTTTTACTAGATACAATGTATCTTATGAGTGCAATGCACCTAGTCACATGGGTATGGGTCAACACCATGGGTTATGGATATTATCCATATATGATATAAGCATGATTTCATGCAATGGGTTATGGGTCAAGCTCCATGGGTCATGGAATTTGGGTTGTGCCCAACTACATTCAATGTATTTGGTCAATGGGTTATTATACTTAAGTTTCTACCCATTTATATTACCCAATATACTACATACTAGTTATGTGTATATTTTACCCAAATATGTAAACACTAGTTGTTGTACATATGTAATACTAAATCATAAAATCACTTATACTTGTTTTAGTGTTTTATGTGAAAACGTAAGTGTGTTAGAAACTATTAGTTCAAACTAATTACGTATTTTATTTGTTTCATTAAAATGATTTTACGTCTGTTATCGACTAAATATTAGAAGATCGTAAAATATAAATAAACGTTTTTATGGCTTATTTGTATTAACATCTTGGTACAATTAGATGCTTACAATAGTGTTAGAACATGTTAAATTACATGAAATGAACCTTTAATTCCACCCAGAAACACCAAAAGGTAAAAATTTAAGTTTTAGGGTTTAGTGGTTCGTTACCCGTGAATCATTTGATTCTGTGGGTGTTTTATGTTAAAACTTGTTCTAATCTACTTCATAGTCATCTAGAATAGTGCATAAATATTTCTTGATTGAATTCCATTATTTAATCTGTTAAGCATAGGATTCTAGGGTTTAGGGTTTTAGAAATTTACGCCTAAATGTTCTTGGCCTAACTGATGTAACTATGTGCTTGTTCCGTGATTCTAATGGTGTCAGGATTACTTAGTAATCATGTTCTCTTGTTTGTGAAATCTCAGGTTGCTTACACGTAAAAAATCAGACAAAAGGTGTTCATGACTTACGCTTATAGAAAACCTTTATGCGTAATGGTTACGCATAAGAGTAATCTTACGCGTAACTCTTACGCATAAGGGGTCTACAGTGGGACTACGCGTATCCTGGAAGGATATGCGTAAACTTGGATGTTTACGCCTAAGCTTTACTCTTACGAGTAAAACTTACGCGTAACATTTTGCTAAAAGCTTACGCGTAAGCACATAAACATTTGGACTAGTTTTACGCGAAATAATTTCTTACGCCTAAGGCTTGCCTTTACGATTAAGCTTACGCCTACACCTAAGCTCCTCCTTTACGCATAAACTCAAATGTTTACGCTTAAGCCAACTACTCACCTTGTTTTGAATTGTTACGCATAACTTAACTTGTAATTGTTGCACTTAAGTCACCAAAACTAAATGTTACTCATAAGCTCTAAAAGGTTAATATGTTGTGTGCTTAAGTGAAATTGGGACATTAAAAATTCAAAATTAACATATTCACGTAACTTATCACATGAACTTCATTCAATTGGACTAAAGTGACTTTGGACTCGTAACATTCATAAACATGATAACTTCAAACAAGTAATTGGACAATAAAATCAATCCATAACTAACACAATGTGTTTCAATATGTTGGTTCTTTTGTCTCAATACCTTCCAGATCACGAAATGGTTGTCAATCAAGAGAATCTCAATGCCCCAAATGAGATCACTATGGCTGACATCTTCCCTGTAGTTTACAACAAAACCATTGGAAAGAACAATCTCCGTGTCGACTTCAACAACTTCACATGCTCAGAATCCTCATGCAGAGTTTTTGTTGACATCCTCAAGAATCACCCTTTCCATCTCATGCTCACTAACTCTGCCACCGTACCCGATATCTACATTCATCAGTTTTGGCATACTATGGACAAGATTGACGGTCAAGATGCGGTTAAAGTGACTCTTGGCACTAAGGAAGTCACGGTCACTGTGGCGGATCTTCGTGTCATCCTTATTCTTCTGGTCATTCCTTCTACTGACTACGTCCCGATTCCAAATGAAGAAGAAGTATTGGATTTATTGATTAACATTGGATATGACGAAGCTTCTAGCATCATCTCCAAGCATTCCAAAGTTGATCTAAAAAATATCCCACAACCCTGGAGGACCATCTATATCATGATCGCCAAATCAGTCTCAGGCAGAGATAGTGATCATGAAAACCCGAACCTTATGCATCTTTAAACTTTCTGGGGAATGGTTCATAAGAACCACATTGATTTTGCTAGCTTGATCTGGGAAGACATGATGCAACATTACAGGAAGCCTGGTACCAAGATTCCCTTCATCAGATACACAAAGTTGCTGATCCACAATCTTCTCGGGAAGCACCAGGATATCCCACTAAGACTAAATGACCCCGACACGAACTCTATGCTGACTGAGCCTACCCTAAACTATGTTTGGTTCAAAGACTCATCAACCCGAAAACAAGGTGCGGAACTCCTTGCTTGCTTGATTACCAATGAAATCAAGGTTCTTCCGTCCTACCTACGTTACAAGGAAGCAGTGCGTGCGGTAAAAGTCGGCTTCATGGATGAGAAGATGACTCCAGTGGCTACCACAAGGGCTAAGAGATCTGGAAGCACTGGAAGCACAAATAAGTATAAGAAAAGAACTCCAAGCCTAAAGAGGAAAGTCCCAGCCAAAATCGTTCATCCTAAAGCATAACCTGAACCAATTCAACAAGATGACGATTCTGAAACTGAGTCGGATGATCTGAATATCTACTCTGAAGTACATACTGATAAGAAGACAGAGGACAAACCTGCTAGTCCATCATTTGGCAAAGGGAAGAAACCTATCAAAGAAGAAGAAGAAGAGGATTCTGAATGGGAGTATGATCCAAATGCTACAAAGAAACAACTTTAGAAAATTCTGAAGCAGCAAAGGATGGAGAAAGCTGCTGAAGAGTTTTCCCTTCAACAACTTAAAGGTCCTGGAGGTTCCAGCGGTGGTGTTCTTGCTACATCCGTTCTTGATCCGGTTAATCAACCCGGTAAAGGAACCGATGCCACCACCAAGGAATCTACAAAGGAAACGCAGCAAGAGGATGAAGAGTTTCTTGATTATTGATAAGGATTTAAAACGTACACTTTTAAGGGGTCATTTAAGCTCTTAATCGCCCACTTTTATATCCGTTACTGCTTAATTTCGTTCCTTTTCACTTTTTAGGTCTTTTGGAAGCAAAATGCTGGAATGATGCATTTTTGGACTAAAAGGAGTGAATATATGAAGAAAATGGCTAAGTCAAGATCAAGACACTCAAGCTGCTGGAATTACACATGACGGCGTCCCAAACAGAGGGCGACGCCGTCCCTATTTGTGTGATTGAATTTGTGACGACTCAAAAGATAACCTTAGAGTTAGTTTATGAATCCTAGAGATTTTGTAGGCAATAACCTTAAGGTAGTCTCAAAGAGTTAGGGATAAAAGCATACCCTACGACCTTAGAAAACATAACACGTTAAGAATAAGGACGTGGCAATTCAACCACCAATAAAAGATAACTAGGGAGTAATAGTATCTAGGTAGACACATTTTTAATCATCATACGAGCACACATCAATAGACATAGACTACCCCTTAGTTTAGATAATTAGATAGTAGAAGTAATCGGTAGAAGTACCAACCCCCAAATCCAAACCCCGAGATTTTACCCTTAGCATTCTAAAAAATATAAAAAAAAAAGATAAAAAATAATCTTCCTCAACCTCAAACCTTAGCGTAGTACATCTCTCACTAGCATTCCTATTCCCCTAGAGAATGATATCAATACCCGAGGCTTACCCAATACTACACTACAACGATTAGGTTCACTGCCTAGGGTGTTGAAAAACTTGCTCGACGAAAAGGAAGTTTCCTTTGACCTCAAACGCGTTATACGCGCATCAATTATGGAGGTGACTAACAAGAGCATGATGAGCGAATCAGAGATAAAGATCTTGAGGAAGCTGAAAAGGAAAGGGCGGAAGAAGAACTTGCTAAGAAGGCTGAAGAGGAACGCATTCGAATGGAAACTGATGACTACATCCTAGACAACCCTGACCATAATCCTCAGCAATCTTCAGGAATACCCACCTCCAAAGCCGAATCATCATCTCACTCATCACCACCACCATCCAAAGAAACAACAACCAAATCTTCATCAAAATCAATCAAGAAGAAGGCCGATACCTGGGCATCTCGCACCAAAGCCAAGATCCATAAAGAATTGCTTCAATCTAGAAAACGCAAACAAAGTATTCAGGAACAAAGATTGAATATGCTGGCTGACAAGGTCATCGAGCTTTCTCAAGAAATGGAAAATTTTGAGGGAGAAAGAGAACAAATCAAGGCATTTTTCAACAAAGATGTTCAAGGAGAAACGGATGAGCTGATCAGGAACTACACTCATCACTTTCTCCTCAAATTTGTCCCTGCTGTTACCAAAGAAATGTTCACGAATCAATTCTACCCAACACTCAAAACACTGGCCAGGAAAATGATTACTACAACACCGGTGCTCATGCAAACCCGACCAGTCCAGCCTTCAATTGTCACCGAAGCTGATTTTATTTCACAGTTGATTCTACAGATGTCTCCTCGAACTCCTACTTTCACACCAGATGAATCGAAGCTGTATGAGGTACTTCTTGCCCATCAACTAAAGACAACATGCAAGGAAGCTGCTGGTCAGGACAAGCGACCAAGACATGATGATGACAAGGATCAAGACTCGAATGCTAAATGTCAAAAGAAAACCGGAGGGTCATCATCATCCATGCCACCACCACCCCCTAAGACCACCACCACACCCACTAGCCAAGCTTCTCAACAACCTCCTTCATCTGAAAAACCTCGAGATGCAGATTCTCCACCACCACTGCAGAAAACTGGTGATCACTTTACCTATACCGGTGGTGAGGATGAAGACATTCCTGAGCCCCAGCAACAACCATCACCTCAACCATCACCGCAACCGAAATCATCCTCCAGAACAAAGAAGAAGAATAAACAAGGTTCTGTCGTCTCATGGTTGGACGAAGACGACACCGAGGAGTATGAATGGTTTAGCAAGTTGGTTGATGCCACGCCAAGATTGCCTGAAGGTCAAGAACCGGAAGATGGTCGAACAATGGAGCAGGTGAAGATTATCCAAGATGAATTCAAAGTGAAAAAGATGATGAAATGGGAGCTGCGCAGGATAAAGAATGGCGCATTCAACTTGTTAAACGACAGATCCTGCAGCGCGGTTGAGGTCGAATATCATTTGGACAACATTTCCCGTGCAATGTCCAACAACATTGACTGGCTGAATCCTGAATCGAACATCGATGTTACAAGGAAGGATAACACTCCCTACTACAATGATTGGACAAAGCCTCTACCTACAATTGGACGACCCGAACAACCTAAGATTCCATACCGTTTCTTCTTCAACAACGACCTAGAGTTTCTTCAACACGACAGTAGCGTCAGCAAGAAGTATGCTACCTCTCTTACCTTCAACATTCCAGCTGCAGTTTTCTACGATAATATTGCCATTGAAGAAGACGCCACCAACTTGTACGTTGACAAGGTGGTGGTGTACGACATCGATGCTAAATACGGCATTCATCATTGGCCACCAAGGAAGAAATTGTACTACAAAAGCTGTCAAGTACAAAGGTCAAACAAGGAGGTAAAGAGTGAAAAGAAAATCATTGCTATAATGAAGGTTACACTGGCGACAAAGTGGGGTTATTCATTCTTGTCCGAGATCAAGGTCAAGCGACAAGATGAACAAGAATATGATTTCACTGAGGCCAATATCTCAATATTGTCACTCAACGACATCGAAGACATGTATCTCACAAAGGCACAAGGAAGGATGCGACAATTTTCGACAGAGATTCAACTTCAGTTCATCACCGCCCTGCTGATCTTCATTAGCAGCAAAGTCATTCAAGAACGTGTTGAAGATCTACAACTTGCGGTCGAATCATACCAGAAGTAGATAAATCTAACAAAACCGTTGCTACACTTTCCCAACCTTAATCAACAAGTTCAGTACACCATCATGCACAAACCGAAGTTTGGAATCGTCTACCGCAGTGAACATCATCATACATGTTTCATGGCATTCGAAGATATCCATAATTTCTGTGACGCGACGTTGAAGATGGTTCGAGACGGGTTAGCTTATCGGTTAAAGGATATTGAAGAGGGTATTGGTAAGAAGAAGAGATGGAATTCATAGGAACGCAAGGAAGTTCGCAGGTTCATCACACGGCTAGATGAAAGGCTGTTCCACCGGGATCAGATGAGAAGATTGGAAAGCTATGTGGGAGGACGACAAAGTTTCTCTATCTTGACGTATCAACGTGAAGATAAAGTCCCGGGTCGTGTGTAATCGTTGGGTACTCCTTAAACACTCTTGATTTTATTTTGATATTTGATTCATTTATTCATTATGGTTTGTACATAAATAGTAGTGTACAACCCGATCTTGTAATGAAAGGACCCTGTGGTACTCTTCAGTGCCACAATCCTTATAAAAGGAGCGAAATCTTCTTACTTTTGAGTAAAATTTATCAAACTTTCAATATTTTCAAAATTTTGCTCAAAAGAACAAGTACTCTCTCTCGTGTTTTCAAAACCTCAAAAATTAATATTACTTGTTGAGGGGGAGTATTTGCAAATATCTTTGTTCAAACAACATTCTTTGTGGAAATCTTCTCGTAAAACTCGAAATGGTCATATTCGATATCAAAATTTCATGAAAAATAACATTAATATGCCATTTTTTAAGGGGAGAAAAATTGTGTGATACAAATATGTTAGATTGTGATTGAATCTAAGTGTGCATAGACTTAACCATTGAATTGACGGGCTCTAAAACGTCGTAAATCGAAAAGACTTGTCCGGGACGGGTAATAATTTCAAACTAGTTAAGCTAGTGATGTAAGCGTGTCTCGTAAAGGACTAGTCTTAGTAGAATGTACCATCCGAGAAACACTTGGTAGACATGAACCTTGACGGGTCAAACCTCCTCACCAAGGTGTGTTTCAACTTCAAGCGACCTAGTCGAGTGATGTAACCGTGTCTCAGCGAGAGCTGTCTATCTCGAGTCGATCAATTCAAAAGTGCGCGCTCTACCCTCACTGTGCAGATTTTAGTCAAAATTCATAAGCACATGTGGAGGAGGAGTATTTCTAAAAATACAAAACTCTTGAAGTGTTACAAACATGTTTGCATTCATAAACACTTTGAGAGATTTTCATGAAAATGGTTTTATGGCAACATAGGATAGTCATGGAGTTATAAGGTAACTAAGTTTAGGGATAAACGTCCTATGATCCGCCAGAGCCGGAGGGATCTACCCAAGGACATCACCAACAGTTAGTATTTAGAAGTCCTTAGGTATGATTGAAAAAAGAAGAAAATGAGAATCGGAGAAAGAATGAGTTGAAGAATTAAAAAGAAAAGTAAAGAAAAGGGTGAAAAGAAATAGCCCTCGAAATTATTCAACTTAGAGGCGGAACAGAGTTCAATTCATATACTCTTGGTTGTCACAAGATGACACCATAGGTAGTGAGAAGACAAATTCGTCATGGACCCAGTGACGCAATGCACTAAACCTTCTTAACCACTCAAGTTCTCTTAATAGAGCTTTTTTCATTCTCACAGAGAACCCTACATAATCTATTGGCTCTCTCTTAGAGATTGTTGGTATTGAAGAAGGAGACCCTCTCCCTAGTCTCCGCTTAGGAAAACCAAAGCACACTATTGAGTCTAGAGCCACGAGATTCATCAAAAGATCTCTTAGGAACACTTGACTTTTCATCACTTGTCATTCGGTAACTCCTTGTGGGTTACGCTTATTATTCGCGGTGGTCTCAAACGGTCTACAGTCGTAGAGTAATACCTCGGTATATTCTAAAATGACTCAAACGCAGAATAACGATATTGAGTACGGGGACATCCCAATGACCATCCGGTTTAAGATTCTTCTAAAGCCACACCAGCGAATTGGGATATGCCTGTACAAAATATCTGAACTCTTACGTCGGGAACTTTATTGCTAATTGTCTACATGCAGGATTGGAGATCCAAAGTTCCTGAGATAAAAGATCGTGCTGATTCTCCACATGCTCTCACCAACAACAACACATATGAAGTTCTCTCAAAAGACAACTCAAAAGTCAAAATGATTCTTCATCAAAGCCAAAGAATCTACAAAGTTTAAAGACTCGAGAACAACTTCACATCTGAAATCCAAAGTAAAAATACATGTGAGCATGTTGCAGAAAGACGTGGAGACACCTGAATGATGAAGCTAACCAATAGCGGCCAACAACATACTATCACTACATCCACAAAAGAACAAAGAACAAAGAGTACAACGACGTCAGTGCTGATAATTTCACAAGAAACAAGATCCCAAACTAAGGGGAGATTGTTGGAACCTAAACCATCTCTACTCACAAGAAAGAAGAATGCTAGAAGACGTCGATCAACCGCTATTACCTTATAAGTATCACTTAGGGGGAGATTGTTGGAAATGCTCCTAAATGTTATTAGCAAGTGTTAGTCATATTTATGTAATAGGTTGCATTATTATGGCTTTTATGTTAGTAATTAAGGCTAGGCTTATGTAGAAAGCCCATAAGCCTATGCAAAGGCCCAAAAGGCCAAGGAAGGGACTAGATGTGTTGCCCTAGCTCCCTTCCCCTATAAATACCTTGTTACCTCTCAATTGAGAGGTGTTGTTCACTTATCAATATTTACGCATAACCTTTGTTCATTCTATCGTGTGATTTGTGTTCAACCTTCTATCTTCATCTCATTTTTATCATCTATATACTTGTGTTAATTTATGGTGACCTAACACCACTCACTCAACTCGTGACCGATCCGATTAATCAACCCGGTAAGGGCACGGGTGACATCACCAAGACTACCATTCAGAAAGAGAAATCAGCAGAAGAACAACAACAAGATGAGCAGTTGGTCGACTATGGAGAAGACAATCAGGATAAAGATGAGCGTATCACTGCCAAAGATGTTTTGGAAGCTGAAGAAGAGATGGAAAGGAAGAGGGCCGAAGAGGAAGAAGCCAAGGCCAAAGAAGATGCTGATAGAGCGGAGGAACAAAGGTTAAAAGAGGAAGCTGAAAACTACATCGTTGAGAATCCTTTTAAGTAAACCCGGCAATCTTTGGAAACACCCCTCGACACCTCCAAACCCGAATCATCTTCACACTCATCACCACCTCCAACAAAGGAAACAACCAAATCAACGTCAAAATCAGTCAAGAAGAAAGCCGACACGTGGGCATCTCATATGAAAGCAAAGATCCAAAAAGTTGTGCTTCATTCCCAAAAACATAAACAAAGTCTTCTTGAATCTCGAATGAACACACTGGCCGATTTGGTCATCAATCTTTCTGACCAGATGGACACATTTCAAGGTGAACGAGAACATATTCAAGAATTTATCTCTAGGTAAGTTCAAGGTGTTAATGCATAACTCAGGAACTACACTCACACCTTTCTTCTCAACACTATTCCTGACGTCACCAGAGAGATGTTCAAGAATCAATTCTTCTCAATGGTTAAGACAATGGTTCAGCAGGTGATTAAAACTACATCGGTGGTCATGCAAACAAGACCGGTCCAGACCCCAGTTGTCTCTGAAGATGAGTTGATTTCAGAATTGGTGCTCAAAAAGGCTACTCAAGCTCCATCTTTCACTCCAGATGACGTAAAGCTATATGATCTACTTCTGGAATGACAACTCAAAACCACTTGCAAGGAAGCTGCTGGGCAAGATAAGAGACTGAGAGATGATGATGACAAGGATGAGGATCCGAACGCAAAAATACAAAAGAAGACCGGAGAGTCATTGCCATCCATGCCACCACCACCTGCTAAGACAACCACCATACCCTCACAACAAGCTTCATAACAACCAAAATCTGATCAACCTCGGGATACAAAATCCCCACCACCACAGCAGAAAACCGGTGATCATTTCACGTATACCGGTGGTGAGGATCATGACAATCCCGAGCCCCGACGTCAACCAACGCCCCTACCATCACCTCGACCAGAGTCATCCTCCATACCGAAGAAGAAGAAATCATCAGTCGTCTCTTGGGGTATTATCGTCTTCCATACCATGCTCACACTTCTATTTGTCTTTGAGTTTCCAATGATGAAGTTCTCGAGTCTTTACACTTTGTAGATTCTTTGACATTGACGAAGAATCATCTTTAACTTTGAGTTGCCTTTGATTTTTATGAGAACTTTCATGTGTTGTGGGTATGAGCATGTGGCGAGTCTGCACGATCCATCCACTCCAGAGCTTCCATAAGTAGAAAACATAAAAGCATTAGTAATAAGCGGATTAGGCACTTACAAGTTTGAATTTCAAGGGTGTTAATAGCATAGTGTGAAAACACATCTCTAATTCTCACAAAGGCGTTCTGAGCTGGAGTCCCACAAGTGAGATAACGTGATATACCGAAGTACATCTCTGATTCAGATGTCAAGTGAGGTACGGCATCACCCACGTAGGCCGTTTGAGACACACTAAGCGTAATCCGGGAGTTACGAAGTGACTGTGTCGGCGCTTGATGTTGACCACGGCGGGAGTTTCCATTCAATCGAAGATCACAAATGTGAAACTTCTCATAAATGTTACGGCGATTGCTAAGATCTGCGTAGGACTCTAGAATATATCACTTGTGTCCTTATAGATGAACAACAAGCGATGTCATGACATGTGTTCCTATGAGATCTTTTGATGAATCTCGTGGCTCTAGACTCAATTGTGCATATTGGTTTTCTGGCGGAGACTAGGAGAGGGTCTCCTTCTTCAATACCAACAAACTCTAAGAGAAGGTCGATAGATTATGTAGGGTTCCATGAGAATGAAACAAATCCTTTTAAGAGGAATTGAGTGGCTAGAAGGTTTAGTCTGGTCGTCTTTGGGTCCATGGCGTCTTTGTCTTCAATACCAGTGTCATCTTAGTGACAACCAGTAGCATATGTATTGAATTCGGTTTCTGCCCTAAGGTTGAATATGGAGGGCTATTTCTTTTCACCCTTTCTTTTACTTTTCTTTTTAATTCTTCAACCCCTTCTTTCTCCTTTCTCACATTACTCCTTTTTTCAATCATTCCTAAGGACTTCTAATACTAACTATTTGAAATGTCCTTGGGTAGATCCCTCCGGATCTGGCGGATCATAGGATGAATTTCCTATCCTTAGTCACCTTATAACTCCATGATTGTCCTGTTGTTGCCATAAAACCATTTTCTTTGAAAATCTCTCAAAAGTGTTTATGATAGAAAACATGTTTGAAACACTCCGAGAGTTTTATATTATCGAAACACTCCCCTTCACATATGCTTATATTGTTTTAGCGAAATCTGAGAGAGGGTAGAGTTCGCACTTTTGAATTGATCAACTTTCAATAGACAAGACCGATTCAGACACGTTTACATCACTAGTGAACTAGCTTGAAATTATTACCGGCACGGTCAATTCCAAAGAAAGTTTCTCGAAATGGTACATTCTACTTAGACAAGTCCTATTGAGACAGCTTACATCCTGGTTAGACCGACTTGAAATTATTACCGTCCGGGAGCGAGTCTTTTGAGTCTTGACTTTATATTATCGTCAATTCATTGGTTACACCTGAGTCGAGCTCATTTGAGATTCAAACACCGATCATTAAACTTTTTTGATCACATTTTAATCACGTTTCTCCCCTCAAAAATAGCATAATCGTGATATTTTTTATATCAACGGATTAAAAACATTTTAGAATCATTTGGGGAGACAAACGGATTTGATTTAAGCATGAATTTGTAACATTTTAGATTTATATCAACCTTATCAACTGTCCTCTTTCCTTATCCAACATAATTTCACCAAAGGCACAGTTGATCCTACCTTGTTTACACAAAAATGCAAAAGCGATATTTTGATTGTTGATTTACGTGGGCGACATCATCTTTGGGTCCACTAATTCGAATCTTTCAAAACATTTTGAAAATCTCATGAAAAGTAAATTTGAAATGTCCATGATGGGGAACTAAAATTCTTTCTTGGTTTACAAATACATCAGTCCCTAGGTGGAATTTTTATAAATCAATCTAAATATACAACCGAGATTTTGAAAAATCATGGTATGGATAATTGTAACTTCGGTTGAACACCAATGGTAACTTCACCAAAAATTGGAGCCGATTTGTTTGGGAAACCTATCGATCCGAATAAATATCGGAGCATGATTGGTTCTCTCATGTATCTTCGCTAGTCGACCGGATATTCATTTCTTTGTTTGCTTATTAGCACGGTTTCGCAAAGCCTACCGACCTGCACCTCAAAGAGGTTAAGCGGATCTTCGGTTGAAGACATCCATTCACATGGGACTTTGGTATCCGAAGGAATCCGGATTTGATCTAATTGCCTTTTCGGATGCGGACCACGCAGGTGATCAAGTTACGACAAAAGTACATCAGGAGGAGCACAATTTTGGGTGAAAAGTTAGTAAAATTTGGTCTTCAAAGAAACAAGATTGCCTTTGCACTTTCAACCTGAAGGCGAGTATGTGTCTCTATCTGCGTGTTGTGCTCAAGTTCTATGGATGAGAACACAACTCACAGATTATGGCTTTACTTTCGATAAAATACCTATGTATTGTGACTCGAAAAGTGTCATAGCCATATCATGCAATCCTGTTCATCACTCAAAGACTAAGCATATATATCAGAGTCCGCTATCACTTCATCAAAGAGTACGTCGAAAATGGTATGCTTGTTGAATTATTCTTCGTGAAGACAGATTACCAACTCGCCGATCTATTAACTAAAGCCCTTCCAAAAGAAAGGTTTGACTATTTAGTTCGGCGAATTGGAATGCGAAGCCTAACCCCTGAGGAGTTAGAAAGTCTTCTCGAATCTTCTTGAAAATGATTTTTTCCAACAAGCTTATTTGTAAATATTTTTGAAAACAAAATACAAAATTTGAAAAACCAACAAAAGAAAAATATAAAAATATAAAACTTTCAAAAATACAAAAACAATATAAAATCAAAATCCAAAAATATTCTTCTCACGACATGTCTCTCGATAATGTCGATATTCATGCGTTTCTAGAAATGTCATTCAACAATGATTGGGTATGTACGGATGCTTGGCGAGAGTTATTTATTTGTTTTCTAAAACATGTCGTCTCTCAAAATTTCTCAAAATAATGGCTTTCGTATACTTGATGAAACCCGGACCAAAATGATGACTTTTGATTATTTTTCAAATCAAAACTTGTGCTTTTATAGAAAAAATCAAGTGTACGCTTGATTACTTGCATTTAAAAAAAATTGGTGAGAAATCATCATCATCTTGAGCACCTTTTCAAGATTGTTCAAAACGATTTTCAAAATCTTTCAAAATACTTTGTGCTCAAGATAACTCCCTCTCAAACCCTTTAATTGATTATGCTTTATTAAAGGGGGAGTATAAAACTAAATTGTTCCAAAATTCATGCTAAATCAGTTTCTCTCCAAATGCTTTTCGAAAAACATATCTTTTAATCATTGTGTTTCAAAAACATTATAGATATGCTATTTTTGAAGGGGAGAAACGTGATTAAAATGTGATCAAAAAAGTTTAATGATCGGTGTTTGAATCTCAAATGAGCTCGACTCAGGTGTAACCAATGAATTGACGATAATATAAAGTCGATTTTCGAAAAGACTTGTTCTGGGCCGGGTAATAATTTCAAGCTGGTCTAACCAGTGATGTAAGCGTGTCTCGAATAGGACTTGTCTAAGTAGAATGTACCATTTCGAGAAACTTTCTTTGGAATTGACCGGTAGGGTAATAATTTCAAGCTAGTTCACTAGTGATGTAAACGTGTCTCGAATCGGTCTTGTCTATTGAAAGTTGATCAATTCATAAGTGCGAACTCTACCCTCTCGTGCGATTTCGGTTAAAACAATATAAGCATATGTGAAGGGAGTGTTTACGATAATATAAAACTCGGAGTGTTTCAAACATGTTTTCTATCATAAACACTTTGAGAGATTTTCAAAGAAAATGATTTTATGGCAACAATAGGGCGGTCGCGGAGTTATAAGGTGACTAAGGATAGGAAATTAGTCCTATGATCCGCCCGAGTAGCGGAGGGTCTACCCAAGGACATTTCAAATAGTTAGTATTAGAAGTCCTTAGGAATGATTGAAAAAAGGAGTAATGTGAGAAAGGAGAAAGAAGGGGTTGAAGAATTAAAAGAAAAGTAAAAGAAATGGTGAAAAGAAATAGCCCTCCATATTCAACCTTAGGCAGAAACGGGTTCAATACATATACTCTTGGTTGGTATTGAAGACAAAGGCGTCATGGACCCAGTGGCCACTGCACTAAACCTTCTAGCCACTCAATTCCTCTTAAAAGGATTTGTTTCATTCTCACTGGGAACCCTACATAATCTATTGACCTTCTCTTAGAGTTGGTTGATATTGAAGAAGGAGACCCTCTCCCTAGTCTCCGCTCAGGAAAACCAATATGCACTAATTGAGTCTAGAGCCACGAGATTCATCAAAAGATCTCATAGGAACACATGTCATGACATCGCTTGTTGTTCATCTATAAGGACACAAGTGATATATTCTAGAGTCCTCTGTGAGATCTTAGCAATCTGCGAGAACATTTATGAAGTTTCACATCTGTGATCTTCGATTGATTGAATGGAAACTCGCCAAGGTCAACATCAGCGACCACGATAGCGAGTCACCGGTAACTCCCGTGGATTGCAGGTGTGTCTCAAAGCGGTCTGATCGTGGGGTGATGCCGGTGTACCTCGTGACTCATCCGAACTGTAGATGTACTTGGTATATCGCGTTATCTCACTTGTGGGACTCGGTTCGAGAGCGGCCTTTGTGAGAATTAGAGATGTGTTTTCACACTATCTTTGTTAACACCCTTGAAATTCAAACTTGTAAGTGCCGGAATCCGCTTATTACTAGCTGTTTTTATGTTTTCTTCTTATGGAAGCTCCGGAGCGGATGGATCGTGCTGACTCGCCACATGCTCATACCAACGACACATGAAAGTTCTCATCACAATCAAAGGCTACACAAAGTTTAAAGACTCGAGAACTACATCATTGGTAACCAAAAGTCAAATAGAAGTGTGAGCATGGTGGAGAAAGGCGTGGAGACACCTAACCGACGAAGTTGACAACGGCGGAACAACCACATTAACTGATCACAAAGCATGAAGGAACAAAGAATCAAGACTATTCTATATCTACGCACAAAGTTCGAGCTCAAGAAAAGTAAAGACCTAATCAAGTGGAGCATCATTTGAATGACCACCCCTTAGGGGGAGATTGTTAGCCTTAATAGTTTTTATTAGAAGTGATGGTCATTCACATTTAGGAACTTTGTAACGTGTGTTAGATATCGTGATAGAATAGTCATCGGGCTCGTGGATTGGGCTAAGCTAATTGGTTAAAAGATAAGCTATGCTAGCCATTGATAAGCTTATGTATCCCAAGCCCAATCCAAGTCCAATTCGTGGCCCTTGCCAAGCCCATTAGGGTATTGTTGTAAGGAACAATAAATACCCCTCAAATGGTCATTTGAGGGGTGTGCTTGAAAGTGTGTGTGTGTGTAGTTTCTCTCTCAAGAAATACATATCATTGTGTTCATCTTATCCACATACACGGTTTACATTTCATTCAAGTCACCATCTTCCTTTCTTTATTTCATCTTCTTATACGTACAAGTGTTTGGTTTAACGTGTTCTAAGCAAAACATGTGTGTTGGGTTTGCTTGGTAAAGTGATAAGGTTGATAGATATAAGGTCCTACATTAGATGACGACAACACTGAGGAGTATAAATGGTTTAGTAACATGGTTGAGGCACAACCCAGACTACCTGAAGGTGAAGAACCGGTAGATGGTCGAACTATAGAGCAGGTTAAAATTATCCAAGATGAATTCAAGGTTAAGAAGATGGCTGGAGCTCAGTAGAATCAAGAGCGATGCATTCAATGCTCAAAGAAAGATCTGCGGTGTCAAGTTTGGAATACCACTTGGACAACATTGCTCGTGCAATGTCCAACAATATCGACTGGCTCAACCCAGAATCAAACATCGACTATACAAGAAAGGATAATGAACCTTACTACACGGATTGGACCAAACCTCTACCGATAATTGGCAAACCAGAACAACCGAGGATCCCATTCCATTTCTTCTTCAACAATGATTTGGAGTTCCTTCAACACGGAAGCAATGTAAGTAAGAAGTATGCTACATCTCTGACATTCAACATTCCAACTGTTGTGTTCTCCACCAACATCGCCATTGAATAAGATGCCACAAACCTGTTTGTCAACAAGGTCGTGGAGTATGACATTGATGCCAAATTTTTTATTCATCAGTGGCCAGAGAGGAAAAGGCTATACTACTGGAGCTGCAGAGTTAGAAAGTCAAACAAAGAGTTGAAGAATGACAAAAGAATAGTTGTTGTAATGTCGATAACATTGGAAACTAAGTGGGACTACTCATTCTTGTCCAATATCAAGGTCAAAAGACAAGATGAACAAGAGTATGAATTCTCTGAAGCAGACTTCCCGGAGTTGTCACTCAACGACATTGAAGACATGTATCTTCTAAAGGTACAAGGAAGGATGCGACAGTTCTTGACAAAAATTCAACTCAAGTACATCACTGCACTTCTAATCTTCATCCACAACAAAGTTATTCATGAACGTGTTGAAGACTTGCAACTCGGAGTTGAATCATACCAGAAACAGATCAATCTCACCATACCGCTTCTACACTTCAACGAGCTCAACCAACAACCTCAATACATAATTCTGCGTAAACCCAAGTTTGGAATCGTCTACAGAAGTGAACATCATCATACGTGCTTCATGGCGTTTGATGAAATTCATAAGTTCTGTGACGCCACGTTGAAGATGGTTCGTGATGGGTTGGCATATCGTATAAAGGATATTGAGACAGGTATGGTTCAGGCAAAGAGATGGAACTCCAAGGATCGCAAGGATGTTCGTCGGTTCATCACTAGGCTGGATGAAAGGTTGATTCACAGGGATCAGATGAGGCGATTGGAAAGCTACGTGGGCGAAGGACAGAGCTTCTCTATTTTGACGTACCAACGTCCAGATAAAGTTCCTGGTCGTGTGTAAACCATTTGGGTACTCTTAACTTGATTGTGATTTTGACTATTTGATTTATTAATTTATATTCATTATGGTTTGTGCATAAATAGCATTGTACAACCCGATATTGTATAGAAAGGACCATGTGGTAAGCTTCAGTGCTACAATCCTTATAAAAGGAGCGAAAGCTTCTTACTTTTGAGTAAAATTATTCAAATCTTTCAATATTTTTCATAATTTTGCTCAAAAGAACAAGTATTCCCTATCGTGTTTTCCAAAACCTCAAAAGTTAATATCACTTGTTGAGGGGGAGTATTTGTAAACTAATTGTTCAAATCAAAGTTCTTTGTGGAAATCTTCCCGCAAAACTCAAAATGGTCATATTTTAAATCAAAATTTCCTCAAAAATAACATTAATATGCCATTTTTGAGGGGGAGAAAAATTATGTGATCAAAATATGTTGGATTGTGAATAGAATCTCAGTGTGCTAAGACCTAACTCTTGAATTGACGAGCTCTAAAATGTCATAAATCGAAAAGATTTTTCTTCTAAGACTTATCTTAATAAATTGTACCAATTCGAGAAACTCTAGATAGACATGAACTTTGACGGGTTTGACAACCTTTTCAAGGTTTGTTTACATCTTCAAGGTAGTTATTAGAGCTAGTTGTCACCTAAAAGCTGACAATGTACCTCTTTAACTATATAACGTAACCGTGTCTCGCGGGGAATTTTCTATCTTGAATCGATCAATTCAAAAGTGCACGCTCTACCCTCACTATGCAGATTTCAGTCAAAACTCATAAGCACATGTGGAGGGAGAGTATTTCTGAAAATACAAAACTCTCGAAGTGTTACACACATGTTTTCATTCATAAACACTTTGAGAGATTTTCATGCAAATGGTTTTATGGCAACGTAGGATAGTCATGGAGTTATAAGGTGACTAAGTTTAGGAATAAACGTCCTATGATCCGCCAGAGCTGGAGGGATCTACCCAAGGATATCACCAATAGTTAGTATTTAGAAGTCCTTAGGTATGATTGAAAAAGGATGAAATGAGAAACGGAGAAAGAAGGTGTTGAAGAATTAAAAAGAAAAGCCAAAGAAAAGGGTGAAAAGAAATAGCCCACCAAATTATTCAACTTAGGGCAGACATCGGGTTCAATTCATATGCTACTGGATGTCACAAGATGACACTGGTATTGAAGAAAAATTCGTCATGGACCCAGTGATGCAATGCACTAAACCTTCTTAGCTACTCAAGTTCTCTCAAAAGAGCTTGTTTCATTCTCACAGGGAACCCTACGTAATCTATCGACTTTCTCTTAGAGATTGTTGGTATTGAAGAAGGAGACCCTTTCCCTAGTCTCCGCTTAGGAAAACCAAAGAGCACTATTGAGTCTAGAGCCACGAGATTCATCAAAAGATCTATTAAGAACACTTGATTTTTCATCACTTGTTTGTCAACAATAAGAACGCAAGTGACACATTCTAGAGTCCTTCGCAGATCTTAGCAACCTGCCGAGAACATTTATGAGGGGATTCACAATTGTAATCCTCATTGATTGAATGGAAAATCCTGCCAGGGTCAACATCAGACAGCCCTGGCAGGAGTTCACTTCGGTAACTCCTTGTGGGTTACGCTTAGTGTATCTCAAACGGTCTACAATTGTGAGGTGATGCTTCGGTGTACCTCATCGACTCACCTGAACTGTAGATATACTTTGGTATATCATGTTATCCTACTTGAGGGACTCCATTTCAGGAACAGCCTTTGTAAGAATTAGAGATGTGTTTTCACACTATGCTGTTAACACCCTCGAAGTTCGAACTTGTAATTGCTGGAAATCCCGCTAAGGAGATTCCTTTCAAGAATCGAGTCCTGAAGATGTGGGTCATTACTTGAATCTTCAATGTAATGCCAACTGTCCCTCAACGAGATTAGGACGGCTGATTCACCCGACCAAGGTTAATGGTATCAAGACATTCATCAGTAAAACAATCGTAGTGGTCAATTCTTTATGAAAAGTCCACAATGATCGATTGGTGTTTATCACTAACCTATTCATGCATGAACTGATGATTAATCCTTGGAGGAAAGACCGTGCCGATCTCCACATGCTCATACCAACAACACCACACATGAAGTTCTCTCATAATCAAAGGCAACTCAAAATTCAAAAATGATTCTTCTTCAAAGTCAAAGAATCTACAGAGTTTAAAGACTCGAGAACTACACCACAATTGGAATCAAAGTCAAAAGAAGTATGAGCATGGTGGAGAAAGACGTGGAGACACCTGATCAACGAAGCTGACAAATAGCAGACAACAACATACTATCACAACATCCACAAAAGAACAAAGAACAAAGAATACAACGACGTCAAAGCTGATAAAGTCAAAAGAATCAAAGCATCTCTACTCACAAGAAAGAAGAATGCTAGAAGACGTCAAGCAACCACTATTACATCATCACTAACACTTAGGGGAGATTGTTGGAATCACTTGTAACTAGTATTATCAAGTGTTAGTCATTTAATTGTAATAGGGTGCTTAATTATGGCTTTTATGTATGTAATTAGAGCTAGGCTTGTGTAGAAAGCCCATAGGCCTATGCAAAGGCCCAAAAGGCCAAGGGAAGGGACTAGACTTGTTGCCCTAGCTCCCTTGCCTATAAATACTATGTAACCTCTCATTTGAGAGGTGTTGGTTCTTTCATATTAAGCTTAAACCTTTTCATATTTTTTTCGTGTGTTTGATCCAACCGTCCTCGTTATCTCTTTTTCTATCATACATCTATGCACTTGTGTTCATATTATGGTAACCTAACACCTAACGTATCATTAAACTTGTGTAGTTGTGTATAAGCATTAAGAAAACATGTTACCAAGATAACCTACTCTTTGTTTACCTATGTAATTCTTGACTCACATATGTAATCTATAACTCATATACGTATGCTTAAAACACATTTGTAATGCAAAAGAATCAAGAAGCTACAGTAACACAAATGTGGTTGTTTAGAAAACTGAACCTAGACTATGGACTTATATTACTTAACAAGTTATTAAAAGCTTCACGATAAAACTTTGAGTCGTATGCACTTAAACAAACGAGACTCATTTGAGTTCGTATGAAATCTCTTAAACACTTTGACTCCTTTGTAAAACATGGTACTCTTGTATTCAGTTTTGGACAAGGAAGATGAAATACAAATGCATGCAAACACGAGAACTCAATGTTAGCTAAACACAATCCAATAACCAAATAAAACTTTTAAACACTCGTTAACTACATTAAGCTAAGAACCAAAACACAAATAGGCACCTAGCTCAACCGGTTGGGTCGCTCAGTCTCTACATAAACGACCTAGGATCAAACCTAGGCGTGGTCACTTGGAACCTTATAGTTTTTTGTAACTCTGTTGCTTGTTTTCTTTTAAACCAAACGCACCCTAACTGGGCCTTACAGCCCAGGACGATTTAGTATCTAATTGGACTAATAAGCTGTCATATAAGCAGTTTTGGTTAAGCTAGAATTTCACTAGTAACACTCCAAAATAAGCACTTAAACTTAAAACACTTAAAAACCAAGTTTTAGTCGTAACGGGCCATGATTTGGGCCTTAAGGCCCATTAATCCTCTCGTGCGACAAATTTTAGAATAAGCAGTTTTAATAAGCTTAAAATAAGCTAATGAAACATAGTTCATTAAAAGAAAACTAATTTTTACAGTTTATAGCTTTTTGAACTAAAAATGCAAATTTTACGAAACTTGGGTAGAAAATGTAAATTTGGACAAACTATCGGGTTTAAACGGAAACTGTGAAGTTAGTATAAGATCTGAGGGTATAAACTGTAAATTTTATTAATTTTGTGTGAAAAGTGTCAATTACAACATGGGGACTAAAAATGTAAAATCTTTAGGTTTTGGGTAAAAAGTGTAACTTTTTATAAGTTAAGGGTTAATTTTGTAACTTTGAAATATTTTTGAAATTTATATTTACAAACGGGTTACGCCAATTTTTATAACGAGTAATATAATATCGAATGATTTAAAAATTAAATTAACATTTTATATAACTTATCATCCATTAACTCAAAATATTTAAAATAAATATTTTAACTTATTATTCACTAACTTTTATTAAATACTATATGAGTACATTGCATACATCGTAACGTCAAGGTCAATATATATACATACATACATATATATGCTCCTGATCAAATTAATAGATTAATGTTTTAAAGGTTTATATGTTGAATGGATTAATGTTTCCCCAAAATTAATAGATTCTATGACAAAGACCAATGGTGCCAAAGAAATTTTACCCTCTTTACATTTTTTCACTGAATTCTCAGTCCCATGGATATGGAAATGGACTCCAGAAGTAAATTATGCTCCTGATCAAATTCCTCATCTTCAACGAACATTTTTTACAAAATTCTGGAAGAAGATGATTTCAAAAAACTCAGAAACTGGAGAAATGAACTCCAAAGAAACTATTGATTTAATTAAACAAACAATTATTAAATATAAAGATCAAAATGAGTTCAAGAATAAGAAGGACAATCCTTCGCCTTATCAGCAAATTATAGACAAGTTAAAAACTCAAGGCAAGGAAGACCTTTCTAAAGAAGAAATTTTGGAGGCATACCTCAAAGAAATCAAGGAAGATTTAATAAAGAATTTTGAATATCAAAAATCAGATTCATCGATGAAGACATTATCAGAAGATAGCAATCAATACAATTGTTTAGCAGGAGAATCCCAAATAGAAGAGACTGAAGACATACCTTTAGAAGACATTTTTGAAGAAATAAAGAATACAATGTCAAGAAGTATTTCTAAAGGAGAATCATCCTCAAGCAAAGAAAAGATGTGAAAAACATAAAGAAAGCATGTCGGCCAAAATATAAGGACCAATAATATAGTTTTTTTCGTCTTATATGTCGATAGGAAATTATTATATTGTAATAAGATTCTCTTCCCTCCTATAAATAGGATAGAGGTAGAAAAGGAAAAAGACACACTTCCATACCCACTTGTAAAAAACCTCTCTCTCTCACCAACAACTCTCTTTAAACGTCCGATTAATCGTCCGACTATTGTATAATATTTGTAATATTCTGAATAAAATGTTGGCCTTTGGCCAAAATCTTATTGTAAGTTTATTTCTTTCTTATTTTCCCTGTTTAGATTTAGTCTAAATGATAGGCTAAAATTTTTATATGTTGAATAACATTAATCATACATATAACTAATTTCTTTGGATATTTATATTTTATAAGTTCTTGTTATGCTCAAATATATTTAAGACTAAAGAAAGTCCAGGTCAGTAGTTAGTCCATACAGATTCTATGGATAACCATGTCATAGTCGTGATCCAACCCTGTTTAGCCGAGATGATGGCGTGTTAAGGGTATTTTATCATTGACTGACTTGTGGTTTGAAATAGGGATCTTGGAACACTATCAGAATAGAATCCTGTGACTCGTTTGGGTTCATATATTTAGACTTGTGGTTTGAAATATGGATCTTGGAACACTACCGTAAATAGAATCCTGTGACTCGTTTGGGTTTATATATTTGGGCATACCTGGGCCTTGTATGGTATCAGAGCCATGGAAAAGAGGAATATGTATGTTTAAGGTTATTCAACATATAATTTAACTTATTATGTTAAATTTATTTAGAAGAAATAATAAAACTGTTAAAAACAAAGATAATCGAAATATGAAATTCCCAGAAATTTAGATCTTTTAAATAAATGGACAATTCCTAAAGTCCAACCAAGAGTTTTATGTGAAATTTGAACTTTTAAAGAATTAGGTTTTATTCAGTCAGTTAAAACTACTGAAGAAACCATCACACTTGATAATAATGAAATGATTTTAAAATTACTAAATGAAAGAGATATTCAAAAATATCGTACAAATTTTAATTATTTACATATTGGTTTAGTGCAAATTGCTTTTAAACCCTTAACTTTACAAGGGTTACCTGAAAGTTTTTTAGCTGTTTTACGTGATGGTCGTAATAGAAATTGGCAGCAATCTTTAATTGGAATTATCCTAATTTACAATTATCTTTATCTGATGTTAATATACTTGATAGTTTAACTTTAAATATTAAAACGCATGGTTATAATTATATGCCTGGCTCAGAATTAATTTGTATATGTTATAGAATTTATTTTAGACCTCTTACTACTATGAATCCTAAATGCAAAAGGTTTAGTAAAAATAATGAAACCATTTTGATAGAAAGTAATTTAGATATGTCAAAAAATTCTACTTGAAAAACTATAAAATGGGATGATATTGAATTTCCAGAAAATTGGGTTTTGGAAGGGACTATACCTCCTCAACCAAAAATTAATAGTAATTTTACTAATATTATTCAAACTTCTGATGGAACAGTAAAAATAGAATTTGATGAAGAAACTTCTGAAAATGCTTCAATAAAAAGAAGTAGGTCCAATAGGTCTTTATTTTCTAGCCATTTAGATTATAAAGTTGATATGCCATCTAGGGCTTCTACTTCTCAAATTAGAGAAGAAATTCTCCCTCAAAGAATTGAGAATTTAACAATTAGAAATAATATAGTTCAAGGTAACGATAATGATGAGGATAATATTACTCCTTCTGAAATGAATTTTTCTATTTAATGAATAATATAGAAAAAATAATTTTTCTCCTGGTTCTTCTACCAGAATGTTAATTTCTGAAGAATTTAAATTAGCCAAATGGATACCTTTTAGAAAATGGTTTTTTGAAACTTTTTCAAGTACAGAATTAAAAATAATACAAGAAAAATTTTATAATCATTTAACAGAAGTTAATAAAGTTATTTACTTTGTTCCATGGTTTATTCTAATTATATTATAAATTACATTTCAGTTTTAGAAAGGGATTATAAACTCATTAATGGTCAGGTTGCAAAAAGTATATTTCCGCCTCAACAACCTTTTCAAATACAAAAAGAAAAATGTAAATTTACATTTTGCAGCATATCAAAAATTATTTGAAAATGATACTTTGTCTATAACGACAGGTCATGTTAATCAAATTTTACAACAAAATAATTTTACAAATATTTACTTAGTGGTCTTAGGAGAATAAATTTTTTCTATTCACAAAAGAGTTGAAACTCTTTTATCTCAAATAAATCAGTTAAAGAATAAGCAAAATATAAATGAGGAAAATAAGGAAGCAAGTAGTTCTCAAGCTACTGCAAGTATTCAACCTCCTCCTGAAATTACAGATTTTAAATTAAAATCTACTTTTGAATTAGAAAAATTAATAGAAAATCAATTCAAAACTTTAAGATTAAATGCCATGGATGATGATGATAATATGTCTGATGAAGAATACAGAAATACAATTAATGATGAAATTAATAAAATGGAAAAATATAATAGTAAATATGCTAATAAACCATCTCAAAGGAAATATTATTATCCTAGACCCACTCCTCAAGATGTCTTACATGAGGAAACAGAGTATATTATTAATAATAGTTACAAAGGGGAAAAATAATTATGAATGGAATATAGATGGTTATACTGAAAGGCAAATATATAGTTTAGTACATCGTATGATGATGTATTGTACTATTTCTAAAAATAATGGTAATAATGATAAAACGGTAGCTAATATGATTGTAGCAGGTTTTACTGGTCAATTAAAAGGTTAGTGGGATAATTATCTTACTAGTGAAGATCAAAAAGAAATTCTTAATACAATAAAAACAGAAAATGGTTCGGTAATTTCTAATGTTGTTTATACACTAATTGTTAACATAATTGAACATTTTACTGGAAAATGGTCTGATAATTCAGAGAATATTAGAACTCTTTTAAATGGATTAAAATGTCCAACTTTAACTTCCTTTAGATGGTACAAAGATACTTTCCTTATTAGAGTTATGAAACTCCCTGACTCAAATAGTGCCCATTGGAAGTCTAAATTTATAGATGGTTTACCAAATTTATTTGCTGAAAGGGTTAGAAATACTTTAAGGAAAAATGAAATTACTATAAATTATAATACATTTACTTATGGAAAGTTAATAGGAACTTGCATCCAAGAAGGATTAGCCTTATGTAATGAGATAAAATTAAATAAACAAATTAAGACTCAAAATTTAAATGAAAGAAAACAATTGGGTCAATTTTGTGATCAATTTGGTATGAATTGTTCAACCTCATATGATAAGACGAATTATAAACCTTCAAATAAAAAGAATTTTTCTGAATATAAAACATCTCCCAAATTTAAAAAACGGGAAGAGAAAAGGTTTAAAAGAAAACAATTTAAAAATGATACTAAGCCAATTACATGTTTTAAATGTGGAAAAATTGGTCATTTTGCAAATAAATGCAGAGTTAAGAAAAAAATTAACAATCTTAATTTGGATGAAGAAATTAAAGATGGTTTAAAGAAAGTTCTTTTAAACTCAGAATCAGAAAATAATTACTCTTCTGATTCAGAAAGTTCATTCTCTGAGCAAGAAATAAATTGCCATTGTTTAAAAGATGAAGATTTTATCTCAGAAAATGATGATTTTCATAAAAATGAAAATATTGAAATAGATATTTATAAAATTCAATCTCAATTTGAAGATTTAAAAATAAATGTGTTAACTAGTGAAACATTAGATCTTTTAAAATTAATAAAAGATGAAGATATTAGAACTAAAATAATTAG
The DNA here is from genome assembly GCA_910596185.1 of Chrysanthemum makinoi. NCBI lineage: Eukaryota > Viridiplantae > Streptophyta > Magnoliopsida > Asterales > Asteraceae > Chrysanthemum > Chrysanthemum makinoi. The sequence continues at coordinate 164,951,074 of OU343216.1, read as the reverse complement.
TCAACTATGTAAACCAGATGCTGATATAAGTAAAAATGTTGTGAATCAAGATGATTCTCCCTATTCTATGATAGAAGTTAATAAAATGCTCCAAGAAAGATAAAAAATTGATAAGCCTGTCAATACTCAAAATTTACTTCAAGAGATTAATAATTTAAAAGAAGAAATTAGTAAATTAAAAATTAGTAATAAAAATTTGGATAATAGAATGTCTAACTTAGAAAAAGGAAAATTACCAGTAAATGAAACTAAAGAAATTGTTCCAGAGAATGAAGAAAGTTTTCTCCAAACACTTGAAATTATTACTTCACAAAAATGGTAGGTAAAAATTATTCTACTAATTAAAAATAATTATACGCAAGAATTTACCGCTTTAATTGACAAAGGGAGTAGATTTAAATTGTGTTAAAGAAGGGTTAATCCCAACAAAATATTTTAATAAAACATCACACTCTATTAGCACAGTTAGTGGTGAAAAAATGCATATTAATTATAAATTACAAAATGCAAAAATATGTCAGGATAAAGTTTGCATTCCTACAAGTTTTGTTTTAATAAAGAATATGTCTAATCAGATGATTTTAGGAACACCTTTTATAAATAAAATATTTCCGTTAAGAAAAGTAGATAAAAAAGGAATCACGGGAACCTTTAATAATAAAGATATAACATTTGAGTTCATAACTCAACCGGTTACAAAAATGCTTTCAGAAATCCAAGACCGGATAAGAGAAAAAAACAAACATATTTATTTTCTTAAAGAAGAAATAAATATTTTTACTATTGAAGAAAAATTAGAAAATCCTAAATTAAAAGAAAAAATACAACTGTTATTAAATAAATTTTTATTAAAAATTTGTAATGATCATCCAAATGCCTTTTGGGATAGGAAAAAACATATTGTCAGTCTTCCATATGAAGAAAGATTTTGTGAAAATAAAATTCCTACCAAGGCAAGACCTTGTCAAATGAATTCTGAATATTTGGATTTATGTAAAAAAGAAATAGCCTCTTTATTACAGAAAAGATTAATAAAACCTTCAAAATCTCAATGGTCATTTACTGCTTTTTATGTTAATAAACATGCAGAACAAGAAAGAGGAGTTCCTTGGTTAGTTATTAATTATAAACCTCTTAATAAAGTCTTAAAATGGATTAGATATCCTATTCCTAATAAAAATGATTTATTAGAAAAATTACACGATGCTATAATATTTTCAAAATTTGATTTAAAATCAGGTTATTGGCAAATTCAAATAAATGAACAAGATAGATATAAAACTGCTTTTAATGTCCCATTTGGACAATATGAATGGAATGTCATGCCTTTTGGTCTTAAAAATGCGCCTTCAGAATTTCAAAATATTATGAATGATATTTTTAATCCTTATAGTGATTTTATTATTGTTTATATTGATGATATTTTAGTATTTTCAAAAAACATTGAAACACATTTTAGACATTTAGATATATTTGAAAAAATTATAATTAATAATGGTTTAGTAATTTCAAAACCAAAGATGATGATTTTTCAGACAAAAGTCAGATTTTTGGGCCATAATATAGAAAAAGGTAAAATTATTCCTATTGATAGAAGTATAGAATTTGCATCTAAATTTCTAGATATAATATTAGATAAAACTCAATTACAAAGGTTCTTGGGATGTTTAAATTATATTTCATCTTTTTATAAAGATTTAGCTAAAGACACAGCTATTTTATATGATAGATTAAAAAAGATTCCTCCACCTTGGACGGATAATCATACTCAAGCAGTTCAAACAATTAAGACTAAAGTTTCAAGTCTTCCATGTTTATCTCTAGCTAACCCAAATTGGAAAAAAGTTATAGAAACGGATGCCTCAGAGATAGGGTATGGGGGAATTTTAAAACAAATTAATCCAGAATCTAAACAAGAAAATTTGGTTAGATTTCATTCTGGAAAAGGGAATAATGCCCAGAAAAATTATGCTACTGTGGCAAAAGAAATTCTTTCAATTATTAAATGTGCGTTAAAATTTCAGGATGATTTATATAATCAACATTTTATAATTAAGACAGATTGTCAAGCAGCCAAATTTATGTTTAATAAAGATTTTAAACATGATGTTTCTAAGCAAATGTTTGCTAGATGGCAAGCTCAGTTAGCGCCATTTGATTTTACAATCGAATATAAGAAAGGGAAAGACAATATTCTTCCTGATTTTCTAACCCGCGAATATTTGCAGAAATGATTCCTAAAGGAAGATGAAGAGGAGGCTACCCACATAGGGGTGGCAGAACAGGGCCCAATAATATATTGTTCCAACATGGAAACAACAGGCTAATAGCCAGCAACATTACTGAATCAACATCATCATCATCAATGCCAAGTCCAAATGATCCCTTATATGGAGAATTTTTGGAATTTATAAAAAACAAGAAAGGAAATATTCCTTCATATGCTAATGCTCTTACAGAAGAAGATAATGAAGATTCCCAGGAATTTTGTCAATCTCCATATAAGGAGAAAATAATATTTCTTGAATATCAAGATATAATAAGATACTTTGAGTCTGGAGATGATCCATGGATTTTGATGTCAAGATATCTTGACAATACACCATGCGCAGCCTATGCTTACAATCAAGGTCCTATTATGAGAATATACTCATTTCCACAGGATCAATTGAGGTCAGACATTTTACAGATCATAATAGCTCGATCTATAATTTCAGTAAAGTTATAATAAAACAGATAATATTTGCAGAAGAATGGGGTCTGAGTACCTTAAAAGAAAAGGAATTTATACATCCTATTCAAAAAATCTCTTTGAAATATAATTATTGGGATTATGTTGAAAGTTTTCATAAAACTTTTTTATATATTAATCCTAAGAAGAAGCATTCTTGGTTTTTCAAGATATGTCCAAAAATTTATAATAAATCTTTACCAAATTGGTTCATAAATTGGTGGCAATCATATGGTCCATCAATAAAAAATTTACCAGAACCTTTTAAAGTTTTATATGTCGAATGGATTAATGTTTCCCCAAAATTAATAGATTCTATGACAAAGACCAATGGTGCCAAAGAAATTTTACCCTCTTTACATTTTTTTCACTGAATTTTCAGTCCCATGGATATGGAAATGGGCTCCAGAAGTAAATTATGCTCCTGATCAAATTCCTCATCTTCAACGAACATTTTTTACAAAATTCTGGAAGAAGATGATTTCAAAAAACTCAGAAACTGGAGAAATGAACTCCAAAGAAACTATTGATTTAATTAAACAAACAATTATTAAATATAAAGATCAAAATGAGTTCAAGAATAAGAAGGACAATCGTTCGCCTTATCAGCAAATTATAGACAAGTTAAAAACTCAAGGAAAGGAAGACCTTTCTAAAGAAGAAATTTTGGAGGCATACCTCAAAGAAATTAAGGAAGATTTAATAAAGAAATTTGTATATCAAAAATCAGATTCATCGATGAAGACATTATCAGAAGATAGCAATCAATACAATTGTTTAGCAGGAGAATCCCAAATAGAAGAGACTGAAGACATACCTTTAGAAGACATTTTTGAAGAAATAAAGAATACAATGTCAAGACGTATTTCTAAAGGAGAATCATCCTCAGGCAAAGAAAAGATGTGAAAAAAATAAAGAAAGCATGTCGGCCAAAATATAAGGACCAATAATATAGTTTTTGTCGTCTTATATGTCGATAGGAAATTATTATATAGTAATAAGATTCTCTTCCCTCTTATAAATATGATAGAGGCAGAAGAGGAAAAAGACACACTTCCACACCCACTTGTAAAAAACCTCTCTCTCTCACCAACAACTCTCTTTAAACGTCCGATTAATCATCCGACTATTGTATAATATTTGTAATTTTATGAATAAAAGGTTGGCCTTTGGCCAAAATCTTATTGTAAGTTTCTTTCTTTCTTATTTTCCCTGTTTAGATTTAGTCTAAATGATAGGCTAAAATTCTTATATGTTGAATAACATTAATCATACATATAACTAATTTCTATGGATCTTTATATTTTATAAGTTCTTGTTATGCTCAAATATATTTAAGACTAAAGAAAGTCCAGGTCAGTAGTTAGTCCATACAGATTCTATGGATAACCATGTCATAGTCGTGATCCAGCCCTGTTTAGCCGAGATGATGGTGTGTTAAGGGTATTTTATCATTGACTGACTTGTGGTTTGAAATATGTATCTTGGAACACTACCGTAAGTAGAATCCTCGTGACTCGTTTGGGTTCATATATTTGGGCATACACTGGCCTTGTATGATATATATATATATATATATATATATATATATATATATATATATATATATATATATATATATATATATATATATAGGGTGAGGTTATTGTCGTAACCAAATAAATTGCGAGAACTTCGAGAACCAGATCAACCAATCAGATTTTTTTGGATATTAAATTTTATTATATAATTCAAAAGGGTATAATGGTAAAAATACTTTTTATTTTTATTTTTGAATTAAAAAAAACGTTTTTCTAGTTCCCTAAATTCTAGGATTTTTTTTTTTGCATTATACCTGTTTAAAAAAAACACTATGTGCACATGTGTTTTGCATTATATGGCAATTGTATTTTTCATTTATGCATATGTGTTTTGTATTTGCACATGTATTTTTAAGAAATATTACATTAATATGAATAGTAACAATAAATTTTTAATAATAGATTTATGCAATTTCAAAATCTACAAATTGTATTACTCTAGTGAAATGATATTCAAATTTATCACAAACATCAGTATGTTTACACTTGAATTCAATTTTATTACACATATATAAAGCTTGCACATGTGCATAATCCAATGTCTTTACAGATGGTTCATCTTTTAGGCATGCACATATATTCCTCGCCTAGTTCAAGAAACCATGAAATCTTCAGATGTATTTTTAGCAAATGTGTTCAAAACACATGTGCATTCTTTATATTAGTCATCGTCCTTTTTCTTTAGCAAATGTGTTCAAAACACATGTGCACTTTTACATATGTATTCAAGTTCGTCCAAATACACATGTGTCTGATGTATGCATCTGTTTCTTTATATCTTTATTGATAGTTCAATTATAATATAAAAATACCAAATACGAATACACGCGAGAGAATTGCAAATCAACCGTTTTAGGAAACAGGTCGACACGCAAAACCCGCGAATACTCGATAAGTGATACCGGGCAAGTGATTACCCGGGTCGTTTCCCAACGAGGTGTGAAGTGACGGTGACGTTTGAGGTTTGTTATTAAAATGCTTGAATTGTTCGGGATTTTACTTGGATTGGTTACGTTATTCTACGAATTAAAGAACGGGAAAGTAATTAAGGCTAGGGAAACAAAATAAATGACAAACTAACTACTACTAAGCATACGGAACAATAAATTTACCAATTTTCCTACATTCTAAACGACTAAAAATAATTTTAGGAAAAAGCCGGGTATTTTTTCGACTTTTATTTTATTTATTATGAATTAAAAACTAAATTTAACTAATTAATTAATTAAAAATACTAAATGATTTTATAAAATTCTGAGAAATTCCCTAAAATTACTTTACAAGCTAACTTGGTTAAAAGAAAAATAAAAAGACTATATGCTACAGTGTGAAATAAGCACTAAATAAGTTGTTAAAAGCTTGTTACCTAAACTAACTAAATTAGTTAAGTAAAAAATGTTACAAAACAATAACCAATAAAATGCCTAGTTCAGTTGGTTTAAGATGTGTGGTGCGTGGACGTGGGCAAGAGGTCAGGTGGTCGAATCCCACCTGCACCTTTTGCTTATTATTTCTTTTGATTTTTTCCTTTTGGGACTTAAATGTGAGATCAAAACAAGGATTTTTAATTAACACAAAACTTTTAAAAGCTAACAATAAGTCGTTACACGAATTTCTAGATTTCACAAAGTTAAACCACACCTTCTTGCATACAGATTGGGGACCCTAATTGAACAAAGATTAAGTAGCTATAAGTTGAATAAGTGAGCATGCAATATCACAGAACTAACATAGGCTAATTACAAAGAACATGGGCAAATGTAAAGGGGAATAGCGAGTTTTTGAGCAAGGAAAGCAGTTAATATCAACTAATCCTATGCTAAAAAAAATGGGCTAATAAGCATTACATAAGCACTAATAAGCAAACTTATAAACTAACCTAACCTATGGGACTTAATAAGCAACTAAGGACACTAGAATAAGCTAAACATGCCACTAATAAGCTAAAAGTGGGTCTACAACAGCATGAAAGCAGACCAAGAAAAAGCTATCGATAAGCTAAAATAAAAATTCACAAAAATGTGCAAAAGCTAGAGGACCAACCCAAGATTATGCGTACCAATTTTCAGACAATAAGGCCTAGTATTAAGCAAATTAAAAATCAATCACGCAGCAGGCTATGAAGCTAGCTGAAACTTGACAGTTATGGGTTTTTTCTTTTCAAAACTTAGCAAAAGGAGTTAAATCAACTTTGTTACTACTTAATCGACTATAAAACCTCAAAACCACTTTGACTTGTAAAGTCAAAGTGGGTAAAAATCTGTTTTGACCCAAATGAGAGCCAAAACCAAAACACGCCTTATGGGCAAATACTAAGAGGGACTTGAAAATTGATTTGAAATCTAAGAAAACTTACCTTGCAAAACAACTAACTTAAAACTGAATTGGAACCACTTAAAAGCACACATTAAAACTTGGATGGCAGATTTAATAACATGAACCAAAAAGTAAATTATCATAAAAACATGGAATTAAAAAGCTGGAAACTTAAATTGCATTGAAATTTAAATGGCACAAGTAATGTAAATGACAAATAAAATTAAAGTGGTACTAGAAAATGCATTTCTAGACAAGAAATTTCACAATTTACTCCTATCCTATTTATAATACTCTTGAACATGGGTCTTCTCCTCTTCTTTGTGCCTTACACTGGTGCTTTTGTGTGAGGAGAGAGTGAGAATCAGTTGAGCTTGTGCTTCTTAGAACCCATCATAGCCATCAATTTGATCTTGGGCACCAAGGGTACAATCTGAGCCATCCATTCTTGAAAACCAATGGGTGTTTGTGGGATTGCCAAGGTGGCATCTCACCCATGTGGGTGTGGGGTTTCACTGAGCTAGGGGACCAGAGGTTGAGAGAGACTTGTGGGGAAGAAGACAAGAAGGTGTGAGCTTTGGGTTTGGGCGCCAAAATGGAGCAGGGTATGTGTTATCTGTTTTGGGTTTGGGTAAAACAGAGAAGAGAGTCAAAAAGTTTAAGTGGTGGGTTAAATGGGTTTTAATAAAAAGGTATAAGTTATTTAGTTTAAAAGGTTTTTATTATAAAACTTGTATTTTTTTGTTTTAAACTTACTTTTTTTTTTTTTTTTTTTTTTTGAAACAAAACTTTTAATAAAAATAGATTTTTGAAAAATACTTGGTTTTAAATAAAATAAGGATTAAGAAAGAAATGATATTTTAGGATTTTGCAAAAAGGGTAAAATGGTAATTTTGGGTTCGGGTAGAATGGTAAAATGGTGATTTGGGTTAAGGGTTAGGTTTTCCGTCTGATTCCCCAAGCTCACTCCCAAATATGTATCCCGGGCTCTGAAATTGTAGAAAACCATATTCGGCTCCGTCTTCAAAGCACGTTTCCAATCCGAGCTCATTTCCGCTTTTGCCCTTGATCCTTTGTACCTGAAATACATAAAAACACATTCCAAGGATATCTGAAGCATAATTGGTTATATTTCCGTGTTTTTAGACATTTTGTGGTCTTAGATGGGTAAGAATGATGAGTGAATAAGCACTCATCAAATCCCCACACTATCAATTGCTAGTCCCTAGCAATCCGATCATATGAAGTAATGAAAGGATTAAGAATACCAAAAATACCCCGTTTCGACTTTTTATTCAACTACGAGAAATTTAAACTTGAACATAAATAAATAACGTGCTTGATTATCAAAACATGGCATCATAGAACGGGATTCACACAAAATGGGTGTCTCCAGGGAATTGTAATCGTCATCCTCTTTTTTATACTCTCAAACCAAGCTTAAACTTATTGTGCAAACGTTTTTGTAAAATGCTAACACTGCTTATACAAACAATCTATGTAAGTCGAGACTTAACTTTTTACTCCCGCAATTTATAAAATTTAAGTGTGTGCTCATTTTCAAAAGTTTGACCATTAAAATCGACATTTGTTATGGTTGTTATCCACTTAAGTAAAGTACTAACTCACCTAAACGATGAAAGTCTAAGGATCGAAGGGCCTCTTCCATGTAGCGGCTTTCTTCTCGGCACATCCCAAAACATTAGTTTTAAGTGACCGGTCTTTTGACACCTCACGAGAGAATAGTACGGAATTAGGAATTGATTCCAAAGATTTCTGAAGCTACCGTTAAGTTAAAACAAAACCTAAATGGATCACAACCGACGATAATCTAGAAATTCGAGATTCAAAGGTGAGATTACTCCATGTTGCGACTTTCTTCTCAGCTTGTCCTTTTAAGGAGGCTAGGTTTTCACCCTTGAGAATAGTATCGGAGCTTTCAGGGTCTTTGAAATCAAGGATTTCCAAATTACCGTCAAACTTTTAGACAACTTTGACGAACACGAGTTCAACTTCCGATTTAAATTTAAGAAAAAGCAAGTTTCGTACATTTATTCATAAGCAACATAGTGCTTTTATTCATGCAACTCATATTTTTCTTTTCTTTTTTTTTTTTCATTTTTCATTTTTCAACTTTTTTCACTTTTTTTTTTTTTTTTTTTTTTGAACTTTAACTTTAAACTTTGCAACTTTTGCATCATTCAAGCAACTTTACGATACTTTCATTTTGCAACATTATTCAGATTTAAAGAAAGTATGCTTTCTTGGAAATTTAAATAAAAAGTTAAACTCGGACTCTAAATCAATTTTGCTTAAAAACTTTTTATTGTAACTAGACGATTTGAATGTTCAAAAGTTTGACAACGAACACGTATTTAAGTCCGATTAGTTAGCTTCTGGGAGAAAAAGCCATAGATTACTTATATAAGCTCTAAAGAGAACCAAATACTCCACGCTTAGCATTTTCATTTGCACAACGCGTAAAACCTTTGCCTAAATGTTAAGAGAGCAGCTAGATCAACACTCTAGCAGAGTCCGGATTCCCCTTGTTCTAGCCGAATCAAGACTAAACTACCATTAACACCGAAGCATTAACGCTTTATTTTTGTGCAGAGCACTTCTTGTAAATGTAAATTCTTGACTTAAAGCGATAAAATTTTAAAATTTTTGGTCAAAACGGGGTGCTAGGGTACTAGAAGGTACATAATGTGATCAAAATTAGCTAGAATTCCCCCCCACACTTAGAATTGAATATTGCCCTCAATATTCAAAGTACCCGAGTAGAAACTATAGAACGGAAAAAGGTAATACTACAAGCCAAGTATGGAAGTGAAATCTTTTTTCACAAAAGGATTTATAAAGATATCCCTAGATAAACGTTAGCAAAAAGATCGGATATTGGGCTACTGATTGAAAACAGCGCATCAATCATCACGATCTACGGGAATCCTGAAAACAGAGAGCAAACACACAACAAGCAAACAATAGTGGGGTTTCCACACTTAGTGTTAGAAAAGAGAAAGAAGTCGAAACATAGGTGAACACCCATGAAATGCTATGTTTTGTTAACCGAAGTCGCTAGCTTGACTCGACCCAATTCATTGGTCCATGGGGAGCAAGTGGAAGAGAAGAGCTCCATCGGACTTTCATTCAAATGGTTTGGATAAACATTGAATGTCTTTGAAAGTTCCACTCGATGAGATATATCCGGCTCAAGAGAATGAGAAATGCCGGGGTCAAAGATGGTATCTTCACTCCCGTAGGAGATAAGATATGGAGAAGAAATGGGATAAGAAAGCAGGGTGTCATTGAAATGACAACGGGTGGGTTGGGTGGGCAAAAGATTAGATTGAGGAACATTGAGCGAATGTTCAACAATCTTATCCACCACTAAAGCAATGAAAACATCTGTATCGGGCTTAGAAGAGGTTCCATCATCCGGCGGTTTAGCAGGCGGACGAGTGGATGATGGACCTAAGCCATAATCGTCACTCTGAAAACCCGGAGGCATCGAGTCATCCGGAGAAAGAAATGAGTCGAATTCCTCCATAAGAGTGTCACTCGACGAATTATCCGAAGACCTATTGTATAGAAGATTTTCCAATTCAATGAGGTCGGCTTCAAAATCGAAGTGAGCATCATCATCTCCCCGTGGAGATGGATTAAAGAGAGCGAGTTCATCGGCGAACTCCTCGAGAAGGTCTAAAGTCGAAGTGGGATTGCCACTATTCTTTTCTTCAAAAGTAGAATCCTCGAGCTCGGGTAAAGATGTAACGGGGTTTTCCAAGTAAAGGTCACTATCCTCATTCTGAATGTCAAAGATTGGGTTATCTGAAATTTGAGTGAATTCAGAATCTAAGTTAAACAGAGGATTAGTGAATGCCATAGTGAAAGGTTCCTCGGACACAACAAGAATATCTTCATCATCCAATCAAAATCGTTGATTTTCTTCTTGAGTTCAAAATCTCTCACTTCTTCTAAGCCGACGAGCTCGGAAGGATCTTCCTCAACATAATCGATGTCTCCACACGATAAGGAATCGTCTAACGACGATAGTCATTTTCGTTCGGAGATCATCTCAATAGAATCATTAGGGGTGGGAGGAGAAGAATCATCATCAACCGGCTCATCACACATCATATCGAGACACCGCGACTCACTTGGGTTGGGACAAGGTTCTCAACACAAGACGATTCCGTTTCCGGAATAGTGCTAAGATGCTCGTCCCCCATGCTTAGAGAGTTAACGGGCTCTTCGTGTGTGGTTTGGCGACAAACTTTCATCATCATCGCCACTATCATCATCATCGCCAATGTAAGTCGCGAGCCATCCAGCACGTCTTGCAAGTGCTCGTTCCTCGATTATTATTTCTTCAAGACATCTTTGAATCTTAGCGGCTCGTTCCTCTTCTTCAAGTAATTCTAACATAGATTTTTCGTTGCGAGACGTTTGGTCTTCGGCAAGTTCTTCTAGCATACTTTTCTCACGAGGATGTTGATCAATGACGGGATATTGTTCAATGACGGAAAATTGTGGGGGTTGGAAATTGTCAAAACAAGGAGTGTTATAACAAGGATCAGGTCCATGGTAATTTTGATTCCATGATTGACATTGGTAATCATAATGAGGACCCCCACAATTTGCACAAATAAGGTAGTGAGGAGAGAAATTCTGAAATGATGTATCATTGAAATCTTGATAGTACGGTTGTGGTTCGTATGAATTCTGTGGAGGGTGGTTGAAATCGTTTTGAGGATAATTGAAAGGATTTGGATTAGAATCATAAGCGAATGAATTCTCGGCACAAATCGAACAAAATCCATTAGTAAGATAATTTCCACACCACTTGCACATACATTTGAAACAACGAAAACCTTTCGGTAACACGTCTTCACAACCGTAGCAATAATCTTGATCGAAAGAAGATATCTCGGGCTCGGGAGTAGGGATTGAGGGCTCAACAATATCATAAGTCGTATTTGTATTTCCCGAAGTTGAATCTTGACGAAGTTCATTTAAGAAGTTTTCAATCATGTTCACGATTTCGTCGCTCAAGATTCGAGGTGGGACAAGTGGTGTGCTCTCGAGCTAGAAATTTCCACCACTTCCGTTTTGGTCTCTCGGTTTTTGTTCTTTTTCTTAACCTTAACCGTAAACCGAGAAAGATTTTGATCAATTCTAGACGGTTTAGGCTCAGAAACAAGAGAACAAATCTCGGGTTGAGGTGGGAGGTCGGAAAAACTTGGAGAATCATCGAGAGAGTTTTTGTCGGATAATTCGCACCAATAGCAATATTTCCTTGCACAAGCTCTTCCACACCGCCACATATACAATCGCGATTGAGACAATAAAGTCGATCCTCTTCCATACGGCCTTATAGTTGAAAACAACGACGATAATCGATCGTCGCCATGAGAATTAAACTTGTAGAGGGTTAAAGAAATAGAATTATGTGATCGAGAGGATACGAAGAATAGAATCAAACGGTGAAAGAGGGTAAGAGAAATAGAATTATACGGATAAGAGGAATGAGAAGAATATTTTTGGGGTTTTGATAAATAGAAAACATAAAAGAGAAAATAAATTTTGAAAAGGAAAATATTTTTGGGTTTTTGGGTTTTTTGGAAGCAAATAACTTCACGAGGAAGGTTCTTCAAGTCACTAATCGTCAAACCTTTAACGATATTGTCGCAACACAACCTCCCCGGCAGCGGCGCCAAATTGATAGTTCAATTATAATATAAAAATACCAAATACGAATACACGCGAGAGAATTGCAAATCAACCGTTTTAGGAAACAGGTCGACACGCAAAACCCGCGAATACTCGATAAGTGATACCGGGCAAGTGATTACCCGGGTCGTTTCCCAACGAGGTGTGAATTGACGGTGACGTTTGAGGTTTGTTATTAAAATGCTTGAATTGTTCGGGATTTTACTTGGATTGGTTACGTTATTCTACGAATTAAAGAACGGGAAAGTAATTAAGGCTAGGGAAACAAAATAAATGACAAACTAACTACTACTAAGCATACGGAACAATAAAATTACCAATTTTCCTACATTCTAAACGACTAAAAATAATTTTAGGAAAAAGCCGGGTATTTTTTCGACTTTTATTTTATTTATTATGAATTAAAAACTAAATTTAACTAATTAATTAATTAAAAATACTAAATGATTTTATAAAATTATGAGAAATTCCCTAAAATTACTTTACAAGCTACTGGTTAAAAGAAAATTAAAAAGACTATATGCTACATTAAGTGAAATAAGCACTAAATAAGTTGTTAAAAGCTTGTTACCTAAACTAACTAAATTAGTTAAGTAAAAAATGTTACAAAACAATAACCAATAAAATGCCTAGTTCAGTTGGTTTAAGATGTGTGGTGCGTGGACGTGGGCAAGAGGTCGTGGTCTAATCCCACCCTGCACCTTTTGCTATTATTATTTCTTTTGATTTTTTCCTTTTGGGACTTAAATGTGAGATCAAAACAAGGATTTTTAATTAACACAAAACTTTTAAAAGCTAACAATAAGCTGTTAACACAGCTTAATTTCTAGCAGTTTCACAAAGTTAAACCACACCTTCTTGCATACAGATTGGGGACCCTAATTGAAAAAAGATTAAGTAGCTATAAGTTGAATAAGTGAGCATGCAATATCACAGAACTAACATAGGCTAATTACAAAGAACATGGGCAAATGTAAAGGGGAATAAGCGTTTGGAGCAAGGGAAAACAGTTAATATCAACTAATCCTATGCTAAAAAAAATGGGCTAATAAGCATTACATAAGCACTAATAAGCAAACTTATAAACTAACCTAACCTATGGGACTTAATAAGCAACTAAGGACACTAGAATAAGCTAAACATGCCACTAATAAGCTAAAAGTGGGTCTACAACAGTCACTGCATGTACAAATAAACAGTCAAAGGGGGTTGTTTAAGCCAAGAAAAAGCTATCGATAAGCTAAAATAAAAATTCACAAAAATGTGCAAAAGCTAGAGGACCAACCCAAGATTATGCGTACCAATTTTTCGTGACAATAAGGCCTAGTATTAAGCAAATTAAAAATCAATCACGCAAGCCAGAAATTTGCTATGAAGTCAACACTGAAGCTTGATGCAGTTATGGGTTTTTTTTTTTTTTTCTTTTCAAAACTTAGCAAAAGGAGTTAAATCAACTTTGTTACTACTTAATCGACTATAAAACCTCAAAACCACTTTGACTTGTAAAGTCAAAGTGGGTAAAAATCTGTTTTGACCCAAATGAGAGCCAAAACCAAACACTGCCTTATGGGCAAATACTAAGAGACTGACTTGAAAAATTGATTTGAAATCTAAGAAAACTTACCTTGCAAAACAACTAACTTAAAACTGAATTGGAACCACTTAAAAGCACACATTAAAACTTGGATGGCAGATTTAATAACATGAACCAAAAAGTAAATTATCATAAAAACATGGAATTAAAAAAAACTGGAAACTTAAATTGCATTGAAATTTAAATGGCACAAGTAATGTAAATGACAAATAAAATTAAAGTGGTACTAGAAAATGCATTTCTAGACAAGAAATTTCACAATTTACTCCTATCCTATTTATAATACTACTGAACATGGGGTCTTCTCTCTCTTCTTTGTGCCTTCAGCGGTGCTTTCGTGTGAGGGAGAGTGAGAATCATTGAGCTTGTGCTTCTTAGAACCCATCATACCATCAATTTGATCTTGGGCACCAAGTGCATAACTGGACCATCCATTCTTGAAAACCAATGGGTGTTTGTGGGATTGCAAGGTGGCATCTCACCCATGGGGTTTCACTAGGGACCAGAGGTTGAGAGACTTGTGGGGAAGAGACAGAAGGTGTGAGCTTTGGGTTTGGGCGCCAAAATGGAGCAGGGTATGTGTTATCTGTTTTGGGTTTGGGTAAACAGAGAAGAGAGTCAAAAAGTTTAAGTGGTGGGTTAAATGGGTTTTAATAAAAAGGTATAAGTTATTTAGTTTAAAAGGTTTTTATTATAAAACTTGTATTTTTCTGTTTTAAACTTACTTTTTTTTTTTTTTTTTTGAAACAAAACTTTTAATAAAAATAGATTTTTGAAAAATACTTGGTTTTAAATAAAATAAGGATTAAGAAAGAAATGATATTTTAGGATTTTGCAAAAAGGGTAAAATGGTAATTTTGGGTTCGGGTAGAATGGTAAAATGGTGATTTGGGTTAAGGGTTAGGTTTTCCGTCTGATTCCCCAAGCTCACTCCCAAATATGTATCCCTGCTCAAATTGTAGAAAACCATATTCGGCTACCCGCCTTCAACATCGCTTCCAATCCGAGCTCATTTCACGTCCTTTTGCCTGTTTCGATCCTTTGTACTAAACACATAAAAAAACACATTCCAAGGATATCTGCAGCATAATTGGTTATATTTCCGTGTTTTTAGACATTTTGTGGTCTTAGATGGGTAAAAATGATGAGTGAATAAGCACTCATCATTTATCATAATCAATGTTTCGTCATACTAGTTCAAAACACGTGTGCAATCTTCATATTGGTCATCATCCTCTTTGTAGTCACCTGCAAAATGGCAAAACACATATACACACTTACTCATAAGCTATTCTCATCAAAAGACAATCTAAACTTTGCACGGCTTCGAATAACATATCTGTCTTTGCAATTTCTCATCAAATTTATTCGAACATATGTGCACGGCTTCGAATAACATATGTGCACAGTTTCTAAAAACATGTGTATTTACAACTTATCGTCAAATTCATTAGACAACCACATTAAACTTCATATCAAAACCAACAAAAACACACATAACACATGTTTAGATCAAACACACCAAACATATATGCACGTTCAATACATTTAAACTTAAAAATACATATACACAAAAGACGTCAAATTCACCGTAAACTATAAAAACACATATGCACTCATTTTAAATAATATTCTCATTTTAACTAATACACAGTTTTTTGCAAGAAAAAAATCGAAACAATAACATCTAATAAACTTTTATATCACAATATTATATAATTCCTTAGTTTCATGCATATGATAGCAAACAAGTCACATAAAATTATTTTATCAATTAATTAAATCTCATGATTATCTTTTAATCTTTTATTATAAGAAACAAAAACCACTGATGCATCGAAGACTATCAAAGAAAACGACAGGTACTTGAATCTTTTATTCCTTTTCTACTTGTACATGATGTTGGTATATTATCTCTAATGCCACTAATAAATTTAGAAAATATACTATGAAAAAAAAATGAGTCAAGTCATCAAAATTTGTTATTAATTCATATAACATCCACCTGTATCGTTTCATTCAAAAAATAATAGACAAAACATGAGGCCAAATTAAATACCTTGCTAAAGATGCAGGATCCCAAGAATATGGAACAACACGTTTGACTTCTTGAAGTAGAACCAAATCTGATTTTTTAACGGAACCTCATGTAAAAGAACTACGTGTCCAATCATTGCAAGGGATTTTATTGATGGTGCATCAACTTGCCACAAAAAGTATATATATATATATATATTGGTCAGATCTGGAAGAACGACACATTAGAGGACAACGAAATCAGGAATACTGGTCTTCATATTATTATGGGCTTCATATGTAGATTAAAGAATCATGTTATTTTCTTTTCATTCTAAAGATCGAATCACACATAACCGAATCAAATCAACATTCTTAATTAGAGGAAATAACAATTACCTTTAATTTGTATATGATGATGATCATAATGGCGGCCATGGAGCAGTTGGGAGAAAGAAATTCCGATCTAAGAATTATAGAGAAAATGATCGTGAGTTTATATTTTTCCCTAATTATGAGCATTAAAACCGTATTTAATGGGGTGATTTATTTGGTGAGAGGCACTTTTTTAGGAGTAATATTAAATTCCTAGAATGCCCTTGTATCACTTATGTAATGCAACCAAAAGTGTAAGTTTATTACATTTATGCCATCTGTGTTTTCAGCCATTGATCAGAAAATGAAACCGGATCGGTTCGCAGTTACCATGAAATTATTTGGTTCGAAAATAACACTATATATATATATATATATATATATATATATATATATATATATATATATATATATATATATATATATATATATATATATATATATATATATATATATAGAGAGAGAGAGTAGGGATCCAGAAGAAATTAAAATAAGAAGTGGTGAGAAGTTTGACCAAAATCACATTTGAGATGCAACGACTTGCGTTAGATGCATTTCTATTCATATAGATGCAACATCTTGAGTTTGAAAGTTAATTTGATGTATAGATGTTGCAAATTGATTTTCATGATTTTCGCGTGAACAAAAACAAGAGAAATCATGAAATGCATCTAATATAATGATATGCATTTGATTAAAAGCTGAAAACACACTATGGTGCATATAATGCATATAAGATTATAGGGATGCATATAATTTAGGTCGGTGCATCTCGGATTTGCGGTTATAGTTCTTCTTAGTCCTTCTTATTTTAAGTAATAATATTCTTATTTGATCCTAACTCTCTCTCTCTCTATATATATATATATATATATTATCCTTAAAATAATATACATAACTTAAATAATATTTGAAAACATTGTTTTTGAACTTTAAGCATTACCACACAAGTAGCAATGAAACAAATGTCTTACAAACGTTGTCTTTCAAACATTATTCGTTCAGGTCATGAACTTAAACTATCGAAACCTAAGACTTGCAATATTAATCTAGGTCGCGTGTTGGATCCGTTTCCTTTACATACTTGATATTGCTATATCTTCGTTGCTATACCACTTTTTAATTGATTTACAAATTCCCGTAGGGGAGATACATGCTATAAATCTGAACACAAGTAATTTTGCAAATGTATGCTATGTCTGGTCTTATTATTGCCTTAGAGCATAAGGTATCACGACAAGGCTTAGCCTCTTCGTCAGTGCCACCCTTCAAAGCACTACATCAAGATCCCAATCCAACTACCACACTAACCACAACAAACCTTTCCTCACTCATAACAAACCTCAACCTCTTCATTTGGGGCCCACCACTACCACTTTATTTTTTTTATTCAATTTTCATTTCCAAATAAACTAAATTCATTTCATTCAAATTAAAAATACAATACATAACACAATAATGATAAAAAAAAACCGATACTAAAAAAACAACACGAGTAAAAAATACAACACATACTTTGGATTTAATCTTCGACATCCCAATTCGGGCAATTTTCAAAATCTCCCAAGCGTGAACATACTTGAACTCCTTTCCACCAAATTGTTGCTGAAAGTTTAGTTTCGCATTTTCGAGATGAGTATGGTCATTTTGAGCACTTATGGACGCAAATGTTTGTAAATTGCGTTGAATTTTTTGCAATCGGCGTTAATCCTCGTCCATTTACCCGTGATTGAATTTTTTGTACGATGGTCATCGGTTTTTCGATTATTGAACATCTGCATAACGTCGTTCCAAAAAATATTTTCGGAACGGTTATTTTCCATATCTATAGCTTGCAAAATTTCAATCCAAACTTGCGCAAGCAAGATTTCTTCAGACTTGTTCCACTTCGGAATTTGAGACATTTGTGTGTGTTTTTTTTTTTTTTTTTTGAATTGATGTAGATGTGAAAAAATGGTGGTTATAAATTGTTATTTATAAGGGTGGTTTTCAAATTCAAATTCAAATTCTAAAATTCATATTCAAAATTCAAATTCAAATTTTAAATTCAAATTCAAAGCCGTATACTTTTGAGCGGGCTAATTCAAATTCAAATAGGAGCGGGCTAATTCAAATTCAAATAGGAAAAATTCAAATTCAAATTTTAAATTCAAACGGTTTAGTTTTCAGCGGGATTATATGAGCCTATATGTTTAAGCGTATTCTGTATTTCATGTTTTTAGTTAATTGTTCAAGTTTCAGTTTAAAGGTTTCATCATTATGCGTTAATGTTTGCATTTTTTTCCTCCACGAACCTTTCAATCTATGCAAAAAAACACTTCACCTTATCACAAATATCACTTTATATATATAAAAAAAAAAGAGAAAAAAAAAAGTACAAGCTTCAAAATTCGTCGAAGCGAAAGACGACGAGCCTTCCACGACGCGGAATTGGGCGGTGTCAAGAAGCTCCACGGCGAGGTGCCAAGGTGGACGGCGAAGCCTCATAATGAGGCGACACCGTCCGCTCTTAGTAACTTGCCAAAAGACCCTCACAATCATGAACTATTAATCACTGCGAGTGAATGCAAATATTGTGGATAGATCTATTGGGATTGACGAATCTCGTCTATGTTATTTAGATAGAATAGCTAGGTGCACTATATTTGAATTACTTTAGGTAACTGGCAACTACCTACTTGGGGGCTTGTTACAACTATCATTTTTATGATACAAAAATTAACGTTTTGTGTTTCATGAGCTTAGTGCAATAATAACTGTTTTTCTTGATATTTGCACTTCGAAGCAATTATCACCTATATCTTGTATTCAACTGTTTAATTATAAACCTTTGGGTTTCATTAAACAATTTTGTGGATTTTTTAGCATGTTTATCTCAGGTAATTAAAATGAAGCATAACTTGGCACGGAGTTGGCACAAGACCCCTTTGATTGGTGTCTAATAATGTTATCATTCTTTACAAACTTAAACTATATCTAGGGGCGTAGCCAGGAATTTGTTTATGAGGGGCAGAATTTTTTTTAAAGGACATCAACAAGTACTATAAAAACATCATGATATATAACTATGTAAAAATGGTGTAACAAATTTGTTCAATTATCGCTTTAGTTGCACACGGCGCTCATCCGCATCATTAAAATTATCTAAAAGTGAATCTAAACTAAAATCCTTATCTATATCTCTCTCAATGTAAAGAACTAGACTATCAGAAATGAAATCATCATCCATTCTGTTTCAGAGCCTATTTTTCACAATTTTCATGACTAAAAATTTACGTTTAGTAGTTGCAGTTGACAGTGGGAGAGTCAACACAAGTCGGATCAATCTGTCAACAAGATAATAAAACTATTTGACAAAAATGATGTAAAGCACTTATAAAACTATATTCAATTAACACACAAAACTAATTCAAGCTCTACGAAAGTACGAATCAGTTTAATGAATTACATATGCAATTGAATTATTTATAATCTACATTGTAAACATACAATTAACTAAAGATGAGCTAGTACAATAGCTATATCAGTTTTGTTGTGGGCCAAAAAACAACAGTATAGAAACTTTACCATATTGGGCTAATACATATGTACAGTTGTTGAAGATTTGTGGGTGGGCTATGGCCCACCTTGGCCTCTACATGCCAACGCCACTAACTATATCTTTTGTGTAACTCAAACAATGTGGAATCTCTTTTGTAACCGCAAACACTAAGTTTTCATTGAATGATAACCACTTTTCTAAAACGTCTCATTTGGAGTCGTTTTCTATGATTATGACTGTGATCTATGAAGTAATACCCCTGTTTAGCCTTCCGCTGCTACATTGAAATTTTGGGGTGTTACACTTTTTCAAATCAAAACTTTGGGCTGCTGCAAATACTTACTGCAGTATTGAGCATGAAAGATTATTACAGGATATTGCTAGTGAATCTGAAGATGCAATTACATATCTTACTATGAGCCATAATTGTACCTACATATCTTGATTTATCTTTTGCTTGTAGAATTTGGGTAAATACGAAGTTTGCAGAAGCAGCGATAATCACTCTGAAGTGAAATGTAAGGGTAAAAAGTGGCAAGTAATGCTTGATGAGAGAAATTGTTCTTGTCGCGTTTGGCAGGTAAAGGGTCTTCCATGTGTTCATTCAGCTGCTTTCATATCATTCACAAGGGACAATGATAAGGATTTAAAACATACGCTTTTAAGGGGTCATTTAAGCCCTATTTCGACACATTTTATATTCATTACTGCTTAATTTCGTTCCTTTTTACTTTTTAGGTCTTTTGGAAGTAAAATGCTGGAATGAAGCACATTTGGAAGAAAAGGAG
This sequence comes from Chrysanthemum makinoi, assembly GCA_910596185.1. Lineage (NCBI taxonomy): Eukaryota > Viridiplantae > Streptophyta > Magnoliopsida > Asterales > Asteraceae > Chrysanthemum > Chrysanthemum makinoi. Next base: position 164,930,400 of record OU343216.1, on the reverse strand, counting down.
CAAATACATGAAGAAAATGGCAAAGTCAAGATCGAAGCCAATCAAGACTGATCAACGGATTCGGCGTCCCAACCAAAAGGTGCGCCGTCCCTCTATGAACTTGATCAAAACATGCACGCAAGGCTCGGTGGAAATTACGGTCACATAACGGCGGCGTCACGCTTTAAATAAGGAGGCGACACTCACGGTTTCCACCTCGGACGGCCCGGATCTAGAATCACGGCGTCTCACTGAAGACCACGGCGTACAACTAAGGTTACGCCGTCCCATCAATGACTTGGCCCCAGCGAAACCCTAATGATGGTGGTGGCGTCCCATGCAAAAGGTGATGCCGTCGCGATTGTAAATCTATATATAGAATTCGATTTTTCTATATTTTGGGAGGTAGACTTTTGGAGAAAAAACCCTAATTCATTTGTAGTCTGACTTGGACAGTATTTTACGGTCCCATACCCTATTTTACACATCGAGATAAGTTTATTAATCCAAATTATCATTATGTCTATCTCATATTCAATTGATTGTGTGTATGCTTGCTTGTCTATCATGTCTAGCTAAATTACTTGTGTGTTTGCTTAGATCTATGAAACCTAGTTATTGACTATTGTTAGGTTGTTTCTTATCTTAATTGAAATTGGCTTAGGAGTGCAACTAGGCATCTTCGTTGTATTTAATGCTTGAGTATGCTTTATGATGATATGGTCTATGGATAAAATAGCTTAGGCTTGCCGACTTCGTAGGTCATATACGAGAGATAACCTCAAAGAACTAGGGACCATGAATACCCTACAACCTTTAGGAATACAACGCATTAAGATAAAGGACGTGACAACTCAACCGACCAATAAAAGATAACTAGGGAGTAATAGTATCTTGGTGAACATATTTTTAATCATCATACGAGTACACCTAAATTAGACATAGCTACCCGTAGTAATTAGATAATTTGACAATTAGTTAAAGTAGAGTAATCGGTAGAAGTACCACCCCCATACCAATTGCCCCGAGATTTTACCCTTAGCTTTCTAAAAAACCATAAAAAAGATACAAAAAGAATCATCCTCAACCCCACCTTCTCATCATATATTTCTTATTAGCATTCCTATTCCCCTAGAGAACGATATCAATCCTCGAGGCTTACCCCATACTACACTACAATGATTAGGTTCACTGCCTAGGAGGTTGAAAAACTTGCTCGAAGAAAAGGAAGTTTCCTTTGACTCCGAACGTGCCTTCCGCGCGCATCAAGTTTTTAGCGCCACTGTCGGGGAATATAATAGCTAGTTATATCTCTATCTCGTTTAGGTTCCCTTGCTAGATTCCTATCAAGTAAGATTTTTTCTCATTTTCATTAGCTTCCTCGTAGTCTACCCCCTTCTTCGTGTTTTTGTTCGTAACCTTATCACTTTTCATCATGGAAGGTGATAACCCACCAAATCAACCACTTCCAATCAACCCACCACCAATTGACCCGCCAAGAGGCCGTACTCTTGGTGAATACTCTAGACTGAGCCACCAAGGCTATAGGAACACCATTGAGCTCCCCGATCAAGCTCAAACTACGGCCCTATGATCCGACACCATCCGATTGGTGCAAAACGGATGTGCATTCCATGGACTTTGTTCCAAAGATCCTAATCAGCATCTCAAGGACTTCCTTAAAATCATTGACTCTATCGACCTTGATGCTACCACATGGGAGACCACGCGCTTGCGTCTCTTCCAAATCTATCTACGAGACCAAGCTAGTAATTGGCTTGAGCGACTTCCCGCCGGATCCATCTCAAGTTGGGATGATCTCACCACTCATTTCCTCGCCCAATTTTTCCCACCGGGGAGAACTACCAAACTAAGAAACGACATCTTGATGTTCCAACAACGTCAAGGCGAAACTCTCTACGAGGCGTGGACTTGATTCAAGGACTTACTCCGCAAAGTCCCACATCACGGCATCGATCTTTAGCTTTAAGTCCAAATCTTTTACGATCATGTCAACTTCTCAACTAGGCAAACCTTCGACCAAGCGGCCAGTGGCAAACTTAGTGAACTCACCGCGGAAGAATCGTGAAGGGTACAATAGGGACCTTGCCCTCTATGACAACGAATGTTGGAATGACACCCGTGAGTTGCCCAAAACCGTCAAGGCAATCTCCTTGCCTCCCATTGACTCACAACCTTCCAATCGTAGGATGCTCGAACTTGAAGATCAAGTCAAATTCCTAATGAGCTCCTACGAGAATCCTAATCCTTCATACCAAGTGTACAAAATCACTCTACCTTGTGAATTATGTAGTGGTCCCCATGACACTCGTGATTGCACAAGACTCCCCGAACAAGCTTTTGCGGACTATGCCTCCACGTGTACCAACGGAGCGGGATAGAGGTGGTACACATTCAAGCCCGAGCAAAACAACTTAGGAAATTCCTACAACCCCTCATGGAGAAATCACCCTAACCTTAGGTGGAGCCAAAACTCGAACCCGTCTAAAAATAACTCATCCAGTCTGTTAATACAAATAAACCGTAAAAACGTTTATTAATATTTTGCGATCTCTTTGTGTTTTATTGATAACAAATGTAATGTTATCTTAAGTCAAATTATAAGGATACATATTATTTTTGTAAAGCATTTACATATAGCCTTTTAAATACAAAAATGTAATAATTAAGCATTTGTTGTAATAGTTTATTAGGATGGGTAAAAACAATAACCCATGGACCATAACCCATGGATCTTAAACCCATACCAATGAAGACTTGATACAATGTATACTTTGATACATTGAATCTAGAAAACCCATGGACCAACCCATAACCCATGACCCATAACCAAAAAACCCATGGGCAAAGAGGAGCGTACCACGGATCCATAGGATTACACTAGCCGGATCCCAAGTGGAAGGGATCCGTGGAACAGAGGAGAAATTTGCTTATAAATAGAGAGCCATTTCTTCATTCTAACTTACCCTCTTCTTACTAAATCTCTCATACACTCTCATTCTCTTCTAACATATAGATCACTTGATCTAGAGAGTTGTTCTTCTTTCTTTCTATTTGTGATCCTCATATAGGTCCTTCTCTAAGTGGAGATCACGAGCATTCTACAAGTCATCCAAGCAAGGGGTCCTTGATTGATTTGTCACTCCCAAGAAGATTTCATGGCGAAGATCTTGTATTTGATATTTCACATATTTGTTGTGTAATAGTTGTGTTGGTTTGGTCCACCGTGCTACGGACTCGGTATCTAGCTTTGTACCAGAAAAAGTGTAAGCAACGTTGTGAAGGCTTCTCCGCCAAGTGAAGGAGTTTGTTGACATAGTGCTTGAACTCTCGAGTAGGTGACTCGAGGAGTGGAGTAGGGCAAGGAAGGTGACCTTGTAAGCGAACCACTATAAATCGGTTGTGTCATTTCTATCCCTTAACTTTATCTATTTGCTTGCATTATCATTAGATCTATACGTTCTCAACATCCATACGATTTCACATAATATCGAATCTAAAAGTTTTTGAAATCAACTTAAAATCGGCAAAACTATTCAACCCCCCTTCTAGTTTTCCACAATTGGCATCAAGAGCTAAGTTTATAAAAGTTTTAAAATAAAATTGTATTTTAAAAACTTTTCGATCACTATGGGTTCTAAAAATTATAAGGAAGGGCAATCTATGCAACGACCACCACTACTTGAAACTAATGGTTTTATATATTGGAAAAATAGATTCGAAACATATGTGAAGTCTAAAGATATTGATCTTTGGTACATTATTGTTGAAGGTGATTTTGAGGCTACCTCAAATGATGATAAAGGAAATTTAGTTCACATACCTCATGATAAACTAAATGATGAAATGAAGAAAAAGCTTTCTAAAAATAGTGAAGCAAAAATGGTTTTATATAATGCTTTACGGAAAAAGGAATTTGAAAGAATTTCTATGCTTAAAACCTCTAAAGAAATTTGGAATTCTTTAGTTGTAACTCATCAAGGCAACCAACAAGTTAAAAATAATAAAATTGATTTATTTGTTCAACAATATGAACAATTTTCAATATCGGATGAGGAAACTATAGATCATTCATTTGCTAACTTTAATACTATTATTACATCTTTACAAGCACTTGATGAATCTTTCTCTAGCCGTAACCATGTTAGGAGATATCTAAGGGCACTTCCATCGAAGTGGAGATCCAAGGTGACGGCAATCAAAGAGTCAAAAGATTTGACAATCCTCACCCTCGATGAACTCATAGGCAACCTAAAAGTCTACGAGCTTGTCCTTGCTAAAGATTTCGAAGCCTCAAAGGTGAAAGAGAAACACAAATCTCTTGCCCTTAAAGCCAAAAGGCTTCGAGCGATGAGGAGAACTCATCTTCGAGTAGTGACGATGAAGAGATGCGCTATGGCGTGTAAGGGACTTTAAAAAGTTCTTTAGAAGAAATGGTAGATACGTCAAACAACCGTATGATGATAAGAAAGGCTTTCGGAAAAGCAAAGAGGACGAGAAGCAAAAGGATGATCGTACTTGCTTTAAATGTGGGGACCCAAACCACTTTATTAGTAAGTGTCCCAAACGGGTTGATCAAAAGGCGTTCGTGGCGCGCGTGGGGAATGAGCGACGAGGAGGACGAAGAAATTTGTCTCATGGCAAATGACGAGGTATGTCACGAATACTATAGTAGTTCATCACTTGATGACGACTCATTGCATAATGAATATGACAAACTATGCAATATTAGCTTAAAACTAATTAACAAAAACAAGCTTTTAAAGAGTCAAAATCAACGTTTAGATAAAGAAGTCATAGAATTAAAAGCAAAACTAAAACGTTTAGAAAAGAGTAAAATAGCAAGTGGTGAATGTGAACTTTGCGTTCAACTTCAAACACTAGTTGATCAACTAGATTCTAAGATTGATAGAATGAGCACGAATCTTTAAATACAATGCTAGATAGTGTTAAAACCGAACAACCAAAAAGGTTTAGGTGTTCAACAACTTGATCCATCAACTAGTGAAATTAAAGAAACAAAATTTGTTAAAACACTAGAAAAACAAGCCCTTTGTTGTGGCGGATCCCAGGATCCCCTAAAAAGGAACGGCTAGTGTACAGTAAAGGGATCCGTGGATCTCACATGTGCAAAGCAGTAGCAATAACGTAGCTTCTTCATCTAGAACTGAGTTTGTCATAGTTAATAAGAAGAAACCAAATCATGTCACCACTAGACAACCACCTCCAAAATATAATCCTACTTTTGCAAGAAACAAAGATCCATCTTTTCAAAACCTAACTCATTTAGGAGACCTAATAACGTTTACCCGAAAAGTAACCATCAAATGGGATGTAATCAAAACATGCAAAAGCGGTTTTCCTTTTCAAAACTTTGCTCCATGGAATGCATACTCATCTTATCCATACATGTCTAACATGAATGGAATGTTTAACACTAATGGACCCATGAACAAATGGGGACCAAACTTTTGAGTTTATTATTGTTTTAGGTGTGCTTAAAGGTCGACCTAGACCCCGATGAATGGGTCAAGGATAGCGGGTGCACAAGGCACATGACCGGAATAGGGATCTATTCTCCACATATGAATCCATTAATGGAGGTAATGTGGTGTTTGGAAATAGCAAAGTAGAATCATCGGTAAAGGTACGATTTCTAACAAATCTCTAACCATTAACGATGTGTCACGTAGAAAACCTAAACTTTAATCTCTTAAGTATAGGACAAATATGTGATAAAAAGTGCAATGTACTTTTTACCCAAACCGGTAGTAAGATACTTAAAAATGGCATAACCATAGGAAGAGGAATTAGGAAACATGGAGTCTATGTCATTAAAATCGGTAATGAACCTAAAGACAAACTATGTCTTACCTCTATGGATGATACTTCCACCTTATGGCATCGAAGATTGGGTCACGCCAACATGCGACTTCTTCAATCGCTATCATCCAAAGATCTAGTAAGAGATCTACCTAAGTTAAAATATGAACATCATTTTTGTGATGCTTGTAATGTAGGAAAACAAGCTCATTCGAGTCATAAAGCTAAAAACATGGTGTCCACAACTAGGTGTCTAGAATTACTACATATGGATTTATTTGGTCCATCCGCTATCCAAAGTTATGGAGGCAACTACTACACTTTGGTAATAGTGGATGACTACTCTAGGTATACATGGACAAAATTTTTAAAGAACAAAACGAAACCTTTAACTATTTTGAAATATTAAGCAAAAAGATCCAAAGACAACTAGGAAGTCCCATAGTGTCTATTAGGACGGATCATGGTAGGAATTCGATAATGAAGTGCAATTCTGAGCTTTTGTGACGCTAATGGCCAACTTCGACTCCACACTCCACAATCGAATGGGGTAGTAGAAAGAAAGAATAGAACTCTACAAGAAATGAGTCGAACCATGCTTAATGAACAATCCATACCTCAAAAATTTTGGTGTAATGTCGTTGATACTTCAACGTATATACTCAATCGAGTCTTGATTAGACCAATCTTAGGAAAACTCCATATGAGTTACTTTGAGGCAAAAAGCCTACGTTAAATCACTTTAGAGTCTTTGGTAGTAAATGTTTTATTCTTAACACTAAAGATTACCTTACAAAATTTGATCCTAAATCAACCGAAGGTATCTTTTTAGGTTATTCTCCAAATAGCAAAGCTTACGTCATATTAAACAAAGAAACAATGAAGGTAGAAGAGTCATTAAATATAAAATTTGATGAAAGTCCACCCAAACCCTCTCCACCTCTTGTCGATGACGAGATTATAGAAAGTGAATCCATAGTAATAAAGAAAAAGATAAGTGAAGAAGAAGAACCTCTAAGTGATGAAATAGTAAACATTAAAGAGTCCAAAGATCACCCCGTAGATAAAGTCATAGGAAAACTAAACGAACAAACATTAAGATCTCAAGTTCAAAACCAAAGTAGCTTGTTTTGTTTCGTTTCAACCTTAGAACCTAAGAATACACAAGAAGCCATAAAAGATGAAAGTTGGGTAATGGCTATGCAAGAAGAACTAAATCAATTTGTTTCTAATGATGTTTGGACACTTGTCCCTCCACCTAGTAATCAAACCATAATAGGAACCAAATGGGTTTATAAAACAAATTAGATGCAAACGGAGTAGTGTCTAGGAACAAGGCTAGACTCGTTGCTCAAGGGTATAACCAACAAGAGGGAATAGACTTTGATGAGACCTACGCCCCGTGGCTAGATTAGAGTCTATAAGAATACTTCTTGCGTATGCTTGTGCTAATGATCTAAAGCTTTATCAAATGGATGTCAAAAGCGCTTTTCTAAATGGTTTCATAAATGAAGAAGTATATGTAGCTCAACCTCCGGGCTTCATTGATTTTGAAAACCCAAACATGTGTATAAATTAAAGAAAGCCCTTTATGGTCTTAAACAAGCTCCAAAAGCTTGGTATGATAGACTCAAGTCATTTCTAGTTAAACACAACTACACCATGGGGTTAGTTGACAACACACTTTTACTAAGAAAAGAGAGTCACATATAATCATAGTACAAATATATGTAGATGATATTATATTCGGATCCACTTGTCAAGACATGTGTGATGATTTCTCTAAAATCATGCATGACGAGTTCGAGATGAGTATGATGGGAGAACTTAGTTTCTTTCTTGGTCTACAAATAAAACAAGTAGAAGATGGTATCTTCTTTAATCAATCTAAATACATCAAGGAGATGTTAAAGAAATTCGGTCTAGAAGAGTCAAAACCAATTAGGACTCCAATGTCATCCAACACCAAACTCAAAAGATGAAGGGACGGAATGTAGATAATACTAAATATCGTGGCATGATAGGTAGCCTTCTCTACCTCACGGCAAGTAGGGCGGATATCATGTTTAGTGTTTGCTTATGTGCTAGGTTTCAAGAAGACCCCAAAATATCACACCTAGAAGCCGTAAAAGGATATTTAGATATATTAAGGGTACAACACAATTAGGATTATGGTATCCTAAGGGCACGGGAGTAGAAAAAATTGTATATGTAGATTCGACCATGCGGTGATTACGTTGATAGAAAAAGTACAAGTGGGTATGTACTTTTATGGGATGTTGTTTAACATCATGGTTTTCTAAGAAACAAACGGCACTTGCAATATCAACAACCGAAGCCGAATACGTCTCCACCGGCAAAGCATGCCAACAAGCACTATGGATGAAACAAGCGTTAGTAGACTACGACATCCATCTAAGCAACATAGCCATCCTATGTGACAACAAAGGTGCCATCGACTTATGCAAGAATCCGGTATTGCATTCTCGCACAAAGCATATAGAGATTCGTCATCACTTCCTAAGAGACAATGTTCAAAAGGGGAACATCTCTATTGAGAAGGTAGCATCCGAAGACAACATAGCCGACGTCCTCACCAAACCGTTGAAGCGGGAACAATTCAACCTACTTCGTCTTGGTCTTGGTCTAATGGAACAAACGTCGTAATTTAATTGACTCTACAAGGTATGTAAACACTAGCCTTCTTCTTTTCGAGTCTAGGATTTCTATTTCACGCACAACTCACAAACAATACGGGAATTTTCAAAACCCAAGATGAGTTTTCCACTTATAGCTTTCTTATTTTTTTTTCATATACACATTTTCAAAGAAAACCTACTTTCACAATGTTTTCTAAAAGGATGATACCTTCCCTTATCAATTTCACAAAAGCAATTTCTCACGTCTAGGACAAATCGCTTTTTCATTATTAATACAAAGTAAAACCCGTTTTCATTGCATCTCATGTCTTTTGAATGCTAAAGGGGACACATAACTAATATGTGTTTTCGGGTACATTCATTTAAGCAACAATGAATTAGGAGCATTGATAACACAAAATTACGTACTCATGTACTAAATATGTGGTTTTGGGTTATCTCAATAGGATGGTTTTATACTTCTAGTTTATTTTCTATTTCTTTTAGGAGTCGAGATAACCGAAACTCCAAATAGTTTGCATATAGGCACACACTAGGCAAAAATGTTTCCTAAAGGAAAATTTTGTGTCTGCACGAAACACCTGAACTCCACGATCCCTTTATCTTTGGGCCGGATCCCTCAAGGAAGGATCCGTGGGATCCGTGTAACGAGCTTTTCAACTTCTATTTTTTCACTTTGGATGAAAAATCCACATTTGTTTCATTTTGGGAGTATGCTCTTTAATGCTTGTGTTCTCATGATCACATGCCTTGAATTCATATCTAATCATTAGATTTTAATCCACATTTTGGGTCAAGCATTCATTACAATGCTTTGTTTTTCTATATATATAACTCCCAAAATGCTTGCATACTCTATCTCCTTCTCACAAACACACTTCATCATGTCATCCAAAACCCTTTAGAAGAAATCATCTAGTACAAACAATCATGATATCCAAACCTTTGTACTTCCACCATCCAAAATACCACAATTAAATGCTAGGATATCCAGCGGATTAGTATCCGATCTTGTTGTTTAGCAAAACCAACCTCAAATGGTTCATCCTCAACAAATAACTCACCACAAGATGCTTCCATTATAGCACCACCCTCATCACCAACAAGTACACCAACTTCATCACCACCTAAAATAACTCTTTTGGAACTCCTTAAGACTCAACAAGATCTAACCAACCTAAAGAAAAAAAATTAGTCTTTTCAACACCCCCCACATCTCCAAATACTATCTTTCAAGATCTTGAAACATCACCACCATTAGCTCCCATCACATTACAAGAACATCTAGGTTCTTTTCCACCACCACTTATTAACATTCCGGATTGTGATCCATATTTTCCTATTTTTCCACCACAACTTCCGAAAAACTCAAATCAAAACAACCGGAAAACTTCGCACTCATTACCCACATCATTTACATTGTGAACATTGCCAATCCACTAAGGAAATTGCAATAGAAGTTAGGGAAGAAATGCGTTTCATACTCAACCTCATCCTTGATCGCATCAATACCATTACTCATCAAAATCTCCATCCATAACCTTATGCAAGCATGGAAGGAATCACTACTACTACTTTTCTACTTTTAGTATTTTTTCTTTTGAAGTCATTTTCAAGAACAAGTCTTGTTCTTATTTTTACATGCTTGTAAATGGCATACATACCACTACAATTTGTTTTATTACAAGGCCTTGTTTACATACCTTGGCTTCTAATCTTGATTCTCGACAACCACAAGATTATATAAGCATGTTACTAACCTTTCTTTTTATAGGAATTTTTTTTCTTCACTTGGCCTAAACAAGGGGAGCTACCGCCGTTGGGAGTTAGAGTTTGTTTATTTCTTCCATGGGTTAACTTTTGTTTCAAAAAGGGAGAAGAAGTAAAACTTAGGGCTTTAAAACTTACATCTATTTTTTTTACCATCATAACATTATGTTTTGTCATCAACAAAAGTGGGGAGATTGTTAATACAAAAAACCGTAAAAACGCTTATTAATATTTTATGATCTCTTTGTGTTTTGTTGATAAATAAATATAATGTTATCTTAAGTTAAATTATAAGGATACATGTTATTTTTGTAAAGCATTTACATATAGCCATTTAAATACAAAATGTAATAATTAAGCATTTGTTGTAATAGTTTATTAGGATGGGTAAAACCATAACCTATGGACCATAAACCCATGATCTTAAACC
>OU343216.1:164852036-164919617 GCA_910596185.1 Chrysanthemum makinoi | reverse complement strand
TTGAGCATGTATCTCCAAAAGTAGTAAACCAATTGGTGCAATAGAACCACCTGTGTGATTGATATGCTAACAAAATGAAGTGCAAGAAAATGAGGTTTTAAACTATCCGCACCCAAAATGAAATGATAAGGATACTTAATGAGTTATGATGTAACGTTATGTATGCATTTCCAAGATGGTATTTAGTAACGAATATGGTGTTTGAAAATAATACCTTCTGGCCTAAAAAATACCTTTGGATGTTTTGATTCATTCTTAAATTATTCTGCTATTTTACCAAAATGTCATCCCACAATAGTTTCTTAATGATTTATCATGGAATTTAACTTTTAAGTCGAAAAAAGTTCGCTGAAATTTCAGAAAGTGACAAAATGGTTCAAAAACTAGTCGGTATAGGCGCTTGAATTTAGGAAACGTAATTTTACCTGCTTTGAAAGTATGCTTTTAGATCTCATTTTATTAGAAGACATCTCGTTATTAAAAAGTTTTAATTATAGTTAAAACGCCTTCAACATGATTTAATAATGAATGACTTCGTCTTCGTAGTAAAATAATATAATTTTTTCAAAAAAATAATAAGACACTACAATTTTATGAAAACGTAGGTTATTTAATTTACAAACCGCTTTTCTCATTTATTTATATGTCCTTAGCTTCATTTTAAAGTATACTTTTAATATATTTTGATAAGTCTAAATAATTTAGGAAAGCTTTTGTAGGACTGCTTTTGAATTGCACAAATAAAATAGGTTGCTGAAATTACGTAGGAATATATATTTCGCTATCGTCAAACTTGAAAAATTCATAACTTTCAAGTATAACTCGTTTAACCCGTTCAAGCCGCGTCACGGATTCGCTTTTAAAGTATATTTTATAAATATCTAGGCCAAAATTCATGCCTACTGTCGGATTTTCCAGAAAACAAAAAAGGACAGATCACTTTTAATACTTATCAAAATAGTTTTTCTCGCACTAAACCTATTCCAACCCTTCAAATCCAACTCCAAAGCTAATCTAATCCTACCATACACCTTCTTAGGGTGTCATGGGTTCTAAACATCATCAAGACCAATATATACCAAGGGAATAATTATAGGATGACTTTATATATATATAACTCTAAAAATTATGTAAAAATGGTATAAATCAACATAAGTCTTGCATGTTTGCTCCAAATATGAAGAAATAAATATGAAATGAAAGTGAAATATATAAAATGAAGTGATATGCTTACAAGTAAACTATGATGAGGTGCAAAGAACAAAGGTTTAACCTAAACACCCATAGGTTTTATTTCAAAACCTTATATAAGAGTGTGATCTAGATTGTGATTACTTGAGCTTGCAAAATTTATGAATTCTTCACACACCTTGGTAGAACCCAGAGAAGGAAAAAGAGGAGAGAAATCTCTTGACTAGAGCTTGTATTATTGATTGTGAATGAAAATAAATGAATGCAAGATTGAGTGTAGATATATGTAAGAAAATTTAGCAATCTCATTAATGCATTCACCCTTATTGATGCCAAAGGGGATGTACTCAATATATATATATATATTTTTCTTTTATATGTATATAATGTAAAATAAATAAAATGTATAGGTAAGAATAACTTAGTGTATACATTAGTGTATTAAGTGTATTTAAGGTAGAAGTAATTTTAATAGATCAAAGTAAAGTATATTGAGATCATAAAAATTGTAAAAATACATTCCTTGTAAATTTGGTGATATAATAATTATCGTGGTGGTTTTGTGAGCAACGTAATAATATAAATTTAACGATTTATATACAAAATAAATTTAAAACACTAGGTAAACTAAAAATATAGTTTTATAAACTAAACATAAGTATAAAAATATATCGGGATCATTTTTAGAAATAACGGATTAAATGTTCGTAATAACAACTCACCATAACGCGTTTATTTAATATAAAAATTTACGCGTTTAATGTGAAATGCAATGTCATGAATGAACTAATATGATGCAAATGATGCTAATGAAATGTAGACTAAACTTAGTCCATATGAAATGTTCGTGATGATATGATCATGAATTCGCAAACCATAAGGTTACGCTGATTTGGAACACATAAAGCTAGTTTAACGATAAATGATGAAATTGTGAAACGTGAATTGTTTTGAGAAATGACCAAAATTTGAGAATTGTGACATTCTTCCTATATCGCCTAATCACGCCTCGTGATTGACACGATAATGCTATGGGCCAAAACGCGACAAGGGTTCTAAAAGTTTATGCTCATGTATGGTCTAAATGATTATGTCAATGCTCATGCATATGAGTTACTTTCCCACTGATCACGCCCTCGCTATCGTGAGCAATTCCCACCCTAAATACATGCTTTCTTATGATTAGGTTCGATGAGACAAGCTTTCCCATTCTCAAGCAAAATTTTTAAAAGACTTTTTGGTAACCGATTTTACTTAATCCCACAACTCATCAAACAAGAACTGTCATACGATTAGGCTAAATCGGTTTAGGTAACGACTTGTTTCTAGCTCGATCTTTGCAAACTCATCAGACAAGAACCGCCACTTTATCAAACTGAAACAAGTGGTTTAAGAAAATATTTTGAAAATTTGGTTGATTATTGAATTGCTTACACATATGAGACTACTACTCCCTTCATTGCATGATTCTTCCTGAATTAGACATAGGTGATCGGGCTATGTATAATTTAGAGTAATATGGCAAATGCTTGAACTAATCAACTCATATGATGTTTGGTGTTGAGTCATAAGTCCGCATGTATAAAGAATGTGCACTTATAATGATATGATGAGATGCTATGATGATGTGGTTATAGTCTAGGGTCAATGATGCAACCTAGTTCTCTATAACCGATGCTCGATACCAATCATCACACCCCAATTACGTGTTTTCTTGGAATGGAATACCTTGGGAGGACCGCTGTCATAGCATCAGTTACAAGTATATCTAAATCCGACCTAAAGTGTCGTTTAGAAAATACATCGTTTGATTAAGTAAAATAATCAAAGTTTACAAAATGTAGGTCCCAAATGAAAATCAATGTATGCGGAAATAGGTTTGATACAAGCCAAACGATGTTTTTAAAGTGTATAAATCCCACGTGAGACGCGTCGTCACCACGACTCTATGATATGTCCATATGCATGCCATGAAGTGAATGCCTTAGATACCTGAGATAAAACATGCTAAAAAGTGTCAACACAAAGGTTGGTGAGTTCATAGAGTTTGGTTAACAAGTAAAGCCTTAAAGAGAGCGCTCATGTAACAAAGGCAAGTTTTTGGTCATATAAAATAGTCCACGAAGCAAAGGCATCATAAATCCACTCAGCCCAAGTTCCGTCCATAAAACTTGCAACCTGTGTTTACAACCCACGCTAAAAAATAGAATGACAATTATGATTATGCGTATCAAGGTAGTTAAAAGTATAAATGTCACCACAAGGGTCTTCCAACAACTCGTGTTGGGATGTTCCTCCAACGCCCACGTTGGGATGTATCCATAAAAATGGCCTTCCAACATATACATGCTGGGATGTTCCTCCAACGACTCACGCGTCAGTATCCAAATTAATGGCCTTCCAACATATGAATATTGGGATGTTTGTTTAAGTCTAGTCGCAACACGCACCAAGTCTAAAGTATAAGTAATATTGTTTGGCAATAGCGTTTAAATGTTTGGATAAATAAGCATATATCTCAGCCCTAAATAGTTTATAAGAATTTAAATGAGTAGTAAGTTGGGTATGAACTCACATTAGTATGTAAAAGTTTAGAGTACTTGTGAAAGTAAAGGAAAATAGTTTGAGCATGTATCTCCCCCAAAAGTAATTGAAAATGTATAACAGTAGGGGCTATGAAACTCCACGATAATCAGAACGCTTAGAGTAATTGTGAAAGTAAATGAAAATAGTTTGAGCATGTATCTCCCCAAAAAGTAGTATAAAACAATTGAAAGCTGGGCTATAGAACTCACCGGTGTGATTGATATGCTAACAAAATGAAGTAAGAAAATGAGGCTCTAAACTATCCGCTGACCTAAAATGAATGATATGATACTTAATGAGTTATGATGTAACGTTATGTATGCATTTCGTATGTTATTTATACCATTTGCGAGTTTTGAAAATAATACTCTTCGTCGAAAAATACTCTTTGGACGTCTTGACCATTCTTAAATTACTTTACAAGTATTTACGTCAAAATGTCATCCTACAATAGTTTCTTAATGATTTATTGTGAAATTTTAACTTTTCGCCGTAAAATAAAGTCGTCGGAAATTTCGTGAAAGTGACAAAAATGGCTTCGAAAAACTAGTCGTAAAATGGTGTACGTCGAACGTTAGGAAACGAACTCGACGGTTTTGGAAAGTATGCTTGGTGATCTCGATTTTATTAGAAGACATCTCGTTACAAAAAGTTCTACGTCATAGTTAAAAACAGCCTTCAACATGGTCGTTTTGGTTACCGTAACACTTGTCTCGTAAAAATAATATAGTTTTTCTAAAAATAATAGTTACGGAAATTTTATGAAAACGTGTATATTTTAGTCGTTACAAATCCGTTTTCTACGTATTATATGTCCTTAGCTTCGTATCAAAGTATACTAATATATTTTTGATAAGTCGAAATAATTTTATAAAACTTAGGACTCGTTTTGACTCGCATAAAAATAAAAATAGGTTGCTGAAATTACAGAAAATATATATTTCGTCGTCAAACTTGAAAATTTCATAACTTCTTCGTTATAATCCGCTTTTAATCCGTTCAAGCGGCCACGGATTCGTTTTAAAGTATATTTTATAAATATCTAGGCCAAAAATTCATGCCTACTGTCGGATTTTCCAGAAAAACAAAATAAGGACAGATCACTTTTAATACTTATCGAAAATAGTTTTTCTCGTACTAAACCTATTCCAATCCCTTCAAATCAACTCCAAAGCTAATCTAATCCTACCATACACCTTCTTAGGGTGTCATGGGTTCCTAAACATCATCAATACCAATATATACCAAGGGGATAATTATAGGATGACTTTTTATATATATAACTCTAAAAATTATGTAAAAATGGTATAAATCAACATAAGTCTTGCATGTTTGCTCCAAATATGAAGAAATAAATATGAAATGAAAGTGAAATATATAAAATGAAGTGATATGCTTACAAGTAAACTATGATGAGGTGCAAAGAACAAAGGTTTAACCTAAACACCCTAGGTTTTTATTTCAAAACTTTATATAAGAGTGTGATCTAGATTGTGATTACTTGAGCTTGCAAAATTTTATGAATTCCTTCACACACCTTGGTAGAACCGGTTAGAGAGAAGGAAAAAGAGGAGAGAAATCTCTTGACTAGAGCTTGTATTATTGATTGTGAATGAAAATAAATGAATGCAAGATTGAGTGTAGATATATGTGATTCGTTGTGAAGTGAGTGTGTGAAAACACAAATATCAACGTATATCAAAATAACCGTAAAATTCGACAAATAAACCTTTTAGGAAAAAGGTCAACGTGCCAAACCTTACGGGTGTGATAAAAGTGATACCGGAAAGTGATTTCCCGGGTCGTGTCCCAACGAGGTGTGAATGGAAGGATTCGTTGAGTTTCGTGATTTGAACTTGAATTGGATTTTAAATGATTTGTTTGGATTTGAATTACGTATTCTACAAATTAATTAACGGGAAAGCAATTAAGGCAAGGGAACCCTAATAAACTAAAAATAAACTAACACTAAGCCTAAGAAATGATAAAACGAAGCTACACTAAGTCCTAGGGTGCAAAAATGTAAAAACGTAAGTCCGGAAACCATTCGAGCCATAAACGAAATTTTTTGCAATTTACGGGCTACGGGTGTGAAACCAATTTTCCTACGATCTATTTGACTAAAAATGATTTTAGAAAAAATCGGAATATTTTTTCGACCTTTAAATTAATTTCTACGAATTAAAATCTATTTAACACTAATTAAATGAATAAAAATACTAAACTAATATGGAAAAATCTGAAAATTTCACAAAAACTACTAAAAGTCTAACTAATTCCAGAAAAATAAGAAAACAAGTTGCTTTTATTCAAAATAAGCTCGAAATAAGCTAAAGATAGCTTATAACTAAAACTGCCAAGATGTCTTTAAGTTAATTGTTTGTGCAAGATTCAACGAGACAAGACCCAAGGGCGCAATGGTTGTGATGTTGTTGTAGTGGATGGCGGGTTCGAGTCCCGCCATGCCATTTTTGCAAAACATTTTTTTTCAACTTTTTCTTTTTGCAGCTTCTTTATAAGATCAAGACCAACACTTTTTGTAAAAGCACTTTCCACCAGCTTAGCTGGACAGTAAGCAAACAAACATTCTTTTAGAAATCACAACAAGTAGCTAACCCAAACACCCTTTAAAGCATACTAAGGCATTCAAGGAGAGGTTGGCAAAGGTCAAATGAGCAGATAAACAAATGGGAATGAGAGTAAGCTAAATACAAAAAGGAATAAGCTAATGGAGGGTAGCAGTTGGCATAGAAACTAAACTAGGGAAATCCTAAGCATAAGCAATTAGCTAAGGAGTCCTAATATGAGAAACTAAGGGGGGGAGTAAGCACTAGGTGAGACTTAAACAGGCTAAAGCATGAACTAAACCTAACTAAGCGACTTAATTACACTATAGTGGACCTAATCAAGCAATAAACAACACTGAAAAGCACAAGAAAAGTGACCTGTGCTACTGGAGTTGCAGGCTCTAGGCTCGCAACGTTCGACAGACTGCTTAGAGCTTAATTTTAAGCTGAAAAGTGGAATTCCAAGAATGGAAAAGCTACAAAATGGAAACAAGCCAAGTGGAGATGCAAAATATAGTAACTAGGGATAAGCCACAGGTCTCTGTACAGCTTAAAAATAAGCTAGAACAAAGGCCTCATGCCACCGTTAGTCCACCTAATGCAGAAAAGATTTTCTTAACAAGCAACTTTTTAAGCTAGATTTTAACTATTTTAGAGGTACAACCCAAGTTCCAAACTGAAGCTATACTAAAATGACTTTATAAAGACTTGAGAAAAACAAATTTTAGACAATCATGACCCCAAATTCAATTGTAAATGACCTCAAGTTCAGCAAGCTTAGGTCTGCTGAAACACCGCACAAACCAAAAACAGGACACTTTCTTTTTGTACTCAAAGCTTTTGGATGAAACTTGCAACACAATTTCGGATCTGGAAGAATAAATTTGACCTTAAAACTTTATTGACTATAAAAGTCAAACGGGTTAAAACTCTTTTTTTTTACCAAATAATAAGCTCAAAACAAACACCCTATTTCAAAGCTTTTGACCCCTATTTTTTTTTGTTTTCTTTTCTGAGACTGAGATACAATCACAAATAACTTTGAATAAAACAAACAACAACTAGAGATTTAACAAGATAAGATTCAAAGAACTTTTCATTAACTAAAAAGATGCATTACAAAACATAGATAAGCTAAAAATTTTTTAACTAAAAACTAGGGGTGCCATATAAGGCTTACAAGAGCTCCTATTTATACTACTAAAACTATGGTCTTCAATGTCTTCATCTCTCCATCTTGTGTTTCTTCACTGAGTGCAAACAGCCAATGATCCACTTTGTGCTTCTTTAACTCAATCCAAACCATCCAATTGGTAGGTGCCCATTTGAAGCAATCTAAACCGTTGATGGGTCTTTTGAAGCTGGGATTGATGACTTGGAGGGGGGTGGAATAAGATAGTGGGGTTGGGAGTCAGGGTGAATCCGGATAAAAGAGACTAAGGTAGGTTTGGGTAAAGGTGTAGGTGGATAATAGAGAGTTGAGAGGGTTGAGTGTTTGGGGGAGAGGAAAAGGAGGATTTTGGGGTACTGTGGAGCAGGGTATCTAGGGTTTTGGGAGATTGGGTTTGGGCGGGAAGATGAGTGGGGAAGACAGAAGACGTGGGTGGGTTGAGATATTGTTAACACTTGACCGGGTCAAGGTATTGGACTGGATTGGGTTATTTTGGGCCATGGTAGTTATAATAATATTTAGACTTAGGACAAGTTATGAAACCCATTTAACTTTTAGGGACCATAGTTGCACATTCTGAAATTCCAGGGACCACGAATGTAAATTCTGAAAATACTATCCAAGGGCCAATCTTGTGAATCTTAAATAAACCATGGGTCATTTTTGCCAAAACTGAAATTCCAAGGATTAAATTTGACAATTTTAAAACTCCAGGGATCAAAACTGTAATTTCTCAAACTTTTGAAATTTTTCACCAAAGGACTAATTATGACAACTTATGATTTCAAAAGGACCTTTGGTGACTTTTCTTTTTTTAAAATACGTGCTCAGGGACTGTTTCTGTTAATTTTTGAAAGACGGGGACCTAAACCGCCAATTATGCAAACTTTGCTCGTTTTTCAATAATTTTGCATCTGAAACATATAAAACACAATTTTGAGATATTTTCAATATTTTGATGCATTTCAGAGTGTTTTTAAATGTTTTGCAGTTCAGATTTGACCTAAAATGATGAGTGAATACGCACTCATCAATATGTAAGAAAATTTAGCAATCTCATTAATGCATTCACCCTTATTGACGCCAAAGGGGGATGTACTTTCAATATATATATATATTTTTTTTCTTTTATAATGTATATAATGTAAAATGTGTAAATAAAATGTATAGGTAAGAATAACTTGTAAGATTGTATATACATTAGTGTATTTAAGGTAGTTTTAGGTAAAAGTAATTTTTAATAGATCAAAGTAAAGTATAATGAGATCATAAAAATTGTAAAAATACATTCCTTGTAAAATTTGAGTGATATAATAATTATCGTGTGGTTTTTAGGAAAAACGTCGTAATAATATAAATTTAACGATTTATATACAAAATAAATTTAAAACACTAGGTAAACTAAAAATATAGTTTTATAAACTAAACATAAGTATAAAAATATATCGGGATCATTTTTAGAAATAACGGATTAAATGTTCAAAATAATAACTCACGCGATAACGTTTATTTAATATAAAATTTACGCGTTTAATGTGAAATGCAATGTCATGAATGAACTAATATGATGCAAATGATGCTAATGAAATGTAGACTAAACTTAGTCCATATGAAATGTTCGTGATGATATGATCATGAATTCGCCGCTAAACCATAAAGGTTACGCGAATTTGGAACACGCAAAGCTAGTTTACGATAAATGATGAAATTGTGAAACGTGAATTGTTTTGAGAAATGACCAAAAATTGAGAATTGTGACAGTATCTGAGATAAGAAATCGTACATTGTTGGACATGATACGATCTATGTTTAATCTTACTACTCTACCTTTATCCTTTTAGGATTATGCTTTAAAATCAGCTGTTCGCATTCTAAATATGGTTCCCACAAAGAAGGTTGATAAGACACCATATGAAATATGGCATGGTAAAGCTCCTAACCTGTCTTATTTAAAGGTCTGGGGTTAGGCGATAATAGACGTGACTCAGCAGATAAACTCAAACAAAGATCTGTAAAGTGTATCTTCGTAGGATACCCTAAGGAAACTATGGGTTACTACTTTACTATCCAACTGAAAATAAAGTAATTGTTGCTAGGTATGGGGATTTTCTTGAAAATGATCTCGTATCTCAAGAATGGGAGAGTTTATGATATTGAAGATGATCATGAAGATGCATTACCTTCTGAAAACACTAACGTACTTTCGGTAGAACCCGATAGTCTGGGTCCTCCACCAGAAGTTGAAGTGATTCCCGTTCGTAGATCCGTAAGGTCTACGCATGCACTTGAACGTCTATGTCTTAACGTAGAGGTTGAGGAAACTATGTTAGGAGATCTTGGAGAGCCTACTAGTTATAAAGCTGCCATGGCAAGTCCTGAAAAGGAAAAATGGCAAGTTGCAATGAATGGGGAAATACAATCCATGAGAGAAAATTAAGTATGGGAAGAGGTTGACTTACCTCCAAACGCCACGGTGGTTAGAAGTAAGTGGCTCTATAAAATTAAGACTGTCATGGATGGCAATATGCACGTCTATAAAGCTCGTCTAGTTGCGCAAGGTTTTACTCAAACTTATGGCATAGATTACGAGGAGACCTTTTCTCCTGTAGCGGACATTAGAGCTATTAGAATTCTCATAGCTATAACAGCATACTATAACTATGAGATATGGCAGATGGATGTCAAAACCGCCTTCTTGAATGGTCGCTTAGATGAAGACATCTATATGAAGCAACCTGAGGGGTTCGTGAATCCACAATTTCCAAACCGTGTATGCAAACTTCAAATGTCCATTTATGGATTGAAGCAAGCATCGAGGCAATGGAATAAGAGATTTGATGAAGAAATCAAAAGGTATGGATTTATTCAAAATCTTGATGAGCCATGTGTGTATCACAAAGTTAGTGGGAGTGATGTAATTTTCCTTATCCTTTATGTCGATGACATATTAATTATGGGAAAAGACATTTCAAGTTTGCAAAATGTTAAGGCATATCTTGGGAAGTGTTTTTCCATGAAGGATTTAGGGGATGCTGCATACATTCTGGGAATCAAGATCTACCGATATAGGCCAAAGCGGTTAATTGGTTTAAGTCAAAGCGCTTACATTGATAAAATATTGAAGAGATTCAATATGCAAAATTCCAAGAAAGGATATTTGTCGGTGGAAGTAAAGCATGGCTTATGTAGCGATATGTGTGCTTCAACACCTGCTGAGGTGGCACGCATGCCGAAAGTTCCTTATGCTTCGGCAGTAGGATCTATTATGTATGCTGTGAGATGCACAAGGCGATGTATGGCCTTCGCCGTAACATGACCAGTCCGATATCAACAGAATCCGGTGAACTTCATCGACTCTAAGTTTAAACATATTTTAAAGTATCTTAGGAATACGAAGATATGTTTTTAGTGTATGGTGGAAATCTGCATACAGAGCCTGGTGTTACAGGTTACTGTGATGCATCCCTGACGTGTGACAAAGATGATACGGGTGTCGACGGGTTATGTCTTTGTCATCAATGGAGGAGCAGTTGACCGGAAGAGCAAGAAGCAGAGTACGATTGCGATGGCGTCTACGACAGAAGAATACATAGCTGCTTAGGAAGCTGCAATGGAGGCTGTTTGGATTAGGAAATTCATTTCAGGGCTTGGTGTTATGCCTTCAATTGAATCGCCTATTGATATGTATTGTGACAATTCTGCTTCAATCATATTTACCAATGAACCTGGAGTCATGAAAGGCACGCACATTTTCTGTGGAAGTATCACTATGTTCGGGAACAAGTCCGTGAAGGTGAAATTAATCTATTGAAAGTTCACACAGATGATAACTTAGCTGATCCTTTCACTAAGGCTTTGGCTAGAGACAAACTTATTGGACTTGCCAATGGAATTGGACTTCGTTTAGCTAATAGTTTCATGCAGAATTGAGATTAGTATTTGGATAAAGGATATTGTAAAACATTTATTATTTTGATGAAATAAAGTTTGGATTATGTTTATTTTCATTTATAATATTGTTGTCCTATATTTGCATGTTTAATCCATGAGTAACTAAGTTATTCTAAATGTCCGTTGTCAATTAATGATATGGGAGTATCATTAAACTAAGACAAATTTGAGAGATGATGTGGTAGATTATACTTGAAAGTATATTGATGAGAATGCATACCATTTTCAGATGATATTCAACGAATTGAATATAGGACTTATCCCAACTACATAATTTACTTTGTGGATATTGTTATAAGTAACTTATGAATAGTTATCCTCAGAATTAAGATACCAGATAAGTGTCATGAATGTAGTGCATTTCTGTGGAGCAACTTAACGCTATACGTAACTGGTAGTCATAACGGTTGTTTCCAGAAGTGTTACAAAGTTTGTGGGTTAGTCTCGTAGTCAAGATAGAATTTGTTCCTTCAAATTTATTTGGAGTTTAATACTGCTGGGCACCTCGTAGGGTTGACAAGATGTTTGTGTGGCCGCACCAAAAATCTCCCCTAAATATGTTTAGAAGATTTGGTAATCTTGGTCAATCACTTTCAACGAGAAACAGAATAGTTTAATAAAGAATGACTTAATTCCATATCTTTATTTAACGTAGTATTAGAAACAAAAGGATAATAATAATGAGAAATCATTAAAAGGTTTTTCTAGGAGCCTTACTCGAGTTGTACTAGAGGCATCGAAGTGTTGCTAGACGATAACCGATGTGATCACCCTTGTGGAAAACTAGAAGGGGGGGGGTTGAATAGTTTTGTCAATTAAAACTTCCTTTTAATCTATTTAGATCGACTTATGTCAATCTATTTGGATGTGTGTGTTGGAAGTTGATAAACAAGCATATAAAGGTAAGTAATGAAAAGATAAGAGTAAGAAGCACAAAACCACAACGCGAGTATTTATAGTGGTTCGGCTACAAGGACACCTTCCTTGCCCTACTCCACTCTCCGAGTCACCTACTCGAGAGTTCGTAAACACTACACCAATCTCCTTATGGCGGAGAAGCCTTCACAACGTCGCCTACCCTTTTTTTGTGCTAGGCTAACCACCGGGTTCTTTCACTCCAAGGTGAACCACACCAACACAACGTCGCCTACCCTTTGTAAGGTACTAGGCTATGTACCTAGTTCTTTCACTCCAAGGTGAACTACACTTTCACAACGTCGCCTACCCTTTATTAGGTACTAGGCTAAGCACCTAGTTCCATTGCAATGGAGGAACTACTACCACACTACACCAACGACTAATCCCAAAGGAGATCTACTCCTTTACAACATCATCAAGGATATCAATATCCTTGGATCTAATACTAGTCTATCTTGTACATCGAAACACACCATATCGAATGTACATCTAAGGCACCTTTCACTAATGCCTTTGACTAGATCTACAAGACACCCTTCACTAATGTCTTGTGTCTTCGCTTCTAAGAACCTTTCACTAATGCTTCTAGTCTTGACTTCTAAGCACCTTTCACTAATGCTTCTAGTCTTGACTTCTAAGCACCTACCACAAGTGCTTATGATATAGACGATAGATACCCTTCACTAATATCTTCGTTTTGACACTTGAGACATCTTTCAATAATGTCTTCAACACTACACTTCTTTTGAAGAAAAAATGAATCGTCAACAAGAAGACTTCAGTAGCCTTGATGATGAAGAAGCATGGCAACTCATGGACTTGAGCTTGGTCGACTTCAAAGGTGATGATCTTGCCTTTAAGAGGAACCTAAAAGATCACACAAAAACAAAACTACAAACATAGATCTCTTGGATATGAGGTTAGTGAGTTTTTAACTCAGAGAAGCATTAGTGAAAGGTGCTTAGAAGAAAAAATCTACTGTTCCCCGGATCCCACGGATCCTTTCCACAAGGGATCCGTCTAGCGTTAAGCTAGGGATCTGTGGGATGCTCCCTTTTACCCATGAGTATTTTGGTTATGGGTCATGGGTCATGGGTTGAACCATGTATCTTTAGCTAGATACAATGTATCTTTGAGTGCAATGCACTTGGTCACTTGGGTATGGGTTGATCCATGGGTTATGGATATTATCCATGTATGATATAAGCATGATGTCATGCAATGGGTTATGGGTCAAGCTCCATGGGTCATGGGCTTTGGGTTGTACCCAACTATATTCAATGTATTTGCCCAATAGGTTGTGATACTTAAGTTTCTACCCATTTATATTACCCAATATACTACATACTAGTTATATGTATATTATACCCAAATATGTAAACACTAGTTGTTGTACATATGTATTACTAAATCATAAAATCACTTATACTTGTTTTAGTGTTTTATGTGAAAATATGAATATGTTATAAACTATTAGTTCAAACCATTTACGTATTTTATTTGTTTCGTTAACATGATTTTACGTTTGTTATCGACAAAACATTAGAAGATCGTAAAATATAAATAAACGTTTTTACAGCTTATTTGTATCAACAATCTCCCCCTTTTTGTTGATGACAAAACATAAAATTATTTTAAGGAAAATCTAAAATTTGTAAAAGTTTGAATTTGTAGTTTTACTTTCTTCTCCCCTTTTTTGTCGAAACAAAAAGAGCTTTGAAAGAAAGCAACACATTGTTTTTAAGAAAAATATGTGAAAGAAATAAAAAGAAAATAAAGAGCAAGTAACGGGAAAGGATCTCGTCTTTACTCTCCCTTGACGAGTCCATCCCTATGTAAGAGCGTCAAGAAAGTGATACTAATCTAGTTTGTTTGCAAGTAAGTTTGCAAAAGATTTCGTCTAAGTGACGAATGTGCTCCCCTTGATGATTACAATTTTGCGGGATGTCACGAATGTAAACCTAATATTGCAAGTAATTTGCAATGTATTGCTTTGACATAAAGCTCCCTAGCTTTAGGATGTCAAAGTCTTCATGTGTAAATTGAATAACTACAAAACAAAGGTTAGATAACAAGTATAATTCACAATTTCTTGCAAATGTGGTCCAAGTTAGTAGAAAATAGTTTTCTGTCACACGGATCCCACAGTTCCCTCCTAGTAGGGATCCGTCTAGGCAATTCTGAGGGATCCGTATTAGCTGGTGATTAATTTCAGCAAAGGTGATATAACAAGTAATGTTATCAAAAAAATGAGATATGAATACAATGTAATCATATGCTCAGAAATATAACAAGTAGCATGTAGTTTCATTTAATAAAACTAGAGTTATGATATACATGACTCTAATAAATAAGAAAATACATGACTAGGAATTTCTAAACCAACTATCGCTTGATGCTAGGACACCACTAATATCTTCTAGCTCAAGTTTTGTTTAGGTTTAATCTCGTTGAAACGTTCGAGGAGATGATAGAACATGAAACGTTGGTATTCTCGTACTTCATGTATCAAACTTTCAACATGTTGATAATGATAGCAATCTTTGTCTTGGCTAGGTAGTGGTGGTGGAAGAAATTAAATGGCTTGATGCGAAGGATCAAGTGAAGCGGCTTGTGGAGCTTCAAACGATGGAGGGATTGGTGGAGGCGCATTTGAGAATGGCTCGATCAAGAATGATGGTGGTGGTAGAGAAGTGTCAACTTCCATATGGTCGGGTGGTTGACTTTGATGATTTCTCATAATCCAAATGGGATTATATGATGGAAACGGCGAAAAGGAAGCCGGAGCAAGTGTTGACTCAACACCTTGATTTTGTACCATTATTCCTCCTAATGAGGAGAATGTTGTCGGCGGAGGCGGATGAGACGGCCTAGGAGGCAAATCCTCTAAATTGTAGAGGTGTGGTGATGATAGTGGGATGTAAATGAGATAGCTCTAGGAACCAATGGTGATGGTTTAGTGGAGATGACATTGTTTGGCCTAGGAGGTATGGTGGTGTTTGGAATAGGTAGTTTTGTGGGTACTATCCTTTTAGGAATTGGTTTGATTGGTTGAGGAAAGATCCTATCATTTGTTGGCTTGACCAGAGATGATTCGGTTGAAGAGATTTCTTGTATAACACGAGCCTTTTTCTTGGGTGGTTCTTTGGTGGATAAGTTACTACTTGGGGTTTTCCTCATGATGAGATGATTTCAAGAGGTTTGTAAGGATTTCTAAAGTGCTGAAAGTTAGGATGAAGGTGATGACTATGGATGTCCTAACAAAGTGGTTTATAAACCAAGAGATTTGGCAAGTGCATTTAAGCCTTAAGCCACTAGGATTCATTGGAATGTGATGATTAACATGCACAAGAGTCAACTTAAGAGTTTGTACTGATCTAGGAACTCATTTAAGATGAGATGGAGTGTTTGAGTTAGAAAGATGAGTTGAAATGATTGTTTTAACAAGATTTGATATAAACTGTCATCCGGATCCCACGGCTCCCTCTCTTGAGGGATCCGTCTAGGCTAATCCTAGGGATCCGCCTCGCAGCCTATGAAAGAGTGGAAGTGATGTTTCTAAGATCTAAGATCTATATCATCTTGAGTGTTTCAGTCCTCCTAATTGTCTTAAATGAAGGAGTGCTTAAGTACTTGAAGGTAATGAGTGATGTAGCTAATGATTGTCTTTTATGGAAGGATTTGGAACTTTCATGAGTACCAATGGATGAGCAAGGATGACACTAAAGATGAGAATGTCAATTGAAGCTAAATGATCCTAGAGATCAGTTTGTGACTTACAATAGTGTTTTGGAAAATATCCTAGAAGCTTTGAGATGGGAAAACTAGAATTTGATCAACTTTGATCAATTTTGAGGTAAGGATGATTTATGATCAATTTTGCCATAGTCGAAAAGATTTCTAAGACTAGATGTGAAGGATCAAGTGAAAAATGAAGTGTGAGTTTAAGAGCTGAAGAGTAATGGATTAAAAATGAAACGATAGATCTACAAGCGTCTTAGATTATGATCTAGGTGAGTTATGTGTGAGTAGGAAGGATCTACCTATCTTGATAAGGACTTAATTTGCCTTAAGACACTATGTTTAGCTTAGTGTGAGGTGTTCTAAGGATATGTTTGAAATATAATGCTTGTAATTGCATTTTCTGTTTGCCGGATCCCACGGTTCCCTAAGTGTAGGGATCCGTCTAGCACAAACTTTGGGATCCGCCCATCTGCTCAGCAGAACCTTTACTAAAGGTATGCAATGATCTTTGACAATGCATTATATCCCAAGGTTAGTTTAAAAGGAGTTCTAATACTAGGATATCAAATGTAAGATGTTTTATTTCATAAAAGAAATTGGATTACATTGATAAAGCACGAGTAGAAATGGATTGATCCTATTTTGAGATACTACTAGGTTCCTTGAGTGTTTTCGCTAGAAGGATCATTACGTGATTGATGAGTGTTGGTGGAATCAAGAATGAAGAAAGTCTTCATGAGAGATATGTTTAGCGGTTCCATCATCTTGTTCACAAGTACGTACAACGGACTTTGAAATTGAGGATGGAAGTGCATAACGTTGTGATAGAGGCGTGTCAAGAACATTACATAAGGGATGAGTTTATTCTTGGAGCCTTGAAGATTTACAATACGCCTTGCGAAGAAGTAGGCGAGATTGTATGGTTGTTGTGTTAGCAAACAAGTACAACATGTGAGCACAACAAGCGAGAAGGATTTCTCGATTTCCCCTAAGACTCTAAACATTCTCACGTAGGATGAGTGCAAGAGGCTTGTACTCTTCTCGGATGTCCCGTGTGAAGATAATGTTTGGATCGGAGTAATATGGTCGAGGTTTGCATATTATGCGATTTAAATCTTCCGGGGAGGGTATGTGTGAACAATATGGACTACTTTCATCACGAAAGTTGAAGAGAGAATCAAGAGACAAATCTTCGGTGAAGGCACGTTGTCCATGATTTGGAATCCGGAGGATGTGAGCAAAATGGCCAAGGGTTAAAGTAAACTTTTGGTTTTTAATATAAAACCAAAGAGATAGAGAGCGATCCTCGTTACGAACGAGTTCAACTTGACGGAAGAATTCCATTATGAACCTTGGACATATCTTCTCGTTGATTTCAAGAAGACATTCTAGTCCTATGGCTCGAAGGAGGTATTGATACCTTCTTCGAATTGTAGAGAGGTGTCTACAATACGTCCTTCGTGGAAGTTTTTAGCGAGATTATTTAACCCACGGACATGATTGCAAGGTGTGTTGGGTTCAAGGGAGATGTTCGGAGTGTAGACGCTAGTGAGTGAAAAATCAAACTCATATTCATGCGTCATAGTTGAACCTATAGAAATGATGGGTTAATAAAAAGTGATGGTCGTGGTCAACCTATGATTATCTAACGTTTTTATTAGATTTTTATTAACAATGGTTTTTAACAAGAAAGACACTTAACTCACTTATGGTTTTGACATACTAGTGGAGTATTACTTTTAGAAGAAAGATGGTTTTTAATTTGCATGAAAAAATTGTTTTCCAGTAGGACGGATCCCGCGGTTCCTTTACAAAAGGGATCCGGCTAGTATAACTTCCGGGATACGTGAATCTGTAGTAACATAAACAGATTTGATAAAAAGATAGGTTTTACAGTTTTATACCACGAAAATTGTTTTATCTTACATTTTCTTTTAGCATGCATACATGACTTCTAATGTATCACGAAAGAATATGAAGCATATAAATAAAAGGAAATGACAAACACATTATGATAATAATAACCTAGATAAACTAGACTATTAATAATATTTCATTTCAATGCTAAGAGTGATACAAACGATTGGGTATATAACCCCTATGTAGATTAACAACACAAAGTAAATGTCTCCGTATGTGAACTTCATCATAGGGAACACAAGTGCGATGAGTGTTAAGAAGATGAGCACGAAGGCGATGTAAACCATGTTGAAGATGATTCTTCTTGGTTTTGGTTTAGATAAAGTGGAGAGGAAGATGAAGTTTTGAGTGAGATGGAATTTTTAAAATTGGAAGATTTGAAAAAGTGAGGATAGAGTGATTGATGGTGGAAGTATTTATGGGGAAGGAAGAATTTTTGAAATTCGTGTTTTGTTTTATTATTGGATTAAATAAAACATAAGTTTTATATAGCACGACTTTAGACGATAAAACTAACATGTATGAGAGAAAAAAGCTTCCTAATGAAGCTTCATGTAATACATGTATAAGCACAAAAGATAATCCTATAAATACCTAAATAGGCATACTTAATTATCAAGCAAAATAAGAAAGAAAATCATACCTCTAGCCCACTTAGGAATGTCTTTACAAATGACACAGCAAATGTCACTTTAAACGATTCCCGCTCCTTTGCGTTTGAGATACCTTCTTAAGGAAGGTATTTTAGTTACCAAGCGATTCCTATAGCTTGGTGGGTATGAGCTATGACTAATCAACATGACAAAGAAGATTAGCGCAATTAAATGAAAAAGTAAATAATAAAGAAAATGTTGTTTATCAAATCAACATCCAAACATATAGTTTTAAAAGACATGGTGTTTGTTTTTATGAAAAACCTTCTTTGTAGTTTTCAATTAACCATGGATCGTATCAAGTTTTTAAAGTACAATATACTTCAAGAAACTTGGTAACGGCTTTGATACCAATTGTAAAAACTTGATGGGGTTTGAATAGTTTTACCAATTAAAACTTTCTTTTAATCTATTTAGATCGACTTATGTCAATCTATTTGGATGTGTGTGTTGGATGTTGATAAACAAGCATATAAAGGTAAGTAATGAAAAGATAAGAGTAAGAAGCACAAAACCACAACGAGAGTATTTATAGTGGTTCGGCTACAAGGACACCTTCCTTGCCCTACTCCATCCCCGAGTCACCTACTCGAGAGTTCGTAAACACTACACCAATCTCCTTATGGCGAGAAGCCTTCACAACGTCGCCTACCCTTTTTCCAGTACTAGGCTAACCACCGGGTTCTTTCACTCCAAGGTGAACCACACCTACACAACGTCGCCTACCCTTTATAAGGTACTAGGCTAAGTACCTAGTTCTTGCACTCCAAGGCGAACTACACATTCACAACGTCGCATACCCTTTATTAGGTACTAGGCTAAGCACCTAGTTCCATTGCAATGGAGGAACTACTACCACACTACACCAACGACTAATCCCAAAGGAGATCTACTCCTTTACAACATCATCAAGGATATCAATATCCTTGGATCTAATACTAGTCTATCTTGTACATCGAAACACACCATATCGAATGTACATCTAAGGCACCTTTCACTAATGCCTTTGACTAGATCTACAAGACACCCTTCACTAATGTCTTGTGTCTTGATATGTGCTTAAACACATACCTTTTCTTTATCAATATAGACCCAAAACAACCAAGGAAAAGCCTTTTATTGCTTATATTTGTGGTTTTCTTGAGTTTGTGCTTGTGCAGGTACGGATATGCAAAACACGCAAAAGGATCCAAATCGATGTAAACCGGAACGAGAGATCAAGAGAGTTTTAGCTGAGCTAGAAGGTCAAGATTGTGTATTTTGGAAGATTTTATTCTCAAAAGATGATTTTGGAAGTTTCAGCAAAGTTTGAAGAAATGACAAGATCGGCCCTTACTTTCAACTTTTGTCAGATTTGATCCCTGAAGTTTCAGAAATTACAAGATGCACCCTTGGATTATTTGAGCTTTACATGATTGGTCCTTGATGAGATTTCCAGAATTACATATTTGGTCCTTGGAAAATCCGAAGTGTACAAGTTAAGCCCCTATATTATCACTTGGATTACATATATAAACTACAAGTCCAAAACCATTTAAACCCTTCGGCCCAAAAATAAATACCCGAGCCCAACACAATCCACTAATACTACACCCGGTTTTCTATCCTACCCGAATCCAACCCTTTACCCGTTATTTAAACCCGAGTCAACCCCATTAAACCGTCAAACACTTGAAAACAATAAAAACCCAAGCCAATTTCTTCCCCAAGTTACCCAGATATGAACCCTAAATTACCCCCGCGTGTAATTAATCAAATTAACCGTGATTAAGGGTACGTTGGTACTTTCTCTGACATTCCACTGACACATGGAATGACAACTCATCGATCCGTGTGATATAGGCTACATGTCACTCTCTTATTGGCCGAAGCATGTCATCAATCATGATCCAATGGATGAAATCAAGTGGGAAACGGTTATTATGATCCAAGGGTGATAACAAGCTGCAAAGAAGCACAAAGAGAAGAATTTTGAGAAGCTTCCAAGACCCTTAGCTCAACTATTTATAGACCTTTCATTCATTCACAAATGTAATCTTAATTCCTGTATTTTTCTTCTCTCTAAGATTTAGTTGTAGTGGTTATTTCAATTTCAAATGTTTTAACTCCTTTTGCAATTCGTATTTGTACTAAATCTCCTTATTAATATAAATTTCCATTTCATTTCCAATTGTTTGTTCAAGTTTCTTATATACTAAATCTGCTTATAAACTCATTTTAGTGCTTATTATAGTATTAATTAAATTGTTTTCAGCTTATATCATTTAAATCTCAAAAATACAAAAAAATCACATAAAATCCTTTGAAAAATCAAAAATCACTTTAGATCTGTATTGAGGATCAATCCTGTACTGATTTACTGTTTCAATAGTTCATTTAAGCTTCTAGTAGCTTATAGTGAGCTTGTAATTGTTTTCTGTCTCAAATTCACCAAAAATCTCATGTTAGATCAGATGCTACAGTACTGATATGGTTTTGCTTGAATTGGATCTGGATTGGTATGGTTATGATGCTGGTTTTGGGTTGAATTCTGAGCTGGATTGAATTAGGATTAGGGGTTAAATAGGTTAGAGTTCTTGTTTCATCAGTTGGCAAGCCATAGTGGCTAAGGCACCTTGTAAGTTCCTCATTTCTGTTTTGATCATTATATCTGTGGTCAAATCTGTTATTTAGTGTTAATTGATACTGTTTGATCTGATTTTGTTGGTTGTTTAGTGTATTCTAGCCTTAATCTGTTTCTAGTTCTCAATTCAGTAGTTTAAATAGTGTTTGGTATTGCTGATTTTAGTGTACTAGAGGATAGTAGATCTGTGGTTAGTGTTTGATATTTGCTTAGTAGTTAATTGATAGTCAATTGAGGTCATAGTGTTAGCAGTTTTAGCTCATAAGTCAAAATCATAGTGTAATTGTTCTAGAATCAATCTGCCTAAATCAAGAGTGGTCATTAGTGCAAGTTGGTTTGGATGTGTTAGATCTAGCTTTTAGTAATCATATTTAGTGTTAAAACATCAATATCAGTTCATTAGATTGGATTAAACCGAGTTTGGTCAAAGTTTGATTATGTTCTTAAAAAGTCAAATCTGTCAAAACCTTTCAAAAACAGTTTTGCACAAACTTGTGAATCAAATTTTCTGGTTCATTTCTGAGTGTTAGTGTTTGAGACTTTGGAAATTAAATTTTCAACTGGTCTTAATCTGATAATCACTTTTTGCTTCAACTGGTTCTGTCATTTTGAGCTTCTAATAAGCCATTCAAATCAGTACTTCTGCCCTGTTCACACAAAATTGTGAATCAGGCATACTTTGCAGTTTTGGTTTTGGAGTCAAATCAGTGAGTTAGGACTTGGTATTTGGCACAATCATAGCTGGCCAGGTGTTTAGTAGGACTGCATAAGTGGTTTTCTGATTAGCTTATTATTTGAGCTTGTGTATAAGCTCAAACAGTGGTCCTGAACCACTGTTTGGTTATTATAAGCAGTTTGCTTGAATCAAGGTTCTGAGGTTAGAGCTTGTTAGGATTAGGTGTAGTTTGTTGCTATTAGCTTATTTTAGGATAAGTTAGCTTTGTTCACTGTTTGGTTGGCTTAGTAGATCATTAGCTTATTTTAGTAGCTTATTTGAGTGGCAGTTACACTATAGCTTCCATATTTCATACATAAGCTGCTTGTTTTTCATTTTTCATAGATTCTAAATATCATTTTAGATTTTTCCTGTAAGTTTCATAATTTTTGGTCTTAATTTGCTATTTTTCTCAATTTAAGTAGATTTTAATCAATTTTTAATAGGTTTTATTGCAATTAATTGAGAAAAAGCTCCAAAAAATAATTTTTCAATTTTCTCAGTTTTAGAAAAATATAAAAAGTATAAAAAAGATTTTTCCATATTTTTCCCCCTTAATTTGATATTTTTCACAATTTTAAATAGTTAAAATTAGTTTTTAATTTTTATTAAATCAAGAAAAATCCAAAAAATTAGTTTTAATTCTAAAATAGTTTTCTTATTACATTTTTAGAGTAAAAGTAAATTTAGGCATTTTTAGGATATCGTTTAGACGTAGTTGCATTTTTAGTCGCGTTTGTTATTTACGTTTTAGTTTAATTCGCTAGGATTTCCGTAGGATAGATTTCCTTAATTACTTTCCCATTCCCGTAGTTAATAAAATCAAAATCTATAATCCAAATCATCAAGCATAAAATCCAAACCAAGAACGACGTTGGCAATTCACGCCTCGTTGGGAAAACGATTCGGTTTGACTAATCCGTACACACGATCACACACGGGATTTGATTTATTATTCTTTTTCCTAAGATAATTTGAATCTATCTTCGTGAGTATTTTTGATATTGATATTAAGGATTTATCCCCACACAATAACCCCTAAACCATCATATCAAATTTTACCGCCCGGGAGGTTGTGTCACGACAATATCGTTTGAAGTTTGTCGATTAGTGACTTGAGATCCTTCATTCGTGAAGTTACTATTTTCTATAAAAATAAAAAGTAAAAAAATATTTTCCTTTTTCTTTTGTATATATATATATCAGATTAAAAATACAAAAAGATTTTCTCTTGTTTTGATAAATAAATAGAAGATACCAATTATATAACATTCTCAACGGAGGTGTTATCATTATAAGTTCCCAAACAAAAGATCAAAAACTTGCCTTTGTGTCGCTTGTGGATTTATTTACTTCTATCGATAAACAAACCGTGGTGGGTATAAGGACGGTCCGACATTAAATTGCGATCAGTAAAGAAGCGGGTTTTTAATAAGCTTCGCGCTGACCTACAAAGCTTCTCCGCCGCTTGCGTTTGTCTTGTATAGGTGATTTATTCACTTGGGATTATTGGTTTAAGTTCACTGTGTTTTCGAATAACGGTTTCTTTTAATTGCCCTGGTTTTTGAAAGTGCATGCGCACTCGTTCTAATAACTACGGAGAGAACCTTGCAACCGCTACAATTCCGAGAAGGCGTAATGTGACGTGGTCCATTAGTCGAACCCGAGATTCGAACTAATCAAGCCCCGCCCATCATCGAAATGGCGGAGGACAACCGATCCATGCTAGAGCAACTCCAAGCACCCACCGAGGGTTATGGAGAAGCCATCATCGTCCCGGCAATCGTTGCCGATAACTTCGAGCTTAAACACGGATTGATAAATTTGGTTTCGTCAAGCCAATTTTACGGATTCGAGAGAGACGATCCTCACTCTCATATCCGCGGTTTAACAAGCTCACGCTACGATCAAGTACCGTAACGCCCGAAGAGGCTATCAAGCTACTACTCTTCCCCGCTTTCACTCGGGGGGGCCGGATTTGGCTCGAAAACTACCCCCGATCGATAACCACATGGGAGGATTTAGTTTCAAAATTCGCGGAACGAATTCTTCCCACCGTCTAAAACCACAAGCTTAAAAAATGAGATAACAAAATTCACACAAAGATTTGATGAATCATTTAGTGAGGCATGGGACCGATTCAAAGATTTGCTTAGGCAATGTCCCCATCATGGTTTTTCTGAGTTGCACCAACTTGATACGCTTTACAATGGTTTGAATGAGACTGATCAAGACTCTCTCAATGCCGCCGCTGGTGGTAATTTGTTGACCCGATCAACGAGAGATGCCTTGTCGATTATTATGAACAAATCCAAAGTTCGTACCTCACGTAGCAAATCGTTGCCGCCCGAGTGAATGATACACCATCATCCTCGCCTAACGGAAATACGCCTAGCAATCCGATGCTAAGATTGATAAGCTTGCGGATTTGATCCATGCTTTGGTTAAGAGTAATTCTTCTCCACCCGCTCAAGTCAAAGCGGTGGAAACGACTTGTACTACTTGTGGAGGCCCGCATGCCTACTACAATTGTACCGCCACCGATGGCAATCCGTTCCAATCTAATGCCGTAACCGGAGGTGCCCAATACCGTACTCAAGTTGAAATGAACCCTCGTGTTAGTAATCAAATGGGACCTCCGGGATTTTCTCCATCGAACAATCAGAATCGCTTTCAATCGTAATCAAGTTCGTGGACCGAATGTTCAAAACCAATTTAAAGCTCCACCAAATCAACACCCAAATCAAGGAGCTCACTACAATCATGTATATCACAACCCAAGCTTTCAAGCTTCACCTTTGCCTCCAAATGACTTCACAACTTATGTGCAGAATACCAATTCTACCATCCACACTATGCAAAATCAGACACGAGTTTGAGGAACGAGTTTCAATCTTTGTTAACTAGACAGAGCAATGAGTTTAGGAATGAGATTCACTTCTGAACAACAAATTGGAGACTTCACGTAATAAAATCGAAGACATGTTGAATGTCTGGTTGTGTAAGGTCACCAACCCTCATCTTCGGGTTCTCTTCCGAGTGATACTGTTCCCAACCCGAAGGGTGAATTGAAAGCTATAACCACACGAAGTGGTAAGGCTATTGATGGACCCTCATCTCCTACTCCGCTGACAAGGGAGGAGGAAAAAGATACCGAGGTTGTTGAAGAAAATGTGCAACCCGCACTGCACCACCTCCGGTGTCAGACTCATTCCGAACCCGATGTTCCGACGACTACTCTTAAACCTTCACTTCCTTATCCTTCAAGACTTCATAATCAAAAGCTCCGTGATAAAACCGAAAACCAAATGGAGAAATTTGTCGAAATCGTTCAATCCTTGAATTTTAACATCAGTTTCACCGATGCTTTACTCCTCATGCCGAAGTTTGCCGCTATGATCAAAAATTTAGTGAGTAACAAAGAAAAGTGGTGAAATAGCAAAAACATCGTTAAATGAGAATTGCTCGGCGGTGCTCCTCAAGAAACTTCCCGAAAAGTTAGGAGACCCCTTGGCAAATTTCTTATCCCTTGTGAGTTTCCGAGAATAGTGAAATGCTCCGCCTTGGCCGATCTTGGTGCGAGTATTAACTTAATGCCTCTTTCGATTTACAACAAACTTTCTCTCCCGGAACTCACACCTACTAAGATGACTCTTGAACTCGCGGACCGTTCAACCTCTATTCCGAGAGGAATTGCCAAGACGTCCTATGTGAAAGTAGGACCATCTGATTTTCCCGCCGACTTCGTTGTCGTTGACTTTGATGTCGACCCCCGAGTACCTCTTATTCTCAGGAGGCCTTTTCTAAGAACGGGTCGTGCGATGATTGATGTTTATGAAGGGGAAATCACTTTACGAGCTAACAAGGAAACCGTCTCGTTTAATATTAGCCAACCTTCGAGATACTCCTCCAACTACGATGATGCTTCTATTAATCGAATCGACATTCTCGATATTGCTACGGAGGAGTATGCTCAAGAAGTTCTTGATTTTATGGGTGGAAATCCCACCATTCCTTTTGAAAATATTGAACCATCTTCTGAGCCTATAATTGCCGACTCTTTTCCCTCTCTCACTCCGTTCGAGGGAGGTGACTTCATTTTGGAAGAGATCGATGAGTTTCTTGTTGATGATGAATCGATTCCACCGGGAATTGATGATGGTGTTTATGATTCGAAGGGAGATATCCGTTATCTTGAACAATTGTTGAACGAAGATCCATTACCGTCCACTCCTCCGAAAGAAATTACAATAGAAGAGATTAAAGAAGTACAAACGTCTGATGAAAAACCTTTGGAGCCCGAGCTCAAGGATTTACCTCCTCATCTTGAATACGCTTTTCTTGAAAAACCGAACAAATTTCCCGTCATCATTGCTAAAAACTTGAAAGATGAGGAGAAGACCGCACTTTTGGAGATTCTACGTAAACACAAAAATGCAATTGCTTGGCAAATTTCTGACATCAAAGGAATCAATCCTCGTTTTCGTACTCCACAAAAATTGATGGAAGACGATTGCAAACCCGTTATTCAACAACAACGTAGGGTTAACCCAAAGATTCATGATGTTATCAAAAAGGAAGTTCTCGAAACTCCTCGACGGAATCATTTATCCCATCTCCGATAGCTCATGGGTTAGCCCTGTTCATTGTGTTCCTAAGAAAGGTGGAATGACCGTCATTGCCAATGAAGATAACGAATTGATTTCCACACGCCTCGTCACCGGATGGAGAGTGTGTATTGACTACCGGAAGTTGAATGATGCTACAAGGAAGGATCATTTCCCGCTACCTTTTATGGATCGATGCTCGAACGCTTAGCGGAAATGAGTTCTATTGCTTTCTCGATGGTTTCTCCTGTTATTTTCAAATCCCGATCGATCCAAAGGATCAAGAGAAAACGACTTTCACGTGCCCTTATGGAACGTTTGCTTACCGACGAATGCCATTTGGCTTATGCAATGCTCCCGAACGCTTCAAAGGTGCATGATGGCTATATTTCATGACATGATCGAAAAGTCTATGGAAGTTTTCATGGACGATTTCTCGGTTTACGGAGATTCTTTCACTTCTTGCCTCTCTCATCTAGACCACATGCTCAAAAGGTGTGAAGACACCAACTTGGTCTTGAATTGGGAGAAGTG
Organism: Chrysanthemum makinoi; assembly: GCA_910596185.1. Lineage (NCBI taxonomy): Eukaryota > Viridiplantae > Streptophyta > Magnoliopsida > Asterales > Asteraceae > Chrysanthemum > Chrysanthemum makinoi. Next base: position 164,892,437 of record OU343216.1, on the reverse strand, counting down.
CCATTTCATGGTTCGAGAGGGCATTGTCCTCGGCCATAAGATTTCGAAATTTGGGATTGAGGTCGACCGAGCTAAAGTCGACGTTATAGCTAAACTCCCTCATCCCACTACCGCCAAAGGTATTCGGAGTTTTTTGGGTCATGCCGGTTTCTATCGCCGTTTCATCCAAGATTTCTCTAAGATAGCCCGCCCTCCGACCCATCTCCTTGAAAAGGATGCTCCGTTTATCTTCACTAACGAATGCATTGAGGCATTTAAATTTCTTAAGAAGAAACTAACTGAGGCTCCGATTTTAGTTGCCCCCGATTGGGATTTGCCCTTTGAGCTTATGTGTGATGCTAGTGATTACGCAATTGGGGCAGTCTTGGGGCAACGAAAGTCGAAACATTTTCAGCCTATACACTATGCGAGTAAGACATTGTCTGAGGCCCAACACAATTATACGACTACTGAAAAGGAATTGTTGGCCGTTGTCTATGCTTTTGAAAAATTTCGACCCTACCTTGTCTTGTCGAAGACCATAGTGTATACCGACCATTCTGCCCTTAAGTATCTTTTGGCAAAGCAAGATGCTAAGCCACGGTTACTTCGGTGGGTTCTCCTCCTTCAAGAGTTTGATGTTACTATTCTTGACAAAAAAGGAGCGGAGAACCTTGCTGCCGATCATCTGTCTAGACTTGAAAATCCCCATCAAAGTGTGCTCGAGAAAAGGAGATTACGGAAACATTTCCTCTTGAGACACTTGGGATGGTTGCTAAGAAAGACCAACACCCCATGGTTTTCCGACATTGCAAATTACCATGCGGGTAATTTCATTGTGAAAGGGATGTCGTCCCAACAGAAGAAAAAGTTTTTCAAAGATGTTAAGCATTACTTCTGGGACGATCCCTACTTGTTCAAGATTTGTGCGGATCAAGTAATCCGGCGGTGTGTTCATGGCCAAGAGGCTCTTGATATTCTTAATGCTTGCCATAACGGACCCACTGGTGGCCATCATGGTGCAAGTTACACCGCTAAGAAGATTTTTGATTCCGGATTCTATTGGCCGACCATATATCGAGATGCCCATGATTTAGTCAAATCGTGTGATTCTTGCCAACGTCAAAGGAAAATTTCACAGAAGGATGAAATGCCACAAAATGCTATTCAAGTCTGTGAGATTTTTGACGAGTGGGGCATCGATTTTATGGGACCATTTCCGTCATCTAGGGGTAATAAGTATATCCTCGTGGCCGTCGACTACTTGTCCAAATGGGTTGAAGCGAAGGCGCTCCCCACCAACGATGCCCGAGTGGTTGTTAAGTTTCTGAAAAATTTGTTTTCCCGATTCGGAGCACCTCGCTATCATCGTGATCGCGTACCCATTTTGTAATGAGCAATTTGCTAAAGTTATGGCTAAATATGGAGTTACCCATCGCCTTTCTACCGCGTATACCCGCAAAACGAGCGACAAGTTGAGGTCTCGAATCGTGGTTTAAAGAGGATTTTAGAGAGAACCGTATGAGAGAATCGAGCTTCATGGGCCGATAAGTTAGATGATGCATTATGGGCTTTCCGCATCGCTTACAAGACACCCATCGGGTGCACCCCATTCAAGTTGGTGTATGGAAAAGCTTGTCACTTGCCCATCGAGCTCGAACATAAGGCATTCGGGGCCTTGAAACATGCTAACTTTGATCTTAAGACCACGGGTGATCACCGAAAAGTTCAATTGAATGAATTAAACGAGCTTAGGGATCAGGCCTACGAGAATTCTTTGATTTTCAAAGAGAAGACTAAAAGGATTCATGATGCTAAAATCAAAAATCGCGTTTTCAACGTTGGTGATCAAGTTCTCCTCTTTAACTCTCGATTGAAGATTTTCTCGGGCAAACTCAAAACCCGTGGTCGTGACCATTCACCATCACTCAAGTTTTCCCATATGGAACGGTGGAACTATCTCAGCCCGATGGCCCTAATTTCAAGGTGAATGGTCATCGTGTGAAACACTATTTCTGAGGGACATTCCATCCATGGTTGTCCCGGATCTCCAAACTTTCCCTAAGGACAACCGACTGGGATCGAGTCAAGCTAGCGACTCGGTAACCAAAACAAGAGCGCCGTGGGAGGCACCCCATGCTTATCCTTATCTCTTCTTTCTATTTTCTAATAAGTGACGCGAAGGGTCTCCTCTTCGATTTCGTTTTGGTTGTTTGTGATATTGTGTAGGATTTTCCCGATATGAAGACTCTCGTGCTCGAAGTTTGTCTTTTCTCTACTCGAGTTTCATAATCGATGCTGATGGAAATCCGATATCCTAATCTTATCGACTAACGTTTATCTTCTAGCATACTTTATAAACGGCTTTTAGATTTTCGTGATACCCTTGCTTTAAACATTGAGGACAATGTTCCATTCTAGTCTGGGGTAGGGTAATCTTCGATTTGATTTGACCGCACTTGCTTATTTCTGTCGTGTTTCTCTCGTAACCCCGTTTTTCCTTAGAAAATGAAAAATTGTGCAAAAATGTGAAAATTTAAAAATTTTTCAAGCTTTTGTTAAGTCTTTTTGATTGAAAAGTTTTGCTAGTCTCTTAGATTAGAAGCTATAAAATGCGAATTCTAGCTCAAAAGGCCAAGATTTTGCAAGCTTCCCGAAAGTGACTTTAAATATGGATGACTTTATTTCATTAGACGAAACATTTGCTAAGTTAATATATGTTTTGACACCTTGTTGACTTTCAGCTGGTGAGAGTAGGAATAGAATTGACTTGACCAGTGTTGAGCCCTAGCTTGTTCCCTTAACCATAGGTAATCTTAAAAATTATTATCGGCTAAGCATCTGCGGATCTCATTATTTGGGATTTTAAATTTGCAGAGATCGAGAAATGATAGAGTTACTTATGAGTTTAGATGCTAAGCGTGGAGTAGTTGGTTCTCTTTAGAGCCCATCGAAGGTACTTATGGCTTTTTGTTCCCACAAAATTGTTTCACCCCATATCTGCCTAATAATAATTAGAGATGTCGAGTTTTTGGCGATAGTTAGTTCTTTATCTTCTTAAAAGAATTTTTGTTTTAAAAATTGGGTACACATCAAGGATCCTTAATGAATAAATGAGTATCAAGTGATAAAGTAATAAGTAAAGTTGTGAGCTGCGATGTCGAGATCGGACCCTTGGATCTTTAGCCGGGATTGAATGAGGTCTTAGCCTAGCCAGCCGGGATTCTCATTTCATGAAGCCTATAGTCTTGGAATTACCCCTGAAGCTTCGTGTTCACAGTACATAAAAGTAAAAGTTCATGTGAAAAAAAAAAAAAATCAAAGTGAATAAAAATTCCTTGATGTGGACCTCATTTTTACGACAATGGTTCTTGAGAGAAGATGGATAACTAATTATCGACTTAGCTTTGTATCTTTATCGGAATAATCCTTATCGAAACGAGAATTTGAAGAAATTCATTTCTCACAAAAAAAAAATCTAGAGGAAATAGGAAAATGGGAACAAAAGGTTTTTACACAAGTAACTTCCATGGGTAGTGTTAGCATCTAGAGTCATTTGTAACAATGATTTCGTTTTACGCTTAGTTTGGGAGCTTGTGAAAAATCGTGGACGATGTATTCTATCCGATGGTCACTTCATCGCTGTGTTGTGTTTTCTACTCCGTGATCCTAACAGGTCGTTTGAAAAATGTTGGAGTTATTGATCGACATGAAAGTTCAACAAACCGTCATTCATAATCTGATGTGCTTAATCGTAATATCTATACTTATGAATTAAAAGGTAAACGGGGCGTTTTTAGAATTAAGGCTTTCTTAATCTCTTTTGAGGAATCTTTGCTACTTCTTCATAGGTTTAGTAGAAAGAGATTTAAATCCTTGAAGCGTGAGTTGATTGCATTGCGTGAGGAAACGGCAATGGTCTCGTCTGGGGTATTTTTGATATGTGCTTAAACACATACCTTTTCTTTATCAATATAGACCCAAAACAACCAAGGAAAAGCCGTTTATTGCTTATATTTGTGGTTTTCTTGAGTTTGTGCTTGTGCAGTACTGGATATGCAAAACACGCAAAAGGATCCAAATCGATGTAAATCCGAGCACGAGATCAAGAGAGTTTTAGCCGAGCGGAAGGTCAAGATTATGTATTTTGGAAGATTTTATTCTCAGAAGATGATTTTGGAAGTTTCAGCAAAGTTTGAAGAAATGACAAGATCAGTCCCTGTACTTTCAACTTTTGTCAGATTTGATCCCTGAAGTTTCAGAAATTACAAGATGCACCCTTGGATTATTTGAGCTTTACATGATTGGTCCTTGATGAGATTTCCAGAATTACATATTTGGTCCTTGGAAAATCCAAAGTGTACAAGTTAAGCCCCTATATTATCACTTGGATTACATATATAAACTACAAGTCCAAAACCATTTAAACCCTTCGGCCCAAGAATAATTACCCGAGCCCAACACAATCCACTAATACTACACCCGGTTTTCTATCCTACCCGAATCCAACCCTTTACCCGTTATTTAAACCCGAGTCAACCCCATTAAACCGGTCAAACACTTGAAAAACAATAAAAAAACCCAAGCGCGCCAATTTCTTCCCCAAGTTACCCAGATATGAACCCTAAATTACCCCCGCGTGTAATTAATCAAATTAACCGTGATTAAGGGTACGTTGGTACTTTCTCTGACATTCCACTGACACATGGAATGACAACTCATCGATCCGTGTGATATAGGCTACATGTCGCTCTCCTATTGGTCGAAGCATGTCATCAATCATGATCCAATGGATGAAATCAAGTGGGAAACGGTTATTATGATCCAAGGGTGATAACAAGCTGCAAAGAAGCACAAAGAGAAGAATTTCGAGAAGCTTCCAAGACCCTTAGCTCAACTATTTATAGACCTTTCATTCATTCACAAATGTAATCTTAATTCTGATTTTTCTTCTCTAAGATTTAGTTGTAGTGGTTATTTCAATTTCAAATGTTTTAACTCCTTTTGCAATTCGTATTTGTACTAAATCTCCTTATTAATATAAATTTCCATTTCATTTCCAATTGTTTGTTCAAGTTTCTTATATACTAAATCTGCTTATAAACTCATTTTAGTGCTTATTATAGTATTAATTAAATGTTTTTTAGCTTATATCATTTAAATCTCAAAAATACAAAAAAATCACATAAAATCCTTTGAAAAATCAAAAATCACTTTAGATCTGTATTGAGGATCAATCCTGCATCGATTTATTGTTTCAATAGTTCATTTAAGCTTCTAGTAGCTTATAGTGAGCTTGTAATTGTTTTTTCGTCTCAAATTCACCAAAAATCTCATGTTAGATCGATGCTACAAAGATCGATATGGTTTTGCTTGAATTGGATCCGATTGGTATGGTTATGATGTCGGTTTTGGGTTGAATTTTGGATTGAATTAGGATTAGGGGTTAAATAGGTTAGAGTTCTTGTTTCTTCACTTGGCAAGCCATAGTGGCTAAGGCACCTTGTAAGTTCCTCATTTCTGTTTTGATCATTATATCTGTGGTCAAATCTGTTATTTAGTGTTAATTGATACTGTTTGATCTGATTTTGTTGGTTGTTTAGTGTATTCTAGCCTTAATCTGTTTCTAGTTCTCAATTCAGTAGTTTAAATAGTGTTTGGTATTGCTGATTTTAGTGTACTAGAGGATAGTAGATCTGTGGTTAGTGTTTGATATTTGCTTAGTAGTTAATTGATAGTCAATTGAGGTCATAGTGTTAGCAGTTTTAGCTCATAAGTCAAAATCATAGTGTAATTGTTCTAGAATCTGAATCTGTCTAAATCAGGAGGGTCATTAGCTGCAAGTTGTTTTGGATTTGTTAGATCTAGCTTTTAGTAATCATATTTAGTGTTAAAACATCAATATCAGTTCATTAGATTGGATTAAAACTGAGTTTGGTCAAAGTTTGATTATGTTCTTAAAAAGTCAAATCTGTCAAAACCTTTCAAAAACAGTTTTGCACAAACTTGTGAATCAAATTTTCTGGTTCATTTCTGAGTGTTAGTGTTTGAGACTTTGGAAATTAAATTTTCAACTGGTCTTAATCTGATAATCACTTTTTGCTTCAACTGGTTCTGTCATTTTGAGCTTCTAATAAGCCATTCAAATCAGTACTTCTGCCCTGTTCACACAAAATTGTGAATCAGGCATACTTTGCAGTTTTGGTTTTGGAGTCAAATCAGTGAGTTAGGACTTGGTATTTGGAACAATCATAGCTGGCCAGGTGTTTAGTAGGACTGCATAAGTGGTTTTCTGATTAGCTTATTATTTGAGCTTGTGTATAAGCTCAAACAGTGGTCCTGAACCACTGTTTGGTTATTATAAGCAGTTTGCTTGAATCAAGGTTCTGAGGTTAGAGCTTGTTAGGATTAGGTGTAGTTTGTTGCTATTAGCTTATTTTAGGATAAGTTAGCTTTGTTCACTGTTTGGTTGGCTTAGTAGATCATTAGCTTATTTTAGTAGCTTATTTGAGTGGCAGTTACACTATAGCTTCCATATTTCATACATAAGCTGCTTGTTTTTCATTTTTCATAGATTCTAAATATCATTTTAGATTTTTCCTGTAAGTTTCATAATTTTTGGTCTTAATTTGCTATTTTTCTCAATTTAAGTAGATTTTAATCAATTTTTAATAGGTTTTATTGCAATTAATTGAGAAAAAGCTCCAAAAAATAATTTTTCAATTTTCTCAGTTTTAGAAAAATATAAAAAGTATAAAAAAGATTTTTCCATATTTTTCCCCCTTAATTTGATATTTTTCACAATTTTAAATAGTTAAAATTAGTTTTTAATTTTTATTAAATCAAGAAAAATCCAAAAAATTAGTTTTAATTCTAAAATAGTTTTCTTATTACATTTTTAGAGTAAAAGTAAATTTAGGCATTTTTAGGATATCGTTTAGACGTAGTTGCATTTTTAGTCGCGTTTGTTATTTACGTTTTAGTTTAATTCGCGTTTAGGATTTCCCGTAGGATAGATTTCCTTAATTACTTTCCCATTCCCGTAGTTAATAAAATCAAAATCTATAATCCAAATCATCAAGCATAAAATCCAAACCAAGAACGACGTTGGCAATTCACGACTCGTTGGGAAAACGATTCGGGTTGACTAATCCGTATACACGATCACACACGGGATTTGATTTATTATTCTTTTTCCTAAGAGAATTTGAATCTATCTTCGTGAGTATTTTTGATATTGATATTAAGGATTTATCCCCACACAATAACCCCTAAACCATCATATCATGTCTTCACTTCTAAGCACCTTTCACTAATGCTTCTAGTCTTGACTTCTAAGCACCTTTCACTAATGCTTCTAGTCTTGACTTCTAAGCACCTACCACAAGTGCTTATGATATAGACGATAGATACCCTTCACTAATATCTTCGTCTTGACACTTGAGACATCTTTCACTAATGTCTTCAACACTACACTTCTTTTGAAGAAAGAAATGAATCATCAACAAGAAGACTTCAGTAGCCTTGATGATGAAGAAGCATGGCAACTCATGGACTTGAGCTTGGTCGACTTCAAAGGTGATGATCTTGCCTTTAAGAGGAACCTAAAAGATCACACACACAAAAACTACAAACATAGATCTCTTGGATCTGAGGTTAGTGAGTTTTTAACTCAGGGAAAAAGTGTGTTAGAAATGGGTGAGAAATAATGAAGAAATAGCTCACTATTTATAGAAGAAAAAATCCATCGCTTCCCCGGATCCCACTGATCCCTTCCACAAGGGATCCGTCTAGCATAAAGCTAGGGATCCGTGGGACGCCCCTTTTACCTATGGGTATTTTGGTTATGGGTCATGGGCCATGGGTTGAACCATGGATCTTTAGCTAGATACAATGTATCTTTGAGTGCAATGCACTTGGTCACTTGGGTATGGGTTGATCCATGGGTTATGGATATTATCCATGTATGATATAAGCATGATGTCATGCAATGGGTTATGGGTCAAGCTCCATGGGTCATGGGCTTTGGGTTGTACCCAACTATATTCAATGTATTTACCCAATGGGTTGTGATACTTAAGTTTCTACCCATTTATATTACCCAATATACTACATACTAGTTATGTGTATATTATACCCAAATATGTAAACACTAGTTGTTGTACATATGTATTACTAAATCATAAAATCACTTATACTTGTTTTAGTGTTTTATGTGAAAATGTGAATATGTTAGAAACTATTAGTTCAAACCATTTACGTATTTTATTTGTTTCGTTAACATGATTTTACGTTTGTTATCGACAAAACATTAGAAGATCGTAAAATATAAATAAACGTTTTTACAGCTTATTTGTATTAACAACCCTATTAAGATATATTCAAGTGGGAGTTGTTGGTTTTATGGATATAAATTAGTATACGCGAGTTAGGATCGAGCTTGAGACCACGGGATTGCACACTTTGTGTATGAGAATTAAAGTTAATAATTAAATGTAATAGTTATATTTATTTATTAATTAAACGAAATAACATAACGGACGTTAAGTTATTAGTTGTAATGGACTAACGGTTGTTAAATGTAATTGGAAAAGGACTAGAATGTAAATATTGGGAATGTTCCGGAATCCCTTGTGGGATGCCCAAACCGATCGGCCACAAGGACCAAACCCGACCCACCTCAAACTCAAACTTGTTCACCAAGTTAGTTTAGGTATAAATACAAAACCAAGTGTGTTTGTAATTTATATCTTGTACTCATAAGCTAAACCTAAAACTTGTTTTGTGTGTGTTTTGCTTCAAACGATCGTATACCCTCTCCAAGGGATCGATCCAAACCTTTTTCCAACTCCAGTTATTTGTTTGATTAAAAATAGCATTCCTTTAATTCGGTATAGTACGTGTGTACAAGAAAGTGGTACCAACACATTATTGTTAGTATTTTTGGATTGAATTACAAAATCGGTAAGGGGTAATTCACATAATCCTATAAACCCTAATTAGGGTTCATCCAATTGCTAGTTTTGTGGATTTGATTCTTGTTCGGATAGAATCAAGAAAGGTACGCATATTCTTGTTTATGTTAATTAATTATTCGTTAATATTTTCTATACCCTTTCGCATGTATACTTTGATATTTTGTATTTTATTTATTGAATGTCATGTTATATAATTCCAACAACTAATTTAAACGTTTAATATGAACTTAATTAATCCATTTTTTTAATAAGCTTAGACAATAGCATACATTTGGATAAATCAGGGATTTCAACGTCTTGACTTATCATCATATTCAACTAAGCTCTAAGTCAAACTAAGGAAAGTTCTAGCTAATGTCGACCTCAACACATAATATTACTAAAGTGTCATATTACGATCAACCCATTAGGCGGGTGTAATGGTCACTTTTCTATGATCTTTATTTCAGCGCTACATCAGCTTTTCATCACATCATTCCACCACTTATCAGCCGCAGTGGTAACTTCTTAAACAAACATATAAAAATACCTCATTTTATTCAAACATCTATACTACTTTATAATACATTTAGACCTTCTAAAATTAGAAAGCTTAAAAATTCAGACTTTTTTAAACTTACTTAGAATAGATAAAACATTTAAGTTGTGGTCTCCACAAAAAATTAAGATAAGGAAATTAAATCATCGAATACATGGTGCACATTTCTCTAACTAAAAATAACAAAAATGATGAGCTCTAACAAACTAAAATAAAAAGCTCCAATAATTGAGTGACACGTGTCACTTCTTAACTAATTAATTATCTTTATTTTTAAATTTAAATATCTTTTAATTCATTTAATTTTTTTTATGATCTAATTTCACCATATTTTCTAAAATTTTGTGCTCTTTAATTCAACATCCACTTTTATATATTTTTATGAGTTTTTAGTTTTTACATTTTTAGTACGTTTATTTTATTCTGATTCACATTTATATAACTTTAATCTTTTTTTCAATCAATACAAACATGATGTATCAAAATCATTTACTTTTGGAAGAGTGTTTGACGGATAAGAGATTGTGAAAGTATTTTTATATGCGGGAATAATGATGTCACGGGAAAGATATGAAAAACCCAAACAAACACATACAACTAACAAATATACATTTGGAGTGTTGTGAAATGAATTCACTAAGCGCGTAGAGAATTGCGGGGAGAGTTGGGTTAGCAATTCATTTAATATATTTTTTATATAACTATATTTATCGCCGCTGCTGTGCGCGGGTATCCAACTAGTATCTTATAATATATATTTAGATTTAAGATCATTCGAGGACAAAATATTATTTACATACCAAGGGATCAATCTCCATCATACATTTTTATTTGATCAAATAGATGAGATTAATTCCAACAATTTAAAAAACCCACTTTCATAATCTTTTTTCAAATATTAATAACTTTCAAACCGTTAATCGTTAAGCGGAAAAAAAATATCATTGCGACGACCATTTAATTAACTTTCTATAGATATGCACTTTGATATACTTTCGACAAAAAAAAAATTTTCGTATTTTTCACCTTTTTTTTTGTTTTTCGTTTTTAATGCTATCGAAATTTGCATTAAAATATCATATATGATTAAACACTAATTTGAATATCACATGTGATATTAGTGTTATATCACATGTGATATTAGTGTTATATCATATATGATATTATTGTTATATCATATATGATGTGTAATATCACATGTGATATTAGTGTAATATCATATGTGATATTAGTGTAAAATCACATATGATATACATATCATATCACATGTAATATCACATATCATATATGAGTTAAAACTAATATCATATGTGATATTCAAATTAGTGTTTAATCATATATGATTTTTTTCATGCAAATTTCAAGTAACGTAAAAAAAGACGAAAAAAGGTGAAAAAAATGATTTTTTTTCTTTTCGAAAGTATATTAAAGTGCCCCTATAGAAAGATAATTAAATGTTCTTCTCGCGACGTGTAAATATTTTCACTTAACGATTAACGGTTTAAGAGATATTTAAATTATAAAAAATGTGTGAAATAAGAAAATGTTTCTAATTTCAGTCATTGATTTCTTTTTAGATTGATGGTGGAGATGAGTCTCTTAGTATGTAAAAAAAGTTTGATATGTAAAATAACTCTCCTCGTATACTTATACATACTCATAAATCAAAAAAAATAATAATAAAATGATGGACCTTACTATTTTTTTCTTTTTTCCCGTTAAGTGAAAGAGACCACCTAACCAGCTCCAAAACCCTCCCTTCGTGTGTCAACATACCTACTTCCGTCTTGAGCTTCATGTGTGCAAGGTGCCTCTTCGCGTGTGAAGGGTGACACCGTAACATATCCCTTTATGTCATGAGTTTTACGTATAAAAGACGACCCTTCGTGTGTGAAGGGTGACACCGTAACCACCGGTCTTATCTATGATAATTATGATTGACACTGTGAGTCAGCAACAAACACCACTTAGGGTGGAGGGAGTGGAAGTTTTGAACCCTAATACCCTAAGGGTGCCACATCACCTCTATCCAATAAAAACCTTCCAACTCAAAACTACCCCAATACTACCCTAACACTGCCCTAATCTGGCAGTGGAGTGGTACTCCTAAGACCGGAATTCATTTTTTTAATACATAAAATCACATACAATATTTATAATAAAAACATACCATTTAATTAAAAAAAAAAAACATTACATAATACTTTAAAAAAAACATAACATAATACTTAAAAATAACTAGATTAAAATAAAAAAGCCATTAATCATCGAGATGCGGCAAGTCTTCACGTGTTAATGCGTTCGTGAGATCATATCAAGACGGTCATGGAGAAATTCGTCTAGTAACTCCGCTACCACACCGTCGTCGGAAGACTGGCCTGGACCGGATCCATTATATGAACCTATGAGATTGCCCTCCTCGCGTTTATAACCATATTATGCAAAATAACACACGCATGAACCTCGATTGGCAATTTCGCTGGTCATAGCTCAGTGGTCGTTCAAGAATTTTCCATTTTCCTTTCGAGAGCACCAAAAGCTCTCTCGACATCCTTTCGCCCCCTCTTGTAACTTCGTAAATCTTTTTCCTTTCGCAATACTCTGATGCTTTAACAAGTGCGACCACTTAGATAGATTCCATCCGCCAAATAGTAGCCGCGTTTGTAAAAGCGTCCATTCACGTGGAATGAACTATTCATCGCCTCCATTTCGAGTGTAAGATACAAGTCGACCGATGCAATACGTTGATATCGTTGTTTGACCCTGGACCAAAAAGCATGCCAAATCCACATATCTTGTGACGCCGACTTCAAGCATAATAGTAGGAACACCATAGTCACCTCTCGTATATTGCCCTCTCAAATGTCTAGGACAATTTTTCCATCCGACGTGTGTACAAATCAAGGCTACCAAGCATCCCAGGGAGGTGATGCTTCGCTTCATGGCCCGGAAAATGCGAGCAAGGTCGCCGCTGTTGGCCTACGTAGGTACTCAATCGATAACTCAATGATGGCCTCACAAAAATGATCAAGACTTTCACGTCCCGTTCTTTGAGACATGCATAAATATTCGTCATACTCATCGGGCGGATCGGCCGGCGAGTTTCCTAACCGCCGATGTGATTTTTGTTTCGCCGTGAAACTTTTTTGAAATGCCGCGATCATAGCCTTCTTGAAAATATGGGATCTCGCTTCAATGTCACCCACTATTTGCAAAAAACAGCTTTTCTCCATCCGAATTTTAAAAGTAATCGTCGTTGTACTTTGGTGTTTCAACGAACCAATCATTCTCTAAAGTTTCAAGACCTATATCCCGATGACGATTTACGCTAGTTCGGCTAGAGCTTGCCGTGTCTTCATAATATTGAGCCGCTAGTTGAAGATATTTTTGCAACGAGCTACCCGTGGATATCTCGGCCGACGAAGGAACAACGCATAATCTAAGAATCGGTTTTTTTGGATAGATTATTTAGTGTGTGTTTTTTTTTTATATGTAAAAGGGTAATTATTTTTTTTGAGATGAAAACTGAGGTGAAAGATTAGTTTAAATAGGTGTGAATTTTTTTATTTTTTATTTTTTATTTTGGGTCATAGCCGTTGGATAACGGCTCAAAGTTTAGCAACGTACACATTTTTGCAACGTTCACCTTCGGTTTCGAACTCGCGAAATCCAACCCTAGAGCCTTCCGAGCCTCGTGAATGGTGAACCGCCGGTGAAGTGAAGCCGCCCCCCTACCCGAGAGCCACTCCGTGGTACCTTACAATCAAGTGGAAGTGATTTGTTGTCATAGGAAACTTGTGCCTTACGCCATTTAATAACTTTTTTTTCTTTCTTTTTTATCATTATTTGTTGCTAAGTCATGCTACTTTTTATACCCGATAATTGCTTCTAGACTTGGTGTTTAAGTTTTTTTTTTTCTTAATATTCAAATCATTATCTTTGTTACGATCAGTCACGATAGTTCTAGAATAAAAATAGCAAAAGAGAGAAAATGGTTCCCAGTTAATGTATGATCAATCGCTAATCTAAAATTTTAAATGTATGGGTGATGATTTGCACACTCTATAAATTTATTGGCACACTTCAATTTACGATATTTTGACATATTGTTAAGAATGTAATAAAAAATATTGTTAAGAAAGTATGCCTTTTTGATAGTTCTATCAACAAATTTAGATAACAGTTGTTAAAATAAAACCGTTCCGGTTCAAAAGGTAAACATAAGTTACATAACCATATTGTTGGAAAAGTATTCGAACAGTAGCTGTCTAAACAATTTTCTGCTACATCAATTTTGTTATACACTATTGTATACGAAATAAGAAATAATTTCGAAACCGACACATAACTTCTCACATGATTATTTTAGCTAGTTCGAGTTTCTTGTTCTGGTTAATGTTTGTAGTTCATGTTCGTGTGTCTCTTTAATTTCTAAGGATATTTACATACATCCCCATATCCCAACTAATATTTACATATTTCCCTAAACACAAGTTTTTAATTCATGATGTACAATGCTCTTAAAGCAAGGTTTGGGGAAATATGTAAAATTGGTTGGGATATGGGGATGTATGTAAATGACCCTAATTTCTATGTTAATTAGAACATATTTTAGAGCAATAGAAGATGTTTGTTATAGAATCTACTAAAGGCTAAATATAATTTTCTTGCAACTGCTTACCAAAAATTTTGCATTACATTATTTTTAACTTGGAGAATATAATGTAACCATGAATTTGGTTTAATTTTGTATAAGTTGTGGTCTTGTGGCAGTGTTTTTTTATGTTAATTAGAACATATTTTAGAGCAATAGAAGATGTTTGTTATAGAATCTACTAAAGGCTAATATAATTTTCTTGCAACTGCTTACCAAAAATTTTGCATTACATTATTTTTAACTTGGAGAATATAATGTAACCATGAATTTGGTTTAATTTTGTATAAGTTGTGGTCTTGTGGCAGTGTTTTTTTTCTTCGATTCAGTATTTTGACTTCTCTCAATCGGTAGAAGTTTTTATAAATTATTAGCTTGTATTTCAAATAAACTGATCGTAAAAGTATTTGGATTTTAACACATATATAACTATCACTACTACTTATAAAGAGTGAATGACTCTCTCTCTTAATAAATATTCAGACTTTTCAGACTTCAAAATTCAAGATGAATGCATCACTAAAGCCCAAAAATTCAGACTTACAAAACAACACCCTGTCGTGGGTTTCTTTTTCAGTCGAGACATTCAAAGAAGTACAAGTAATAAGCCAATAGCCAACAAGCCAATAACAAATTTTTAGATTATAAGTTTGCCCATTTTTCATTCACTTATTCCACTTAAGATTAAACTCGACAAAATTACAAAGGAAGATCTTATCGATCGGTAATTAATTTGTTACTGGTTCAACATTATAACAACAATTCTTAACAATAATAACAAGAAGGAAAAAAATAATCAAATGGGACCTTAGTTACACTTGCTGTCGATTTGCACAAGAAGAAAACAAAAGTATTTCGACTTCAATTCCGCCCCAAATCTTATTCCAATCCGATACCAAATCTTATTCCAATCTATCATCTACTTTTCTTGTTTGACCGAGTATGGGTGCAAGAGATTTATCACAAAAATGGGAGAGGAAGGAGACAAGAACTATGAAAGTAAAAGGAGAGAGAGGCGTGAATTATGTTTTCCAGGAAAGAAGCAGGAGACCAAAAAGAAACTGATAAAGTAAATGGGGAGGGGGCGGCGTAATTTTTGAGAGGTAGATTAGGTGTATTTTATTTTTAGTTATATTATTGATACTCAGCAAGGGGTATTCGCGTTGCAAGTACTCGGAAATAATTTTTATTGAATCATGTTTTTTTATTATGTTTCGACAATATATTACGGATATCAAGAATTTTGTTTACGCCCGCCGGTTCGCTCGAGCGCCTTGCCCACTGCTGGTCCGCCAATTCGCTTAATCCCGTTTTCCCTTGGTGTCGTGGAAAAATTGCCACATCAGCACTTTTTCTCATAACACCAAAATCCACCATAACGGGCTTAAGCACGAACTGGAACGGGCGCGGGCCAAACAAAATTCTTGATATCCGTAAATTTATTGTCAAAAAGTACATAATAAAATAAAAAACATGATTCAACGAAATTTATGCAGATACAGCAACGCGCGGGTACGCATTCTCGCTAGTAACTGATTAATAAAGGATAGCTATGTTCAAAACTTCAAATATTTGTCAAATGAAAAACAAACCTCATTGTAATGAGTGATTAACTTATGATTGGTCAATTACAGAGCAAAAGTAAAAGGAAAATAATAGAGAATACCAGCTGTACGTTATAAGACGTCTTGAGAATAATGTCAATGATTTCACATAATTCATCATATATTGCTGTTGCTTCACCATGAAAGTTAAATATTTTCTCATTCTTTCGTATCATAAAAACAACGCGGTTGATATTGACGCTAAATTTTATTTTTGAACTTTGTGATGTTTAGCGTAAGGATACAAGTCTCAATCTTCGAATGACGATGTTGGACTAAACAATACTTACAGTGAGTTTCGTGTAGTTTTGAGGTAGCACGATTTGGTGTTTGTTTCAGTGGCGGAGCCAGAACTTTATTGTCGAGGGGGCAAAATATGATAGTTTTTAAAAACTACACTAAAAATTGGTTTTTTGAGAGGGCAAATTACAAAAATAGCCGAAAATTTTCAAAAATTTACACTACAATTTTTTTTTTCCGGGGGGTCTATCTCCGCCAGTGGTTTGTTCCAAAAACTTCGATTGTTGGGCTTCCTTTTTCTTAATCAATTTGGTTGTGCCAGGCGGTAACATTTTGTTGTGGGTTGGCTTGGCTAGGGAAGGAGCTCGACAGGGTCCCCCACTGACTTGGCCCGGACTTAAGTGAAAGTAAATTGGTGGGCCTACCCATCCCAACCAGGGGTATGCTAGGATTCGCGAAGAGTAGCACCTTACGATGTTCATGACCAATCGGATCCTGACGTATGAACATGTTTATGTTTAGTATTGGGGGTACAAAAAGAATCCATTTCTAGTCGTACTAACCGTGATAAAAAAGCTTTCAGTCTGAATCCCCACCCTCGCATAACACTTACTAGATTTTGAAAGAAAAACTGAAAAGAAAAAATGATTTTCTCCAACTTCCTACAGTGAAATCGTAGTATTAAAAAACTCAGTTTCGGAAACGCAACCCAAATACCCTAAATTTATATAAAAGAACAAAAAAAATTCTTTAACCGCATAAGTTGTCATATCTTTCGCATAATTTGCAAAACTGTTATCAAAGATGACATTTATTTTCAACATGATAACTTTGTAACATATTGCTAAAACTATGATACATTTATTTGAACTATCTATATTGCCTTTTCGTAATACAATGAGAGTCGGGGATGTCAGTGTTGGAGTGTAAATTATGATTGATTAATTACAATGAAAGAGTTCATACGATATAAATCACGATGAAATGGGCTAGACCCACTAACAATACAATGGGCCTCATATAGTACTAAATTACTAATCCAACACTAATAACCCACTAACAACTTCACGTTGTTCGAGTGGGAGTTGGACGAACACTCTAACAAGAACAAAAGTTATCAAATAATGCAGAAGGAAGCCTTTTCGTAAAAATGTCAGCAAACTGATAGCGTGATGGAATAAAAGCTTTGCATGTTCTAACATATATAACATATGTGACATTCCTTTGTTCCATTAATATGTAAAATTTAAGCTCTTAGTTAATAATGTCCATTGGCCCGGACCGTTGTTTAAGCCCGTCTAGTTTAGGGTTAGGTTTTTCTTATTTATTTTCGATGTATTCTCATTTGTTCATTGAATCTGATAATATAGTCACTACAACAAAATAGTAACTTACTCACACTTATTAGAGCATGTAACCACGCTTTAAAGTGTAAAGAATAAAAAAAATTCACACTAGTATGCGTGTGAATCAATTGGGTGTAGCAAATATTTTCACATATTTATGTGTGAAGCTTTATGAATATTTTTCACACTTTTAAGGCTCACCACATTGGATCTGAAATAATCGGTCAAGACCTTAGGTCAACAGACTTTGAAGTCGGTCACATCCGATGTGGAATGTTGGTCACATATCGGTCGAGCAAGGAAAAAAATAATAATCGGTTTAAAATTCGACCGATTATTACACACACACACATTTTATTTATTTATTTATTTATTTTAAATTGGTCATCGACTGTGGCAACTTGGTCGTGTCTGGTCATCAGAGAGAGAAAGCTGGTGTGGCAAAGGATGACCCATGTCACGACTGTGGCTAGCCTAAGTGTGATGATTTTAAAACAATTCTTCATACTTTTAAGTGTGATGATTTTGTTTTGAAATAATTCATCACACTTTTAAGTGTGACATTAAAATTCTTCACTCTTTTTAAGTGTGAGGTAAAAAGTGTGAGGATTTTAAAACAATTATTCACACTCTTAAGTGTGAATATCTTTAAAAATAAGTTAACGGTTTATAAACTTCGAAGAAAAAAGCGTGTAAAAATGACAAATTTGTTGTAGTGAGTTTTCAGTATTCCTTTGATTTCTGCATAAGTGAGCTAGGTTTAATCAAACCTCTATACCAAGATGTCTTTTTATACGTTTTGCTATTGTGGATTGGAATAAAAGTTAGTCGACGTGCATCTTGAAGTAAATAAATGATTCTATGAATATGTTGAGTTAATTAGGCTGGTCACATTCGTGACCCAGGTCACCAGCGCCATGTCAGCTTTTCTCTCCAGCGACCAGACATGACCCGGGTGCTACAGTCGATGACCGACGTTTTTTTTCATCTTTTAATTCAAACATTTTAAACAACAAATTTAAAATTCATTAAAATTAAAATAAAAAAAACATTATAGTACGAAATTCAAATAAACATTAAAAACATTACGCAACTTATTCAAATAACGTTAAAAACATTACAAAACTATTCATCGCCTTCCTCATCGTCATCGTCACTATCGACTTGATTCACTTCATTGACATGATGTCGACGATTTCTCCAAATGTGTTCGACCAAATCAGATTTTAAGTTTTGATGAGTTGATGAGTCCATTGGCTCCTGAGTAACCACCAATGATTCTTCATGCGTTCTTAAGGGATCATGATCTTGGTGTCCCTCATCTTCGAACCATGTAGAACATATCGCCCGCTGCTTGTGTCGGATGATCATATTATGTAATATTGTAACATAATGGATTTCACATACACATCAAACCATAAACACAAGAGGCGTATAAGATGAGTTTTAGAGAGAGAAAGTTAGAGGTTTGGGAACTTTAGTGAGAGAAAGAAAAATCTTATTATGAGCTCCAACTCTCTACTTTGGGAGGTAGAGAGTATTTATAGTCTTACAATAAAACGCCACCTGCCGGGCTGTGGATCAGGCATACAGTTGGTAAAGACCCGTCCGTCCTCCACGGTGTTACATAACTAAATACTACATAACATTAAATAACTACGACTACGAGCTTTCTAACGATTACATATACTTGAGGTGACCGACAATTTAACTACGGGATTTTCCAAATCCTAACAATCTCCCCCTAAGGGAGGTCACCTCAAACACACATTAAGATTACATATAATACAAACAGATATTACATTGAGATTGTTCTTGGATTCTTGTTCATGTTCTTTGTTCAGTAGCTCGTAGTCTTTGATTCTTTATTTTTGCATGTTTGGATAATCTGAGTGGAGGTCTTTAACCGATCCACGGGATAATGAGTTTGAGTCACTTTGAGATCATCACCACATAAATCTCTAACTCATCCTTTGTGGTGTTGGTATTATGTGATGTTGTGACATTTGGACCGACATGCTCACATTCGGGATCATGATATATTCTCATCAGAGTAGCGGAAGCTTTCGTTGATTCATGATATTTGGCAAATGCCAGAAGCGTAAGCATGGAGTGAAAATATTAGAGTCATTGATGCACTAATCATGATTTCTTTGGAAATGAATGTGTTGTGTGAGCAAGCGCTATGGATTGACCACTTCATTCTCATCGACACCGCAACGTCGGGGTGTACATGCATAAGATAGTTAGCAATAAAGCGCACGAAAGTGTCTTTGATCACTTTCGTTGAATTGAGGTACACGCCCTACGGTTCCCCGTTGATCGTACAAGTACACCGTGATCGGAAGAATTCAAGAATCTCCTTGGACAGGGTTTCGCAAATGTTCTAGCCGTTTCAAACCGAACGTCTCAAAGAAGACAACACGGAGTGAGTGAACCAAATAATTGAGATTCATGATTGATAAAAGAGATTTGAAAACAATCGTATCGCTTAATAGAAATTTATTTTGCAATACAACGAAGGTTTTAATGAAAATCAATTATCAATCATAAACACCTTTTAATTTTAAATAAGTACACAGTCGATGTGCTAAAGAAAAGAGTTTTTTTAAGCACAACGACCGATTTTTCAAAGGTATCCGTCAATCCATAACCTGAACCAGGATTGATTCAAAAGATTGAATCGCCCCATTGTTTCTGTTCAGTTGCAACATGGTTGATCCATTGGATAGATCTCACATGCCACCTACCAGAAGCTTGTTTGAAGTTGGCTCCAGAAGGCTTTCCATCTTTATTGTGAATATGTATGCATATCACTCAGATGTTCTGGCAATACCACAAGGATAATGCGTAGGACCCATAAGATATAATCTCTTTCACATCAGGTGAAACAGAGAGTCGTCATTGAAAGTGTCCTAAAGAGATTTATATGATGATCTCGTGGCTCTAGACTCAATTGTGCATATTTGGTTCCTATGTCGAGACTAGGAGAGGCTCTTCTTCAATATCAACAAACTCTAAGAGAAGGTCTGCCTTCCATAGATAATGTCGGTTTCCCTGTGAGAATGAAACAAGTCCTTTTAAGAGGAACTTGAGTAGTTTGGAAAGTTGAAGTGCGTTCACTGGGTCCATGACGCCTTTGTCTTCAATACCGATGTTACCTTGGTAACCACCAAGAGTATATGAATTGAACCCTGCCTCTAAGGTTGAATTATTATAGGGCTATTTCTTTTCACCCTTTTCACATTCATTTCTTTTTCATTCTTCAACCCCTTTCAGTGCTTACCGAGACTTCATAACTAGAACCTTGTTGGGTTTATTCCGCATAGCTCAGCCTCAAATCGCGACTCTTCCCATATCTCACTTTTCTCCTTTTTTCATCATACCTAAGGACCTTTACACTATCTAGTGGATTGTCCCCGGGTAGATCCTCCTTCTCGGCGGATCATGGGACTCAACCTAACCTTATCATCCTTATATCACCATACATAAAGTAAAGTTGGTCGGTCTTTTTGGTATTGTTCATCTGCCATTGGAACCAATTGAAAACCATTTGAAAATCAATCAAGATACTTATGATATAGAATCAAAGCATTTTGTATCTTAATTGTTTTGATATTTTAGAAATGCTCCCCCTCAACATATGCATAAGAATTCAGAAATTGTTTAGCACATGGAGGCAAGAGATCTTTGAAATCGTTAGATTAAGAATGCAAAAGTCCAATCTTTTGATTAACATTTTCTAAAATGATCATCATCACTTCCCAATCAATTTGAGTAGAAAAAACATTTTGAGGAAGGATGAGGTTTTCAAAAGTTTGCTCCCCCTTAATATGTGCCACGAAGTTAGAAAGAGTTTTGCACATATTAGAGGGAACCCAAGACTTAGAGACAATTCAATCAATGCTTCAATAATTTGAGTTTAAAGTAGATGTTCCCCTCAACATGTGCATGGAAAATTTGAAATCGCTTGTCACATGCGGGGAGGAAAACATGCTAAACACTTATGAAACCATTTATCGAATTATCGCTTAAATCAAATTTAAATCACAAATTCTGCCCCGATCACAATTATCAAATCATTTGAGATTTGTGATCTCTGTAGATTTAAATTGATTTTGAAAGCTTTTAAGGAGAATTGTGACTTGATTATGAAAACGTTTTAACTGATAAGGATTTGGATTTTGAGACTTTAAACTCCATCGATTAAACATGCATGATTATCTTTTGAAAACATAATAATAGCCAAGGTCTTGAACCAATTGTATAAAACATTGTAAAACATTTAGAGTAGACCTTGCTCATTTAAGTGCTAATTGTTTGAAAAGAACACTTTTGATTTAATTGAAAAATCATTTTCCCTCAATCAATGACACTAAAGTCGCTGATTGATGAATTGATTTTTTGACACTTGATAAGTTCTTTTGATTTTCAAAAATAGAGTCCGAAGTGTTTTCAAAACAATTGAGTTTTCATAAGATTGCAAATATTTTTCAAAGGAATCATTAGAAGGAAAAATATTTGAAAATAAACATTTGTCTTGTAAGTGACAAACATTTGTTTTTAGAATCAGAGCATAAGGTTTGAAACATGAGATAAAGCTTAGCTCTGTTCTTTCTTTGAAAAGCGGGTTACTGCCTGAAATGACAGTAAACCATTGTTTTACTTTCTCATAATTTTTATTTTTATTTATTTATTTATTTATTTTTTTTTTTTTAACATTCGAACAACATCTAAAGTCCCGTGTCATTCTTTGTGTGACAGCACAAAGACCGTAGATATTATCGAATCGAGGTAAAAAAAATGAGAAAAAGACAATATTTTTTTTTGAAAGTTTTCCGAGTTTTTCAAAATTTTATGGATTTTTTGAAAGTTTTATATTTTTCTATTTGCTTTTTGAATAGATATATACAAAAAGATGGATGAAGAAAGACCTTTACTCATCGTCTTCCTCCTCAAGACGCTTGAGTGTTTCGTTGAAGGCTTTTCGAGCCAAGTCGTGGAAGAATAAACTCAAAACGTTCTCTTGGAAGAGCTTTGGTAAAGATGTCCGCTAACGGTATTCTGACTTCACAAAATAGAGTTCCACCACAACCGCTTCCACTTGCACCCCGATGAAATGATGTCTAAAGTCCATGTGTTTTGCTCTTGAGTGTTGTACGTTGTTGCATTATAGAGAGCAATAGCACTTTTATTATCACAGATGTGAGGGATTTTGTTGAATTCAAAGCCATAGTTCGATAATTGGGATCTCATCCATAGGATTTGAGCACAACAAGATGACATGGCTATGTATTCACAGAGGATATAGAAGTACTCATTTGTTTCTTTTGACGACCAGCTCACAAGCCGTTGGTACCTCACCAATGGCCACCGGATGCAAATTTATAAGATTCGTCATGCAGCCAAAGGAATTTCATGGCAACTGAGGGTGCCATTGGCCAAATCGCTATCATGGTTTGAGAATGTGGAGTCGAAACTTAGCATCACTAAATGCGTAGGAGATAAGGTTGAGTTCTCTCGCAGTTCGCTCGTAGTCGAGCACCGACATGGTGGAACAAACCACCGCACTGCAGGAGGAGAAGCCGCAAATGGATTATCTTGGGAAGAATTCGAGCAGCTACTAACCGAGGAGTATTGGCAGAAGGATGAAGTGCAGTAAACCCAAGCGGAATTCGGAACCATTTGATGGTAGGAGTGAAGTTGACAAGTACACGCCCGCTTTCGCCAATCACGAACTCGACCGTAATGGTTCCCCATATGGTCTCTTCAATGGAGAAGCTGATTGATCGATACATCCGGGTTTGATTCTCGAGATCGAGAGAGATGTCACCTCATCCAAGCCAACTACCCCGCAAGTCAGCGGGATGGCATACCGCTTGACTAATGACGGATCGGTCCAGAGAACTAGCAAAACAAACGACAATGGACGAAAACGACAGAGGATCACTGAAGCCGAGACCGTGACCAGCAGGACAAGCGGCAAATGGCGGAAACCAGAACTATGGAGCACGACATTCGTGAGCCGCCAGGAGGATATGTGTCCACATCCTAAGTGTACCGATGCAACCTCCATCACATAGGAAAGCGCCTAAGCGTAACGTGTGCGCAAGAAGGGCCACATTAGTCGCCTAATTGCTCGGAAATGGAAACCAGGACGGCATAACATGCTACGAGTGTGGAAGTCCGATCACCTTCGAACACATGTCCTAAGTGAATAGGGCACAAAAGTCCGAGCACCGGTAAGATGACTCAAGCAGTTAGCAAGACTTGATGAAGATAACCCAAAACCGTGGAGGCAATGCCTCGTACTGGGTCGAGCATACTTTGGGCACTAATGAAGCTCGCTAAGACACAAGCACCGCAGGACGGGTACATTCTTTTTGATCACCACCTTATTTCAAGTATTCTAATTCTAGTTCATGGCATTGATTAGTGTAGAACCTTGCATCATGAGCCTTAGTTTAATTGTTGTCTTCTCACTAATCTGAGCACCCCACTATTAGTATTGATTGGTTTAAATGATTTCAAACTCGAGCCAAGTTTTCAAAAGGTCTCTTACATACATGAGAAGCCATCTCTCTCCGACAACTTGTTTCCTAGCTTGATCTAGTGACAGTTCTTGTTTGATGAGTTGCGTAAAATCAAGTTAGAATCAAGTTGTTACTCAACTTATACAACTTAAACAAATGACCGTCAGTCGACAAGTTGTGAAAATTCACCAACCAAGTTTTTGAAGGCAAGCTCGAGAATGAGAAAGTTTGAACCATTAAAATGTACCTGTAGTATAGATTCGACCAATCTCGAGGACCAGATTCTTTTTAAGGTCGGCAGACTGTGACAATCCGTCAATTTCCTACCATATTTTGTCTATATGAATATGCGAGTTATTTGTTTTCTGACCATTATAACTCTTAAACGAGAAGTTATCTTGTGTTTTCTAAAGTCCCAGCACCAATGCGCACCGACACCATAATAAAATTGACGAAAATTTACTTTCAAATTTCAGTAATAATAATACCATAATATTTCGCCACAAAACGCCTCCCAAAAATATAAAATTTATAAAATACGGATACCCGAATAATATTCTACATAATTTAACATTATCCTGTACGGAACAAACTATACAGTACGGGGTACCGTTAATAACAATAAAACAAGTAATAAAAATACTCCTAGCCGACTCTATTTTCTTTCTTCTGTCTCCCCTAGCACGCCCCTCCCCTACCTCCTAACTTAAATCTTTCTTCTCCTGGAAAAGATATTCACACCATCCTCATCTCCAAAGTCACAACCTTCCATTTTAATGATAAATCCTTTCTACCCTCCTCCAAATTAATCCTGAGTCTACCTCATAGATGCCATACGTGGATGAGAGAGATGTGATGGAAGCTTAAAATAGGTGAAAACATGTTTGAAGATTCGAAAGGGGTCACAAATATATTCCTAGTCACTCATCTACAAAGAGATTCAAGCTCAGAAGAAAAAAAATTCATCAACTTCTTATTCCACTCGAAAAATTAGGGTTTGGTAAATCAAAGGGGTTTTTGAAATTGATTGAGGGGTTTTATTCTTGGGTGAAAGAGGAAGCTATCCCAGAAGTTAATTGGTCTAAATCAAACCGGGTCACCTCCAATTGGAGTTTTTGTGTTCGGTTCATCATTCCACTCGACCCATTCTTGATTCTTGTAAGAATAATTATTTTTCTACTCTTGGTTTTGATTTCATTGTGATATGTCTATATGAAGCAATACTTTTTGTAAATTTTCCAATTCTTCATGTCGAATGATATACTTATTCATATATGAGATTCATGACAATTTTAAGTCAAGATGTTGTAGTTATGATGACGTTGGGTAACAATAAAAAGAAGAAAAAGAAACATGAAACTTATAAAATAGATAACTTTGGAAAATTCAATTCATGTTAAAAATCGGCTATGTGGTTCTAGTGCTTATTTAGTCTTGGCCTATTATTTTTTTTTTGGACTTATGTTGTTCTCCAACCCAGGATAGTCATCTGGCTATTGATAAATTTTTGGTCACCACTTAATATACTCTCGACTTGACAATGTTTCTTAATTCCTATATGAGTTTTAGTAACTGATTCTGTTTTTGGTTTAAACTTTTAATTGGATTTTTGTTCCTGGTAAAGTTGTTCTAGTCTTCAGCTAAAAAGCACATTTAGTTTTCGACTCACGTTTAGTTTTCGGTTTAAGGTCATGCCTTTTTGGGTGGTGGTTAGTTTGTACGAGTCTTGTTGCCCTTCGATTCAAGTCCTTAACTCGAGTAATTCACGTCATTCCAACCTTTTCGTTTTTGTCAAGTCACCAAGTGCGTTTATATTCCTTGCATTCTATGTTTCAAAACTGCCAATACTCAAGATTTTGTTTTTGCAAAACTATTTCAAAGTTTTATAAAGGGTGCGTTCAGTTGTACTCTACAACAAGCCCAGCCCAAGTGTTAAATAAGAAGTGCATGTGTGTGACAGTTGGGCCGAAGCCTACTTTCTATGAGGCTCCATTTGGTTATAAACCGCTCATCGCGTGTTTGGTCGCTTTTTTGTCTCGGGTTTTCCTTGACTCGTCCCGCTTCATTTGGCTCGTCTTTGTCTAGTTCAACTCTCCTCACATAACCCCATTAATCCATTAATGAAACTCCGGACATACCATTTGCACTCGATTCGTCCACATGCTATGATATTAAACGTGATATACAATATATCATTAGACGCAAAGCAAATAACCAACGAAAGCAAAATTGGAAAACAAATATTCAAAATGAGTTTATTAGAAAATGTTCACACTTCTAATTATTACAATATAAACTTGTAAACTTACTCTTGCAATTGTTTAATGGGACATTTAAAACTTGATAAAACTCATTATAAAACTCTTAACATTATTCACCACGATCAAATAAAGTGTACACCCGAGTCATGCCAAAATTTTTATTGACATATAAACTAATTTACAATTTCATAACGAAATATATTCCTTGAAAATGTATGTATTAATAGAAATATATTTATTTAAACTATACATGGTGCTTTTCTAATGCAAAATTCATATAAAAATTATATTAAACATTAATCAGTGCCACACAAGCAACAATAACACAAAACACTTTAAAACTTTTAAATTTATTTATTTAAACTCATCGAGTCTTGAACATAAGTCTGTAAACTAAACTTGTCATTCTAATCTAGGTCGCGTGTCGGTGCCAACCAATAATTCTATTTGACTGCTGCTTTAGACTGCTAATTGCCAAGGTGAGTATTCATGCTTTTTATCTTGCTATTACTTATTTGGGGTGAAATGCATGAATATAAACTTAAATTGTTTTCCTGAACTGTTGGATATATTTTGAACCATTAGACTTAATTATAAATTTATGACTTGTTTGAACCTGATGGACCGTACGTCTCTGACCTAAAGTCTCCGCTCGAGCACTCACGAAGTCTCCCATGTTCGAAAGCAGTCTTAATTGATAGTATATAATAGTTGTTATGATGTACTGCTCGTACATTGCATTGTTAGTCCCCTATTGGTTTGCCGTCGACTCAATTATATGTACTGCTCGCACGGCTTCCTTGTGTGGATGAGGGTAGTATGGATAGCCGCTATTAGAGTCGGCCAACCTCTCGTTCTGCCTTCAATGAACGCATATTATTTATTTTAGTGGGCTTTGTCGCATAACTTTATTATATACGAGGCGTTATTGCATTATTTACTAGACTTAAAATATGGAAGTGTATATGAATTCATATGTTACAAGTCTTGTATGGGCGGGATTTGTAACATAGTGAGTTGACAGATATTTGCCAAAGGACCTTCAAAATCGGTATTTTATTTTACATAAACCGTGTACTCAGCATCACCAACTATTTTCATAGTTGACCTGCTTTCTCATGCATTTCATGTGATCGTTGTTTTAGCTTATATTATGAAGATTTTAAATAAAGGAGTCGTCACAGTTATCCGGTCGTCATGTACTAAAATGTTATCCTTTGGAAGTCAAACTTTATGTCTAAATTGCCAAGGTCGCCTAAGCTAGAACCCTGTTGTAATGTTACAATATTCTTTTAATTTAAATTATGGTATTGTACTATATCTCGCGATGTATTATTGATTATGTTACACTCGCTTTCAACCGGCTGGTGTGATTGGTGGTCAGAGCCGAGGTTATAGAATGCCGTTTTATAAAATAAAAATCGCAACTATAACCAAAATAAAATTTTTCTTAAAACATGGAAACATCATATGAGTGCATCAGCATCAAAGATATTGTCGTTACTCCTAAATTATGTACATAGCCTTTTACACCTATGCATAATTCGAGGAATCATAGGATGATGGGATTAGTAGCCTCTAATGTTTTGGTCGAGTCTTAAAGAGTCCGATCACCGAACTGCATTAGTCGGCGTGAGTATGCATACCATGTTTATATGTCCACTAATACCTTATACATTTTATGTATGCATTCTTCTTTCTATATATTATGACCTAGGCTAAGCACGCCTTGTTCCCGTCCACATTACACTTCATCACTACCGCCGTCACACATCATCCATCCGCCATGACTCACTCAACCAAATGCCTTGGCCTATCGTAGAATCATGACTACAAGGAACACCCGTTCAGGAAGCATCAACAATGAAGCCCCGCTATAGAGACGCCGGATTGGCGGATCTCCTCACCTCAGACATCGCATTACTGATGCGGGACAGATGCCAATGAGGGAGTTTGGGTACCGTCGACCAATGGCCACGGATGCAGCCTATAAGACTTTCATGTCATGGCGCCACGCCCAAAGTGAATTTCATGGCACCGGGGTTACTGGCCCTGCCATCATGGTTTGAGAATGGAGTCAAACTTAATCACTAAATGTGCAGAGGGAGATAAGGTTGAGTTCTTCTCCGCAGTCTGCCTGCTTCTTGAAGTCGAGCACATGAATGGTGGAACAACCAAATGCACTGCAGGGAGAGAAGTTCAAAATGGATTTATCTTGGGAAGAATTCAAGAAGCTACTAAGCGAGTGAGTATCGCAGGAAGGATGAAGCGAAACTGGAAGCGAATTCCGGAACCATTTGATGGTAGGAGTGGAAGTTGACAAGTACACGTTCGCCAATCTGAATCGAACGTAATGGTTCCCATATGGTCTCTACACCGTGGAGAAGCTCGATTGATCGATATCCGAGGTTTGATTCCCCGAGATCGAGAGATGTCACCTCATCCAAGCCAACTTACCCTCGCAAGCCGCGGGATGGCATACCGCCGACTAATGACGTGGATCGTCCGGAGAACTGAAGCAAAACAAACGACAAATGGACCAAAAGCTTACGAGGATCACCATACCAATACGGTAAGACGCCGAGACCGTGACCGCCAGACAAGCGGCACAGTAACCGGAACTATGGAGCGACATCTCACTCAGAGCCAGAGGATATGAGTCCACATCCTAAGTGTACTCGATGCAACCTCCATCACATAGGGAACCGCCCTAAGTGTAACGCGGAAGACGGGCCATTAGTCGGAATTGCTCGGACAAAAATGGAAACTGGGACGAAGCAACATGCTACGAGTGTGGAAGTCCGGATCACCTTCTAACACATGTCCTAAGTCGAATAGCACAAAAGTGAGCATCCAGGTAGCACGACTCGCGTTAGCACTTGATCATTGAAGATAACCCAAACCGAGGTAATGTCGCCCACTTTTGGTCGAAAGCATACTTGGGCACTAATGAAGCTCGCTAAGACACTGCTAAGCACTTCAGTGGGTACATTCTTTTGATCACCCACCTTATTTCAAGTACTTCTAATTCTAGTTCATGGCATTGATTAGTGTAGAACCTCGCATCATGAGCCTTAGTTTAATTGTTGTCTCTCTCACTAATCCGAGCACCCCACTATTAGTATTGATTGGTTTAAATGATTTCAAACTCGAGCCAAGTTTTCAAAAGGTCTCTTACATACATGGTAAGTCATCTCTCCCGACAACTTGTTTCTTAGCTTGATCTAGTGACAGTTCTTGTTTGATGAGTTGCGAAAATCAAGTTAGAATCAAGTTGTTACTCAACCTATACAACTTAAACAAATGACCGGTCAGATCGACAAGTTGTGAAAATTCACCAACTAAGAGTCTTTTGAAGGCAAGGCTCGAGAATGAGAAAGTTTGAACCATTAAAATGTACCAGTAGTATAGATTCGACTGAATCTCGGATCGAGATTCTTTTAAAGGTCAGACTGTGACAATCCGTCAATTTCCGGCTATTATTTATATCGAATATGCGAAGTTATTTATTTTCCGACCATTATAACTCTTAAACGAGAAGTTATCTTGTGTTTTCTAAAGTCCCGCACCACACGCTGCATCGACACCATAATAAAATTTACGTAAAATTTACTTTCAAATTTCAAAGTAATAATAATACCATAATATTTCGCTGCCAAAACGCCTCCCGAAAATATAAAATTTATAAAATGACATACCCGAATAATATTCTACATAATTTAACATTATCCCTGCATCGAACAAACTATACAAGACGTGGGGTACCAAGTAATAACAATAAAACAAGTAATAAAAATACTCCTAGTCGACTCTATTTTCTTTCTTCTGCCTCCCTAGCACCTCTAAACTTAAATCTTTCTTCTCCTGGAAAAGATATTCACACCATCCTCATCTCCAAAGTCACAACCTTCCATTTTAATGATAAATCCTTTCTACCCTCCTCCAAATTAATCCCAGCTCCTACCTCATAGATGCCATACATGGATGAGAGATGTGATGGAAGCTAAAATAGGTGAAAACATGTTTGAAGATTCGAAGTGGGGTCACAAATATATTCCTAGTCACTCATCTATAAGAGATTCAAGCTCGGAAGAAAAAAATTCATCAACTTCATTCCACTCGAAAAATTAGGGTTTGGTAAATCAAAGGGCTTTTTGAAATTGATTGAGGGGTTTTATTCTTGGGTGAAAGAGGAAGCTATCCCAGAAGTTAATTGGTCTAAATCAAACCGGGTCACCTCCAATTGGAGTTTTTGTGTTCGGTTCATCATTCCACTCGACCCATTCTTGATTCTTGTAAGAATAATTATTTTTCTACTCTTGGTTTTGATTTCATTGTGATATGTCTATATGAAGCAATACTTTTTGTAAATTTTCCAATTCTTCATGTCGAATGATATACTTATTCATATATGAGATTCATGACAATTTTAAGTCAAGATGTTGTAGTTATGATGACGTTGGGTAACAATAAAAAGAAGAAAAAGAAACATGAAACTTATAAAATAGATAACTTTGGAAAATTCAATTCATGTTAAAAATCGGCTATGTGGTTCTAGTGCTTATTTAGTCTTGGCCTATTATTTTTTTTTTGGACTTATGTTGTTCTCCAACCCAGGATAGTCATCGGTTGATAAATTTTTGGCCACCACTTAATATACTCTCGACTTGACAATGTTTCTTAATTCCTATATGAGTTTTAGTAACTGATTCTGTTTTTGGTTTAAACTTTTAATTGGATTTTTGTTCCTGGTAAAGTTGTTCTAGTCTTCAGCTAAAAAGCACATTTAGTTTTCGACTCACGTTTAGTTTTCGGTTTAAGGTCATGCCTTTTGGGTGGTGGATTTGTATGAAGTCTTGTTGCCCTTCGATTCAAGTCCTTAACTCGAGTAATTCACGTCATTCCAACCTTTTCGTTTTTGTCAAGTCACTCGCGTTTATATTCCTTGCATTCTATGTTTCAAAACTGCCAATACTCAAGATTTTGTTTTTGCAAAACTATTTCAATGTTTTATAAAGGGTGCGTTCAGTTGTACTCTACAACAAGCCCAGCCCAAGTGTTAAATAAGAAGTGCATGTGTGTGACAGTTGGGCCGAAGCCCATTTCTATGAGGCTCCATTTGGTTATAAACTGCTCATCAGGGCGTGTTTGGTCGTGCTTTGTCTCGGGTTTTCCTTGACTCGGTCCCGTTTCATTTGGCTCGTCTTTGTCTAGTTCAACTCTCCTCACATAACCCCATTATCGACATACGATAAATCCGTGACATACCATTTGCACTCGATTCGTCCACATGCTATGATATTAAACGTGATATACAATATATCATTAGACGCAAAGCAAATAACCAACGAAAGCAAAATTGGAAAACAAATATTCAAAATGAGTTTATTAGAAAATGTTCACACTTCTAATTATTACAATATAAACTTGTAAACTTACTCTTGCAATTGTTTAATGGGACATTTAAAACTTGATAAAACTCATTATAAAACTCTTAACATTATTCACCACGATCAAATAAAGTGTACACCCGAGTCATGCCAAAATTTTTATTGACATATAAACTAATTTACAATTTCATAACGAAATATATTCCTTGAAAATGTATGTATTAATAGAAATATATTTATTTAAACTATACATGGTGCTTTTCTAATGCAAAATTCATATAAAAATTATATTAAACATTAATCAGTGCCACACAAGCAACAATAACACAAAACACTTTAAAACTTTTAAATTTATTTATTTAAACTCATCGAGTCTTGAACATAAGTCTGTAAACTAAACTTGTCATTCTAATCTAGGTCGGTATGCGGTTTGCTTAACCAATAATTCTATTTTGACTGCTGCTTTAGACTGCTAATTGCCAAGGTGAGTATTCACAGCCCCCTTTTTACTGCTTTACTTATTTGGGGTGAAATGCATGAATATAAACTTAAATTGTTTTCCTTGAACTGTTTGATATATTTTGAACCCTTAGACTTAATTATAAATTTATGACTTGTTTGAACCTGATGGACCGTGCACTCGCCTTGACCTCAAAGTCTCCCCGCTCGAGCACGCCCAGTCTCCCATGTTCGATCTTAATTGATAGTATATAATAGTTGTTATGATGTATATTGCTCTACATTCGCATTGTTAGTCCCCTATTGGTTTGCCGTTAAGCACTCATCTTAATTATACGCACCGTTCATAAATGCGGCTTCCTTGTGTGGGCGAGAGGTAGTATGGATAGCGCTATTAGAGGTCGGCCAACCTCTCGCCTCCTGCTCACAACGGCATATTATTTATTTTAGGGCTTTGCGTCATACTTTTATTATATCTGAGGCGTTATTGTGCATTGTCTACTAGACTTAAAATATGGAAGTGTATGTGAATTCATATGTTACAAGTCTTGTATGGGCAGGATTTGTAACATAGTGAGTTGACAGACATTTGCCAGTCGGACCTTCAAAAATCGTATTTTTTATTTTACATAAAACATGTGTACTCACCAACTATTTTCATAGTTGACCCGTTTTCTCATGCATTTCCGGTGATCGTTGTTTAGCTTATATTATGAAGATTTTAAATAAAGGAGATCGATGCACAAGTTATCGGGTCGAGTCATGTACTAAAATGTTATCCTTTGGAAGTCAAACTTTATGTCTAAATTGCCAAGGTTGGCTAGAACCTTGTTGTAATGTTACAATATTTCTTTTAATTTAAATTATGGTATTGTACTATATCTCTTTGCGATGTATATTGATTATGTTTACACCTCGGCGTTTCCGCCTCAGGCTTGTATGATTGGTGCTCGGTAGGGTTATAGTGAATGCCGGTTTTATAAAATAAAAAGTAGCAAACTATAACCAAAATAAAATTTTCTTAAAACATGGAAACATCATGCAATTAGACTAGCATCGCATTGCATCGTTACTCCTAAATTATACCTGCATAGCACAGCTTTATGCATAATCGGGGAGGTCATAGGATGATGGGATTAGTAGCCTCGGATTATGTTTGGTCAGAATCTTAAAGAAGTCGATCACACAGGCTGCATTAGTCGCGTGGGTATGCATACCATGTTTATATGTCCACTATACCTTATATACATTTTATGTATGCATTCTTCTTTCTATATATTATGACGGTTAGGCTAAGCGCGTCCTTGTTCCCGTCACATTACACTCACTACATGCGTCCCACATCATCCGCCATGACTCGCTCGACCAAATGCCTTGGCTATCGTAGAATCATGACTACAAGGAACACCCCGTTCGGAAGCATCAACAATGAAGCCCCGAGCGATCTTTGCTGGATTGGCGGATCTCCTCCGCTCAGTTATCGCACACACATTGATCACGGGGCGAGCCAATGAGGAGCGGTACCTCGACCCAGTGGCGCGGATGCGGCTATAAGACTTCGTCATGTCAGGCCAAAGGAATTTCATGGCGCTGAGGGTGCCATTGGCTTGCTATCATGGTTTGAGAATGTGGAGTCGAAACTTAGCATCACTAAATGCGAGAGGGAGATAAGGTTGAGTTCTCTGCAGGGCTGCCGAGTGAGCAACTGACATGGTGGAACAACCAACCGGACCGGAGGGAGAGAAGCATGCAATGGATTATCTTGGGAAGAATTCAAGAAGCTACTAGCGGGAGTATTGCGGGAAGGATGAAGTCCGGCTGGGCGAGGATGCGGAACCATTTGATGGTAGAGGTGGAAGTTGACAAGTACAGCGGCCAGCTTTCACGGCCCGGCCGAATGGTTCCCGTATGGTCTCTCTGTGGAGAAGGTGATTGATGCGATACATCGAGGTTTGATTCACGAGATCGGGAGAGATGTCACCTCATCCAGCCAACTACCGCAGGCTAACGTAGGGGATGGCATGTAGCTTGACTAATGGCGTGATGGTCCGGAGAACTAGCAAAACAAAGCGACAATGGGCCGAAAGCGGCGGAGGATCACCAAGGAAGCGAGACCGGGACCCGGCGAGGACAAGCGGCGGCCGAGTAACCGGGAACTATGGAGCGACTGGGAGCGCGGGGAAGGGGACCTCGTCCATCTAAGTTAACTTCGATGCAACCTCCATCACATAGAAGCGCCTAAGTGTAGCGTGTGCGAGGAAGGCGGGCGCATTAGTCGGAATGCTCAGGACGAAAAATGGAAACCAGGGGCGAGAGGCTAACATGCTACGAGTGTGGAAGTGGGATCACAGCCGGAACACATGTCCTAAGTTGAATAGGGCACAAAAAGTCGAGACGGTAGCATGACTCGCGTTAGCACTTGATGAATAGCAACGAACCGTAGAGGCAATGTCGTATTTCGGGTCGAGCATACTTCTTGGGCACTAATGAAGCTCGCTAAAGACACAAGCTTACGTAGTGGCCATTTTACTGATCACCCACCTTATTTCAGTACCTTCTAATTCTAGTTCATGGCATTGATTAGTGTAGAACCTTGCATCATGAGCCTTAGTTTAATTGTTGTCTTCTCACTCAGGCACCCCACTATTAGTATTGATTGGTTTAAATGATTTCAAACTCGAGCCAAGTTTTCAAAAGGTCTCTTACATACATGAGAAGCCATCTCTCTCCGACAACTTGTTTCCTAGCTTGATCTAGTGGCGGTTCTTGTTTGATGAGTTCACGAAAATCAAGTTAGAATCAAGTTGTTACTCAACCTATACAACTTAAACAAATGACGGTCGGATCGACAAGTTGTGAAAAATTCACCAACTAAGAGTCTTTTGAAGGCAAGGCTCGAGAATGAGAAAGTTTGAACCATTAAATGTGCGCTGTAGTATAGGCGAATTTGAATCTCGAGGGCGAGATTCTTTTTAAAATTTGTATTTGTGACAATCCGTCAATTTCCGGCTATTATTTATAGAATATGCGAGTTATTTATTTTCGACCATTATAACTCTTAGCGAGAGTTATCTTGTGTTTTCTAAAGTCCCGGCACCACGCAGCGTCTGAAACACCATAATAAAATTTACGTAAAATTTACTTTCAAATTTCAAAGTAATAATAATACCATAATATTTCGCTCGTCAAAACGTCTCCGAAAATATAAAATTTATAAAATACGGATACCCGAATAATATTCTACATAATTTAACATTATCCTGTACGGAACAAACTATACTGATCACGAGTACCGTTAATAACAATAAAACAAGTAATAAAATACTCTAGCCGACTCTATTTTTCTTTTTCGTCTCCCTAGCACGCCCTCCTACACTCCTAACTTAAATCTTTCTTTCTCACGGAAAGATATTCACACCATCCTCATCTCCAAAGTCACAACCTTCCATTTTAATGATAAATCCTTTCTACCCTCCTCCAAATTAATCCTGAGTCTACCTCATAGATGCCATACGTGGACGAGAGAGATGTGATGGAAGCTTAAAATAGGTGAAAACATGTTTTGAAGATTCGAAAGGGGTCAAATATATTCCTAGTCAACATCTATATAAGAGATTCAAGCTCGGAAAACATTTCTTATTCCACTCGAAAAATTAGGGTTTGGTAAATCAAAGGGGTTTTGAAATTGATTGAGGGTTTTATTCTTGGGTGAAAGGAAGCTATCGAAGTTAATTGGTCTAAATCAAACCGGGTCACCTCCAATTGGAGTTTTTGTGTTCGGTTCATCATTCCACTCGACCCATTCTTGATTCTTGTAAGAATAATTATTTTTCTACTCTTGGTTTTGATTTCATTGTGATATGTCTATATGAAGCAATACTTTTTGTAAATTTTCCAATTCTTCATGTCGAATGATATACTTATTCATATATGAGATTCATGACAATTTTAAGTCAAGATGTTGTAGTTATGATGACGTTGGGTAACATAAAAGAAGAAAAAGAAACATGAAACTTATAAAATAGATAACTTTGGAAAATTCAATTTCATGTTAAAATCGGCTATGTGGTTCTAGTGCTTATTTAGTCTTGGCCTATTATTTTTTTTTTGGACTTATGTTGTTCTCCAACCGGGATAGTCATCGGTTGATAAATTTTTGGTCACCATAATATACTCGACTTGACAATGTTTCTTAATTCCTATATGAGTTTTAATGCGATTACTTTTTTGGTTTAAACTTTTAATTGATTTTTGTTCTGGTAAAGTTGTTCTAGTCTTACTAAAAGCACATTTAGTTTTCGACTCACGTTTAGTTTTCGGTTTAAGGTCATGCCTTTTTGGGTGGTGGTTAGTTTGTACGAGTCTTGTTGCCCTTCGATTCAAGTCCTTAACTCACGAGTAATTCACGTCATTCCAACCTTTTCGTTTTTGTCAAGTCACTCGCGTTTATATTCCTTGCATTCTATGTTTCAGCTGCAATACTCGATTTTGTTTTGCAAAACTATTTCAAAGTTTTATAAAGGGTGCGTTCAGTTGTACTCTACAACAAGCCCAGCCCAAGTGTTAAATAAGAAGTGCATGTGTGTGACAGTTGGGCCGAAGCCCATTTCTATGAGGCTCCATTTGGTTATAAAGCTCTCATCGAGCGTGTTTGGTCGTGCTTTGTCTCGGGTCTTCCTCGACTCGATTCCGTTTCATTCGGCTCATCTTTGTCTAGTTCAACTCTCCTCACATAACCCCATTACCGACATACGATAAACCAATGACATACCATTTTCGATTCGATCACATGCTATGATATTAGCGTGATATACAATATATCATTAGGCCAAAGCAAATAACCACGAAAGCAAAATTGGAAAACGAGTATTCAAAATGAGTTCATTAGAAAATGTTCACACTTTTAATTATTTCCATATAAATTTGTAAACTTACTCTTGAAATTGTTTAACGGGACATTTAAAACTTGATAAAACTTATTATAAAACTCTTAACATTATTCACCATGATCAAATAAAGTGTACACCCGAGTCATGCCAAAATTTTTATTGACATATAAACTAATTTACAATTTCATAACGAAATATATTCCTTGAAAATGTATGTATTAATAGAAATATATTTATTTAAACTATACATGGTGCTTTTCTAATGCAAAATTCATATAAAAATTATATTAAACATTAATCAGTGCCACACAAGCAACAATAACACAAAACACTTTAAAACTTTTAAATTTATTTATTTAAACTCATCGAGTCTTGAACATAAGTCTGTAAACTAAACTTGTCATACTAATCTAGGTCGCGTGTCGGTGCCAACCAATAATTCTATTTGACTGCTGCTTTAGACTGCTAATTGCCAAGGTGAGTATTCACAGCCCCCTTTTTACTGTTTTACTTATTTGGGGTGAAATGCATGAATATAAACTTAAATTGTTTTCCTTGAACTGTTTGATATATTTTGAACCCTTAGACTTAATTATAAATTTATGACTTGTTTGAACACGATGGACCGTCGTCCTTGACCTAAAGTCTCCCGTTGAACCTGCAAGTCTCCCATGTTAGGGCAGATCTTAATTGATAGTATATAATAGTTGTTATATGCTGTTCGCATTACATTAGCATTGTTAGTCCCTATTGGTTTTGCATTCGCACTCCAATTATCATTACCGTTAAATGCGGCTTCCTTGTGTGGGCATTAGGTAGTATGGATAAGCTATTAAATTCGGCAACCTCTCGTTCCCCTGTCTCACAGCATATTATTTATTTTAGGGGCTTTGCCGCATACTTTATTATATCTGGCGTTATTGTGCATTGTCTACTAGACTTAAAATATGGAAGTGTATGTGAATTCATATGTTACAAGTCTTGTATGGGCAGGATTTGTAACATAGTGAGTTAATGAGGACATTTGCGGTCAGGACCTTCAAAAATCGGTATTTTTATTTTACATAAAACACATTGTACTCACAACTATTTTCATAGTTTACCCGTTTTCTCATGCATTTCAGGTGATCGTTGTTTAGCTTATATTATGAAGATTTTAAATAAAGGGCGTCACAAGTTATGCAGGTCGCTCATGTACTAAAATGTTATCCTTTGGAAGTCAAACTTTATGTCTAAATTGCCAGGTGCGGCTAGAACCTTGTCGTAATGTTACAATATTTCTTTTAATTTAAATTATGGTATTGTACTATATCTCTTTGCGATGTATATTGATTATGTTACACCTCGCGTTTCCGCCTCCGGCGGGGTGTGACAGTGGTCCTCATCCAGCTTAGTACGTTCAATCATGGGAGTGTCAACGGTGTCACATGAAACAAATCCAAATTTCTTTAAAATCTCATTTGCATATTTAGATTGATTTATAAAAATGCCTCCGGGACTTTGTGAAATTTGTAATTCCAAGAAAAATGACATTTGTCCCATCATTGACATTTGAAATTTGGAACCCATTTCTTTTGAAAAGCGATCACATTCATTGGGGTCGGTCGAGGCAAAAATAATATCATCAACATAAATTTGAACGTGAATTAAATGTTTGCGACTTCACGATGAACAATGTCGGATCAACTGCTCCTTTGCTGAATCCGGTGGATAGAAGAAACTTTGATAGAGTATCATACCATGCCCTTGGAGCTTGCTTTAAACCGTAAAGAGCCTTCTTGGCGATAGATGAGTAGGATGCTCGGATTCACAAAGCCGGGTTGGGCGTATCACGACTTCTTTGAGATCTCCGTTAGAAAGCGTCGTCTTTACATCCATTTTGATAGACTACCATGTTCTTACTTGCGGCGTAGCCAAGAAGATTGATTGCCTCGATCGAGCAACATGAGCAAATGATTCTTTAAAGTCAATACCCTCCTCTTGACGGTATCCTTTTGCAACCAATCGAGCCTTGTTCTTTAAGACATCACCATGCTCATCAAGTTTCACTTTGAAGATCCATTTTAGAGCAATGATCATAGCACAATCTGGAGCGGGTACTAATTCCCATACATCAAGTCGATCAAACTCATGAATTTCTTCTTGCAAGGCATTGAACGGCAGATCTTCATTCATGGCGGTTTTAATGTCTTTTGGTTCGACCTTAGAAGTCACGGAGTTGAAGAAGCACCATAAGGCATCGGTTGCAAATTGTTTCGGTGTGGATCTTGGGCGAGGGGTTTCCAATGATTTTTTCTAATGGGTGATCATGTGTCCATTTTCTAAGGTGTTCATGTGGTTGTTGTTGTGGAGCTGAAGTAGCAGGTCGATATCTCGATGAAGATGGTTGATGATGATTCGAGCAAATATGTTTTCATATGGAGCATCTTGGGGTAGCAAAGGATTAACTTCATCAATGATGCCAGAAACAATTCCATGATGTACATTCGATGATTGATGATTTGTTGATGAGGCAGTGATCGGCGTAAACTTCTGACTTAATGATATTGAGACTGAAGGGTTGACTTCATTCACAGGGATAGAAGCAGCCTCTGTTGATGGAATTGGCATTTCATCAGCACTTGGTTCCTAGTGTTCATCAAACATTGGATCTAACAATTTCTTTAAATCATCTTCTGATGGAGGTACATAAGGAGTTCTTTGGAAATGAGTTTGGTACAAGGGATGAACCAATGGGACTTTTTGAAGTGCGGGTCAGGCTGGATTGTCGGGGAGCCATTTGACGGTCGACTCATCGAGCGTACGTGAATTGTTTCCATGATATTTCGGGTTCTTTGTTGTAGATTCGGTAACCCTTCTTGTTTGGTGTAGCAAGCAGTGGCAATGGCTTCAGCCCATAGAAACATTGAAACCTTTGAATAAATTAGCATTTGATGTGAGTGTTTGAGGAGAGACGTGATGGTGAATTGGTTGTGTCTAAACTAGGTTCTTGGATTTGTTGGCTATTTTTGTTTGTTTGTTTTTTTTTTTGGTTTCGGTACGAGATGGTTTTAACAGCTTCATTTCTTCTCGTTTTCTTTGAGTAAACAATCCATGGGCTGATGATGTTTCATAAACTGAGGTCGAGAGAGTTGTTTGGTATATTGGTTTGGTCAAAGTCTTGGTCAGGTTACGCATAAGCTTTTCATTTCTTCTTCTTCTAATCTTCTGACTTTATGCGTAAAGTAGTCTTACACATAACTATTCTTAGCGTAAAATAACTATTCTTATGCGTAACATGAAAACCTTATGCGTAAGCATAGTTCTTATGCATAACCAGGCTTATGCGTAAGCTTAAGCTTATGTGTAAAAGCCTTACGCGT
The DNA here is from genome assembly GCA_910596185.1 of Chrysanthemum makinoi. Taxonomy (NCBI): domain Eukaryota; kingdom Viridiplantae; phylum Streptophyta; class Magnoliopsida; order Asterales; family Asteraceae; genus Chrysanthemum; species Chrysanthemum makinoi. The sequence continues at coordinate 164,852,204 of OU343216.1, read as the reverse complement.
AACTGTTCCTACGCATAACTTCACAGTTATGCGTAATATCTCTGAAGATGGCTCCTTAGGCGTAGAACTAGGGTATTGACCCGTTTTGACTTTTTTCCGGCGATTTTTTCCGATCAGATTTCCGATTAGCTTTAAAGATACCCAGAAAAGTTATATAAAAATTGCAGA
>OU343216.1:164804956-164851936 GCA_910596185.1 Chrysanthemum makinoi | reverse complement strand
ATGAACTACGAATTGAATTATGAGATGATATGTTAAGGGATATTGTGAACTGATTACGAAAACATTACGATTTGGAGATATGATTTATGATTTTGGAAAATGAGATATGATTATTGGTTTTGGAAAATGAGATATGATTATTGGTTTTGGAAAATGAGATATGATTATTGGTTTTGGAAAGTGAGATGTGATTATCGAGATATTACAGAATTTGATTTGAGTAAACGATATATTATGATTTTTGAGTTTTAACTCGATTGATTTGATATGTGATTATGTGATGGAACGAAACTTATGATTTTGAACTCGATTGATTTGATATGTGATTATGTGATGGAACAGAACTTATGTGTTTTATTTAAAGGCATATTTTGAGTAATGCGGTACCTACACTTATACCTATTTGATATGTGATATATGTTTTGGTTGAGTTAATGCGCTTGTTAGAACTAGTTGTTTTCGAACACTTATACCTACCCTATGCCATTGTCACAGACTATGCCTTCACTAGCTTTTGATGTATCTGAGGAGGTCCTTGTTGTAGCTAGTTCGCCAAAGATTGACTCTCATGACAGCCAAGCAGGTGATCCTTATGAGATCGCCCGTCACACTAGTTCATCATCATCAGATCGTCCTAGTTCTTCTAGGCAACTCACTTTACATCGTTTTAGCGCAAGCAGACTCTAGGCTTGCTTATAGCACTTCCCGCATGTCTGTGAGACCACCATCATCACCTATCCATTTAGCAGCCCACTCTCCTCTGTCATCACCACCAGTATCATCATGTCTTAGGAGGCCTAGATCTCCTAGTGTACCACTTCGTGATTTACCAGCACAGAGACTCAACTCATGGACTCTCCCCCCTATGGATGAGGGCGAGGAGGAGCATGAGGTCGAGGAGGAGGATGAGATTGAGGAGCAGAATGTTGATGAGGATGAGGATCCTCAGGAGGAGGATGATGAGGATATCCCTGAAGGGGGTACTCCTTCATTGCAGAGTCCCTGACATTCTCCAGACCAGTTCTCTTTGATGAGCCTGAGTCCCATGGACAACCTTTAGACATTGACTCGCCACCTTACTCACCTTATATAGGTAGCCCGTTAGGATCCTAGATACCATCGGAGATTGTTTCGAGCCCGAGGAGTACGGGATCGGGTCTGATGGGGAGAGGATTACCGTGGTACTAGACTTAGTCACTGACGAGCTTGGTTGGAGTATCTAGGGCTAGTATTGTGATCCGAGTGTTGATATGGGTACCGTAGTCGAGGACTAGGGTTTGTGTATGATGGTATGTCGAGCCCATGAGCGTTTGGGGATTCATGGAGGGTTCGCGATGAGTCTACACTGATAGAGCGATTTAGCGTAGGATTGGTGAGTTGGAGAGAGAGGTCGCAGAGCTTAAGAGTGATCGCGACGCCGACATGTTGAGTTAGCCTCCTTGTGGAGAGAGGTTGATGATGTTAGGAGATCGTGGTGATATTCAGACGGGCTAGATAGTATTAGATTCATGGTTTTGTTCCATCTTAAAACTGAGTAGTACTTGGTTCGAGATGTAGGATTATCCTAGTTGTCTTACTAGTATCATTATTAGGATCGTTTTTGATTTCTTCGTATCCTTCCATGTATTCCCACTTTCGAAACCTATGAGTTATGGTTATGGGAACATGCATCCTTTAGTTATGATGTGGTATCTGATTGTTTCGCTTTGGTATAGTGTTGTCCTTGTTGACCTTGATTATGATATTGAGTGTTATTTAGTGATCATTGGAACCCAACTCTATTTTAGAGCGTGAATTGTGAACTTATGAAACTGTTCTTCTTGCCTATAGAATGGTGGCAACAAGATGAAACTTGCGTAGGAACAACCGAAAGCCCCTCTGCCGTTGTTGTCCTCGTCTCAAGGTCGTCGTCCGACCCCGACCACACCACCTGTTGAGATCCCTAATCGATAACCCAGCTGTAGGAAACCCGAATGTGAATGACCGTGCTGAGAATGGTCTTGTTCCACAAAACCCTCCACCTGTGAACCCAACCTACACAGCTAGTGTCGCAGTGTGTCGCTAAACTTTTAGCTGAGGCTAATCTTTCTAACACCCCTAGTGGAACCCCAATGCTGAATCGAACTAGAGGTTGTACCTACAAAGAGTTCTGATTTTGTAGACCCATTGAGTTCGGAGGAACTGAGGGAGTAGTTTACCTGACTAGGTGGTTGGAGAAAACTGAATCTGTGTTTGCTGTGAGTAACTGTGATGAGGATTGTAAGGTTAAGTATGCAACATTTAACTTGAAGGACCTGGCATTGACCTGGTGGAATAAGTACCACAGATCAGTAGGAATTGATGTAGATTATAGTATGACTTGGACTCAGCTTTAAGGCTCTCCGATTAAGACTTATCTGTCCTAGGAATGAAGTTAAGAAGTTAGAAATTGAGTTCTGGAACCATAAGGTTAAGGGTACCGACATGGCTAATTTATACTCTTCGCTTCCAAGAGTTATCGCTGCTTTGCCCTCGAAATGGTTCGCACCAAGAACTTAAGATTGAAAGGTATATCGATGGATTACCTTTAGCTACCGAATGATGTCATCGCCAAACTAATTTGCAAGAGGCAATTGTCAGGGCTCGAGTTTGTTGGGATATGAAAGTGCCAAGAATGATAAAAGTACTGAAAAAGTCAAAGAGTCAAAGTATCGCTAAAGATAAAGTCAAAGTATCACGCATTGAAGTCAAAGTACCGTAAGAACAAAGAACTGTTTTATTTGTTTATAGAAAGTCTTGTAATTCTAGAATATTCTTTATTAGATTACTTGTCATACAAGGATACAAATTGTAAACCGACTAGGATATCCTTGAGCCTATAAAAGGACCCCTAGATTGGTATTAGAGGTACGAGTTTTAGAGTTTACAAGTTCAAAAGTTTAGAGAAGTTCAATATTAGAAGAAAAAGAATCGCATAATAAGCAGAGTTAGTGTTATTAATAAAATCGTATAAAGTTAAAGTTATTCTTCTTAGCTGTTAAGTAAATTCTCAAGATAACTTAATAGAGTTTGCTCGTTTCTTTTGTTAATAACTTAGATTTATCCGGTTATTAAACCTTAACAAGCTATTTAAGTTAGTTTGGTTTGAGTACATCGATCCAACAAGTGGTATCAGAGCTTGTGTGGAAACTCTGACTAGAAAGAAACCCTACTACAACAAACCTAAAGATGTCGAATCAAGTCGCTCCACCACCATCAATCACCTCACTCGTAATTCCAATCATCAAGAAGGAGAATATGACCTATGGTGCATGAAGAGAGGCAGTACATTGCCATACGCACCATGCACTATGGAATGTAATTGTCAATGGCAATGAAGTAGTTCCGTAAACTATTGATGTTCCCGACAACCCAAAGCACCTAAACCAGCTTTACCAAGAGCTACCATAAGGAATCAAGAGAAGGCTCTTAACATACTCATTCCGCTATACCCGATGGACATCTCTTTTGTTTCATGATGCTAAAGATGCTAAGCGAACTTGGGCGCTTCAAGACGTATTTGGAGGGAGTGAAGCTTCAAGAAGATGCACGTAATCAGCCAAGCAACAGTTTGAACTTTCAACCGCTAAGAAAGAGAGAGTCTTGATGCCGATATGATAGATTTCAAAATCTCCTCAACATGTTAGAGTTATACAAGCCGCGTATATCTATTGAAGATGCTAATCAAGTTTTTAGGAGTTTGCCATCCACATGGCATGTGATTGCTACTATGATCGAGGACAACCATGTTTGATGTCATGGACTTTGATGATCTCTATAATCATCTCAAGGTGTATGAGCATGAGATGAAAACAAACCGCCAAATCACAAGATTGCTTTTTTCTCATTATCCGAAAAGAAGGGCGACTTCCATCAAAAGTAATCGCTTCCCTCAAAGTATGTGGCTCAAAGTACCGCATGTTTACACACCTCCTCAAAGAAGTTCCACAGACTACTACCATGCACCTCAGATGAAGTTGTATGCTCTTTCTTTAAAATAGCTTCTTTACCTATCACTAGAAGATCTCTCACGTATGAAGAGGATGCTTTAGAAGAAATTGATATCAGGTGGCAAGTTGCAATGATCACCGCAAGGATCAAGAAGTACATGAAGAAAATAGGAAAAGCATTGACTTCAAACCAAAAACAGGTATCACTTTTGACAAATCCAAGATGAATGCCATTGTCGACCGACACTTTGTTTGGGAGGCCGGGTTTGCTAAGTATCAAGCAAACAAAGTTGATCAAAACAAAGCCGGAGTTCAAAGAAATTCCACCATCGAAACAAAGGCTTTGGTAGCTCAAGAGAAGTATCGGTTGACTAGAGTGAAGAGTTTGATGATGAACCGTGACTTACTATATGGTAGCAATAAAATGGAAGATTCCGGAAGAATTGGATCAAGAGCAATCGCTGATAAGGAACCCTAATATGTCGCCGAATCGGATATGTTTTGGAGGATTTGATGGAGCATGGAGAAAGTGAAGATGATTCTCGTTCAACTTGCAATGGTGGCTACTTCACCAGTTCACCTCCTATCTCCGAGGTATGCTTAAATTGTCATGATTTTATCAAAATTACTTACAGCTATGTGATTGAAAGAGATAATTGTGTTAGGGTTAGGTCTGAGGTAGCTGGTTATCAAATAACCTTAGAATCTATGAAAGCCAAAATCTTAACACATGAAAATAATGAAGTAGCTCAATAAAAGTATGCACAACAGGACTATCATTAAATAAGTTAATGGAAATTAAACTCAGAAAAATTTCCTAAATAGAGAAACCCACTAAGGAAAGATGATTTGTTAGCTAAGTTTGTCGCTTGGGGTGAATTGGTCATTACATGTTACTTATGTTCAAAAAATGAGAAGAGATTACATTAAAACCTGGCTTAGGTTTTGGAATGGACTTTGATAACATAGTTAGAATCAATCAGATGATGACTAGAGGATGTAAACCACTAGTGATGATGAACTCATTAATTTCAGACATCTAGTAATGAGGATTCAATTAGTGAAACACCTCTGAGTATAAGAAAGACAATGGTTATCATGCGTCCTCATCCCATCGGAAGTGATCAACCCCTAGGCCCGATAAGCCGCTTTGGAGTAGACAGCCTAGAGTTTAGGAAAAGCTAGTTGGCCAATCTAGTTCAAACCCCAAAGAAACTATTGAAATGTTGAAAACTAGCAGACCTTGATAGATCTTGAGCTTCATAGATCGTTAGTATTGCTTATGTAATCACAAACAAACTAAAAGAAAATCTCTACAACTTGTATTTTTTATTCTTTAGCGAATATAAACACAAGTATAAAGCACGATAACTAAGAACCTTTGATCCTCTATTGATCGTTATATTAATAACTTGTAAACGTCTAATACATAATTCATTCTATTGTGTTCCTTTTATAGACAAGGAACCCTACCTTCTTCTCTAAGAAACGTAAAACTAAATAAGATATACACAATCACTTCCTAATAAAGCTCATGCATATCCTAACTAACTATAGAAAATATGGAATAACTATATCCTCAGAAACAAACTAAATAACTTTATAACTTAAGAACTAAGTCTTTGGCGAATCCATACACTTCGGCGCAGTAATCCATTCAAAGATAATCTTCAAAGATAATTGTACTTCACATAATTCCCAACTATCCTCCCTAAACCGGAATTTGACTTGGTTAAGTTCTAGCCGATAGATCTTTAATATTGCGAATTAGAGGATTGTATTACACTAACATCATTAGCAAAGAATCAAAACAAAATCATCTCTTTGATGAAGAAACTCTGAAACTCCAGATCTTTGCAAAGAACAAATGACAACATGTACATCAAAACATATTAGTTTCAAACTATTCTCATCACATCCGGGTGTGTTAACTCCTGTGAGAGGTGAATCATTGAAAATAATGGATTTGATGTCTCTTTACCAATAGCCATCACTACTGAGTAGCCAAATGTTTAAGTTCGAAAACCATGGTACAATCGAAAACCATCTGATTTATTAGCAAACCAGCAACCATACAAACGGATTTGAAATGTCTTTACCTGTAGTCGCTTTGCTCAGACTAGTCAATTTTAAAATTGGTGAACTGATGACCAAATATGGTATTCCAATGCCTTTACCACAAGCCATATACATGGGGGCTAGTCAATTCTTGGATTCCCAAAAGGAATAAACCATGGTGAATTGATGACCATACAACACTCAGCAATTAAGTATGGGTAGTTGCAAACCCTATGATTTTGAGCAAACCATTACAGCTATCAACAGATTTGATGTGTCTTTACCAAAGCTATACCCTTTGGACTAGCTAACTCTTTGATAGACACAAGGTATATCCGTGAGTTAATAACCGCAATATTATACAACAAACCTGCAATAAAAGTTAGTTAAACAAAGAATATACATATTTTTTTTTAACTAAGAAATAAACAAATAAACAAAAATTACAAACCATACAAAGTACCATAATCAAGATGAACCTCTATGTGCCATAAGTTGATTCTTAATAACACCAACACATTGTTCAGCATACAAATTATCATTGCAAACGGGATTCCAGATCCTTATCGGGATACAGATACTTCTCGAGTAATACAAACCACAGAACATGACGTAACCCATCAATATAACCAAGATAAATATTTGAAACCCTGTGGTGCATTAGAATGGTAATACTTATTAACAAGGGTATACAAAGTAACCAAATCTGCCCTGTCTACCAAATGCAATATCTCCTTCAAAAAGTTGAAAGCATGGTGGTTTGATCCAAACGGTGAATCATATTAAGTTCATCATCGCCAAAGACCAATGAATCAAAACATCATAAGACCCTCCTCAGAAAATCAAGCAGCAGATCCTTTTTTGATAAAAGATGACTCAGCCGCCTTTAAATCCACATGAGTATCCTTGTGAGATGTCTCAACCTTAATATTCTTACGAGATGACTGAATCCGAGCTGTTCTCACAGATTTCCTTAAAGAAGAGAACTTTCGTTTAGCCATCCTCTTCTTCCTCCTACCAGAATATAGATGTCCAAGATGGACATTAGCTCGTGACGTAAACACTACCACGCAAGTAATTATTCATTTCTGCCAAGAACCTTTCTTGCCCGTGTAGATTTGACATTAGTTGTTTCAGCTTCCTTAACTGATTATCTCCTTCTATCAACAGTACTTCACAAATGAAGTTGAAACTGCACATCGATGTCTCAAAAGAAACCACAGAAGGTTCAGGCAGGTTTCAGTAGAAGAGACGTTGTCAGTTGAACTAGGAACTTCAGTAGTTGCTTTAGCAGAAACAATAGAAGGTACAGAAGAAGAAACCCTGGAAGATGAAGGAATAGCTTCAGTAGAGGCTTCAGTAGGAACCACTGGAGACATCATCTTTGGTGGAATATCATCAAAATTATCCACAATCTCAACAGATTTAGGTCTTTTGGCCTGTGGAGCATCTATATGTCCAGCAATCCTTTTCAAATTTGAAGAAGGTTTTGAAGAAGATGAAGAAAACTTCATGATATAATGATATTTGTGAATCAGAACAGGATCAGGTAAAGCAAAGACTTGCTTCATTGTTAAACCTGAGTTATATACTGAAGAACTCTGATTCTTCACCACCATTCTCATTTTTGCTTTCTTCTGAGCTTCAGTTAGTGGTCTCTCTCTCTTAGCCTTGTTCTTTTGAGCTTGAATAGCTTTCTTTTTTTCCACAGCTTCTTTCTTATTTTGTTGTCCAAGAGCCACCATTTGAGCCACAAATTGCTCACTATCAAAATCTGCACCCAAAATACTCTGAGCAAGTGAAGGATTAGAAACAACTTGCTGAGTATAAACATCCCAGTGTTCAGCAGGCATCTGAGTAGCCATTGCATCTAATTCTTTTCGTCTCTCAGGAGGCAATTTAGAAATAGACTCAGCTTCAAGTTGTTTAGCCAATTCATCACTTTTCTTCAAATTGGCACATTCATCTAACATCCTCTCTTGTGCTAACCTTTCCTGTTCACTAACCGATCCTGACCAAGCTCAGTATCAACTAGTTACACCTTTCCCTTTATCGAAGATTCAAAACAAGCATCACCAAGGAGTATCAGTAAAAGGAACTTCAAAAGATTCTCCCGTATGTGCTTTTCAAAAGAAATATGTTGAGATAAATCTTCAACAGGTGTTGAAAATACAACTACTTCTGGATTCAAATTAAAATTCCTTCCAAAGAAGGAAAACTTCGTAAGTATCGAGTGAAAGGTATAGAAGCAGGTTGAGATAGCACATTGGAAGCTTGACCACCGCAACTAGCAATGTCCATCAAAGGAGTAGCAGCAACAACATGTTCTTCAAGAGTTGAAATATCCTCACTTTGCAATATATCCTTGTGCACAGATTGCTTTCTTCTCCTTCTAGTAAATAAAATTGGCTCCTTTTTCAGTACTGATGTATCAACCTTTGGAGTAGAAACATTAGATTCTTGAGCCACATTAGCCAACATATCAAGAGACTGAAACTGATCATCAATATCCTCCTCATCAGAAGAAACATCCAATCCCCTTTTTCTTCTCTGACCCAGTTGTACTTCCAAATCCTGAACCTTTCTTTTCAATTCAACAATCTCACCACCAAGATTAGATTTAGTCTCTCCAAGCTCCTTCTTGAGATCAACAACTTCAGTTACATACCTGTTCACTAAAGCATACAAAGATGTAAGTGTAATAGGGTCCTCACCCACCATCAGATTGCTCTATGGGAATGGGAGCATCATTGGGCCTTTCAGAAGAAATATCAACATGCTCAATGAATGGAACACTATCATCAACTGAATCTCTAACAGGACTAGGAGTAGGCATCCTATTAAACTCAGTCTCAACCTCATCATGAGGAACCTCGTAGGTGGTGGACTAGGTCTAGGTGAAGGTGTGGGTTGAGGTTGGTCAGGAGAAACATCAGATGCTTCAAAGAATTGTAGAAGGGCCCTCGTCAATGGCAACTGAAGGATTACCATCAGCAGTAACATTGGTAGAAGGTAAATTAACAACATTATCCTCATCGCCAGTTTCATTTCCCTCGAGGCAACATAGCGCTAGTAAAGGATAATGTGTCCCCTCAAATTTAGTTTTCATTGAAGCAAATAATTTAGCAGATAAAGCTCCTATGGGATAAAAGGCTTGGGTTTGGGTAGTAATGTCTAAAATTATTTGCAAAAACCTAGGGTACATTAAAAACTTGTTCTTTTTCTTAGTTATATTCTCAACCATATTATCAAAAATAAACCTAGAAAAATTATAAGTTAAACCCTGAGAAAGACATATAATACCACATCCCAATTGAGTAGAAAATTGATCCCATCCTCCCGATTTATTGCTTAAACACTGAAGCAATGTATGAACCAAAAACCTCCACATAGGACAAAGCTGATTCTTTAACCACATGTCCGTCCTTGTACCTTGATATCCAATCGCTCTTAGCCCATCAAGTACCACTGCAGTATTAGAATGATAAACCCCATTCTCATCAGCCAACTGAAGTCGTCTTCGTATCAACTCCTCTGTCACAATGTGCTCTACTCCATCGATTCTTGCTACAATCTCTGTTTCACTTCGCTTTGTAGCAGTCGCCCAAAATTGAGTAACCAACGATTCATATATTGTATTCGGAGAACATGTTAAAGCGTAATGAATCTTGGACCTCTTTAAGAATTCTACCATGGGTTTATACAAATCATCTCCCTTAGCTGTTCCCAGAAAAGCAACTTTATTATGATCGTGCTTGAATTGAAGCGCCATGAGAACTTTAGATAAAGAGTTACGATGCAATCAACTGAAGGTGTGTTTGAATCGAATAAAGAGGGAATCAGTTATGATTAGACGAAGATATGCGAATAGATTATAGGTAGAAGTTTCCCAAATTGTGGTCAAATATATTAAGTTGTTGACCAGCGCTGACGTGGAATGCAATATTTTACCCAATTCAAATTCCAACCGCGTAGAAACAATAGTCAATCAATGCTGAAGTGATACAATCAGCAGAGAAGCAATTCACGTATTCAAGAAGCTTCAAGAAATATCTTTTACTGTTTCACCCAACTTGCATTAATTCTCATTAAGCCTTGAATCCGTCTATAAAACAAACCCCAATGCACTCTTAACTCTCATCAATTACCCCCAATTTTCATCACAAACCCTAAATTCACCACAAGCCACAATCAACCATAATAAACCATGAGTACTAAACCAGAGGTTGTGAATCCAACCTCTTCTCCATCATCATCATCATCATCCAGTGATTTCTTCAGCTTTGGTCATGTCCACTGACCTCTCGACCTTTGAAATCCCCATTTCTCAGTTCTTCAGATGATGATAGTGTAGTGAATCCAAGTGAATCTTCTGATGACTCTGATGGGTCCACTAAGAAGAGAACATCTTACTCCCAACCTCCAGCACCTCAACCTCAACAAAGGCCTCTTGCCAAAATAGAGGTTGTGCTTGCTCTCCCTGCACCATGTTTTGGTGCTTCATCACATATCGTATAAGGGGAGGGCTTAAAGAAGGTGGAAGGATTGCTTTTTGGTGAAACCAAGTAGATGAAGCACATAAGACACGTGTGGTCATCTTCATCATCATCGTTTTCATCAATCCATCCTCCCCATTTTGATCCTTAGCTTCTTCGTCGTACCGGTCATGCATATCCAGCCATCGAGATAGAAGGAATGGGTGGTTATGCAAGACATCACAAACGCATATCCAGCAGCTGGAATAGATGATATGAGCTGGTGTTTAGAATAGGTTTAGTAGTCCTTGTAATTCCATTTGAAGTTGATTGTACTGTAGTCAGCTGTACAAAACTGTTTCTTGAATGAATGAAAGAAAAATTTGACTTTAATTACTTCTCTTCAGTACTTTATCTTCAGCAGAATCAATTTGTTCACTTCAGTACTTTGATTCCATAAGAAACCAGCTTCAAAGCTTATTTGACCATTTTTCATTTGACCAATCATGATGAACTTCAACATTATAAGGCAAACTGCAAAACAAAACAAACAGAGCAACACACAAACCAAACAAAGACAAACACACTATCATTACATTAGCTGGTTAGTGTTAGAAAACAGAATCAAAAAGTATACACAAAAATCTACAAAATTACATAAAAATATGCAAAGTGTACACAAATCCTCCCCTGAGGCATATGCCTCCCCTGAGTCATATGCCTCCCCTGAGGCCTATGCCTCCCCTTAAACTTTGCAGTTAAGGGTTAAGCATACCAATATGGACCACAAGGTGTTGAAACCTTGGTCCATCAAAAGCTTTTGTTAACAATCGCCACATTATTATCAGTGTGAATTTTAACCACTTTTATCAAATGTTTGTCATATGCATCTCGTATAAAGTGGTGCCTGATTTCAATATGTTTTGTTCGACTGTGAAAAACTGGATTTTTTACAATGCATATGGTACTTTGATTATCAATAAAATTGTTGTGTTCATGAAGTTATACCCATAATCCAACAATTGATTTTGTATCCAAAGAACCTGTCCACAACAATTTGCAGCAAAGAACGTACTCTGCTCAAGATGAGGTAGCCACAACAGTCTGTTTCTTGCATTGCCAAGAAATCAATCTCTTCCCAAGGAATTGGCAACCTCCAGTGGTGGACCTCCTATCCGATTTGCACCAAAGATAGTCACTATCACTATAGGCTTCCCATTTAAATGGAGATTCTTTTAGGTACCAAAGGCCTAGATGAGGTTGGCCTTTGAGGTACTTAAAGATCTTCTTAACAGCATTGAGATGGGAAGTAAGTGGAGTAACTTGATGTCGAGAACAAACACTCACAAAGAAAAGTAATATCGTGCCTTGAAGTTGTTAAATACATCAAAGAACCAATCATAGATCTATATAGATGTACATTCACTGGTGGATCTACTTCAGTGTTGGTCTTTGTCTTTGGAGCTTCATAAGGTGTAGTGGCAATCCTTACACTCTCCATACCAAACTTCTTCAAGATGTCCCTCACATATTTGTCCCGACTGATAAAGATACCATCAGGTTTCTGCTGAACTTGAAGACCCAAAAAGAAAGTCAAATTTCCCATGGCACTCATTTGAAACTCTCCCTTCATAAGCTCCTCAAACTCCCTGCATCAAGCTTCCATTGTGGATCCAAAAATAATGTCATCCACATACACTTGCACAAGAATAATGTCTGTGGAATTCTTCTTAAGGAAAAGAGTCTTATCAATTGCACCTCTTCTATAACCATGCTTCAGCAGAAATGTTGAAAGCCTAGCATACCAAGCTTTGGGTGCCTGATGTAGTCCATAAAGAGCTTTGACTACCTTGTAAACATGATTAGGATGATCTGGGTCTTCAAATCCTTTAGGTTGAGTGACATAAACCTCCTCTTCTATTTCACCATACAGAAAAGCACCTTTAACATCCATTTGATACACCATAAATCCCATGTAAGATGCATAAGCCAAGAATATCCGTATGGCCTCAAATCTAGCCACAGGTGCAAACACTTCATCATAATCAATCCCCTCCTCTTGTCTATAACCCTGAGCAACCAATCTTGCTTTGTTTTAAATGACAACACCTCTTGCATCTCTCTTATTCTTCAGAATCCATTTAGTACCAATTGCATACTTGCCATCAGGTAGTGGTACCAATATCCAAACTTGTTGATTTTGAAATTGTTGCATCTCTTCCTGCATTGCCTCAAGCCAACTTGAGTCTTCAAGAGCCTGAGTAACACTGGTTGGTTCCACTTGTGAGAGAAAACAAGCAAACAGACAATGTTCATAGTCTGTGTGATTGTCTCTTTGCCGATTTGAGACATAAGAGATAAAAACCACTTGACCATATTTAGAACTTGCCACAGCACCCCTTGTTCTAACAGGTGCATTAGGATCACCAATAATATTTGACTGTGGATGAGTATTGTGAATCCTTTTCATAGCAATGGTGTTGACTTCAATGGAGGAATCAAGATTAGTCACAGTAGGTTCAAAATCAGTTTCATAGGAAGGTGAGGTGAAGATTCCAACTTTAGGTTGATGATGACCAAGATCTTAAGGTTTTGGAAAACGTGTATAAGGGTCTCCAAAGTCTGTTGACACTCTAGTGGAAATAGGAGTAGAAACAGCATGTCTTTCAGCAGAATTGGTGATGTTAGGAGAAACAGATCACTTTCAAGATTGATGTTTCCACTGATTGCTTCACTGGCACTCTCCTCAAGATTCCTCTCAAAGATCTAGATTAGTCGCATACTCTTGTTTCTTCAGCCTAGCAAGGTCCTCAGCATAGTGTGATTCATCTTCACTCTCATCATCAAAATCTTTGGAAGTGTCACCTGCAAAATTGTTAGGGGAGAAAGAAGGCACTACAATGGGTTGTTCATCATCTTCAAACTCACCGTCGTAATCAAGATCCATAGTATCTGATGGTAGTTGGAGACTCATGAGTACTTGCATGTTGGTTAGCCATATGTCTAGAATAACCCAAATAATCAGCTAAGTAATCAAGGTCAAAAGACCAAACATGACCCTGTCCTTGAACATTAGGCTTGTCTTCTAGAAACCTCGGGTTCAATGTCTCCTCAATCTTCTTAGCGATAAATTGTAAACCCTCAGACGCCTTACTATGAGCTAAATATCCCACAATATAACCATCATCAGTCTTCTCATCAAATTTGCCCAATGGATCACTTGTATTCTAATGGTCACTTGACAACCAAAAGGTTTAAGGTAATGAATAGTAGGAACTTTCCCATAGAGAAGTTCATATGGTGTTTTGAAGTGTGGTCTAGTAATGGACACTCTATTCAGACATAACAAGTCAGCCAACACTTCAGTCCAAAACATGGTGGGTAGCTTAGAGTCTCCAAAGATTGATCTTGCAGCCTCTATTAAGGTCCTATTTTTTCTTTCCGCCACCCCATTTTGTTGTGGGGTTCTTGGAGTGCTATAGTCCCTTTTGATCCCTTTTGACCTACATAGTTCTAAAAGTATAGCATTCTTGAACTCTGTCCCATTATCACACCGAATTCCTTTAACCTTTTTGTTCAACTAATTTTCAATAAGGGTAATGAAGTCTTTCAAGACGGAGATGTTTCATCTTTGGTCTGTAGAAAGAATACCCAACAAAATTTGCTATAACCATCAGTGATAACTAGACAAAAATACTTTTGATCAATGCTTCTAACTTGAGTTGGACCAAACAGATCCATATGAAGCAACTCAAGAGGTTCGTAAATAATGCTCACAGCATTCACAACTTTGTATGAGGCTCTGTGTTGCTTTCCTTTGTTGCAGGCAACACAGTTATGATCATTTGTGAAGACTTTGGAAGGAAGACCTTCAACAAGACCCAGTTTAGAGAGCTTGTTTATGGTCTTGAAGTTGACATGGGCCATCCTCCTATGCCATTTGGTAGACTCATCCAAGGATGCTTTAGCCACCAAACAAGTTAAGTCACCTTCTGGTTTAACATCGGTTAAGTTGAATGTATAAAGATTGTGATTTCGAGGAACTTTCAGCAGAATTGAAGTTTCTTCTGGGAGTTTGAAGTCTTTAGATAGCACAAGACATTCATCCTCTGGGAAGAGTACTTTGTTCTTGGTGTCACAGATTTGTGAGACCGAGAACAAATTGAAGTGTTGGAGTTCCTTGACATAGTATACATTCTCAAAGTCCAGTTGAGGTGTTTTGATGGTCCCTTTCCCAATAATTCTTCCATCACTTCCTCCAAAGGTTACATTGCCTCCTCCTTCAATTGGTACAAAGTTATGCATCATATCCCTGTTACCTGACATACTTCTTGAACAACCACTATCAACAATGCCAACATCTTTATGCTTAAGAGGATGATTCTACAACAACAAAAATATACAAAATATTAGTACACTATGGAGGCTCAAGTCATTGCTCGACTTGAACCTCGCCTTGTGGATCATATGAATAATGCCATGCAGATGTATAAGATCCACTATTGTTCTTGGGTTTCCATTGAAATTTAGGTCCCTTTTTATTCCAAGAACAACCTCACGAGGACTTGACAAAGCAGTATCCCAGTAACCTTTCCCATCAGTCATAGAGTCAACATATCCAGGCCAATAACCATTCTTAAAATATGAACTTGTTGGTTGTACATATGGTCTTTCAACCTGGTCTTCCAAGAAAAAGGAGAATTAGTATAAGTTGCTTGTGGAACATAAGGTGGTATAGCATTAACATTAGTCCACATTGGTCTAGATGTCCTAGAATCACCACACCTACCCATCCTTTGCTCATGATAATCACAATCCTTAATTAAATGAAATTTACTTCCACACACAAAACATGTCTTCTGTTTAGAAGATTTATTCAAACCAAAAGATGTTCTATTACAAGCAGAGCTATTCAAACCAAAACCATGAAAAGAATTGTTTTTAACAAGATATTATGCAAAGAATTAAAAAGCAAGTCTTCAGAGGCAAATTTCTTGGAAGAGGATTCCTTGGCAGCAACTCTGACATGCTTATTGGTAGTCTTGGGTGCAGCCAGGGGTGAAGACTTGGGAAGGTCAGACTTGTCATTTGAATCACACTCTATAGACCCTTGCTCGAGGACTTGTCACGTTAACACAAGAGACAAAGTCATTAGAAGAAGTATCGGGTCCGCAAGTCATTTGACTTATTGCCATAGAGATGATGTGATCCATCAAAGTCAACAGTAATGGAAAGGTCAATGGGCATGTGCTCACCTCTAATAGGTCCACATACAGCATGTAGGGCACCTTCTTTCACAAAATTAGCTAGGCCTGCTGGTGTAGATTTGCGTGTGTCCTCCCTAGCTTCTAATCCTACATACTTCTTAAAGCCTAAACCTATAGAAGTATTTGGAGTTTGACTAGCATAGATGTGACTAGCTAACTTGTTTCCATTTAACAACCATTCTTTATGCCTAGCAATTTCTTCATCTAGTTTCTCTTTTAGCTCTAGGTTTTCTGATACTACATCTGCTCTTAATTTCTCAGATCTTTTTAACTCATTTTAGCACATTCGAGATCCCTTTCTAACACACTTATCTTCTCATCATAAGCTATTTGATTCTTCTTAAACCAAACCTTTTGTCTTTCTAGTGTTTTTAAAGCCTGTTTATAAGCTTCAACTTCTACAAAGCATTCATTATATTTAGGTTTCAAAATATCATAAGCTTCTTTGAGTTCATTATAACGCTCACTACAACCAAACAAACGGTTTTGTACCTGAGAAATGCCCATCAAGGCAATTTGATCATGCCTATCCTCAAGTACATACTTGCAATCAAACCAACATTATCAATAACAGACCATCATTTTCCGCCATGTTGCTTCCAGTCCACATTGCTGTTAAGAGTGACCAAAGCTGCTGATCCCTTTGAAGTTCCAAATCCTCCTCGATTCTCGCCGATAAGTAGAGTATCTCGCCTCATCACCGCTTTCCTATCTTTGCACTCTCTGGAGAAGTGACCCATCTGTAGACATGTGAAGCACTTGACCTTCCTTTTGTCAAACCTCGCTGGATCTCTTCCTGGGAAGCCAAACCTTCTGCCAGCTTTGCGCTCAAACCTCTTGATATCCATGGACGCATAGCCACCGCCACTTCAGCTTCATCACTTCCATCTCCAGTGGATCCACCTGATCGAAATCCTCATAGGCAAGTTCCTGCCGAGGATCATAATCAGCAAAGAAGGATCCAAGCACATCTTCCATTATACCTCCGGATTGAGAACTTGATGGAGTGGTAGTGTAAGATGATGATGAGTAAGTTGGACTTGGACCATGACTCATCTTAGGGGTAGAGGTTCCAACGAATGCTGTGTGACTTGCAGTAGATGATGATCTAAAAGGACTTCTTACATCATGTTCAAGAGCTTTAAGTTTGTTGTACAAGTCATCAAAAGTAAGCATATCCAAACCACCTTTTGCTTTTAAAGCAATGCTCACTTGTAGCCAGAATTGAGGTAAAGACCTCAAGAACTTAGAATTACAATCATCATTATCCTGCTTTGCCTCGTACTGATTTAATGACTTAAAATCTTGTAAAACTTGTCATAGCCCTTATGAATTCCTTCCTCTTCAGAGATTTGAAAATCTTGAAACTGTTGTCTCAAAGATGGACTTTCTCATTCTCTTAGACTCCTCATTCCCACCGAACTTTGCCTTAATTGCTAACCATATGTCCTTAGCATCTTGCATGAAGTGAAAATCACTCAAGTGATCCTCGGGAATAGCTTGAAGAAGAATTGTTTTAACCTTGGTTTCTCTGAACCGCCAAGAACTTTTCACAGATTTGGGAGGAACATAAGTCATCTTACCTTCAGCATCAATGGTAGTTTTCTTCAAACTGTTTCCCTTCTTTAATATCTCCCATAGATTCCAATCAATGTTGGAGATCCAGTTCTGCATCTTCATCGCCCAAAGATCATAATCCTCCCTTTTTAGGTAAGGAAACTTAGCATTGCTGTTAGAGAGACTTAGATGTTGCAGATGGGTGGAGTGTTGGTTGTTGGTGATTTCAACATCAACGTCTGAACCAGGCATGGTGAGTTTTGTTTTGGTTGTATGGGTGTTTAGAAAAACCTGTTCTTAGTATCGTAGAGACTCTCACGAGGCTCTGATACCACTTGTTGTAAACTAGCAGACCTTGATAGATCTTGAGCTTCGTAGATCGTTAGTATTGCTTATGTAATCACAAACAAACTAAAAGAAAATCTCTACAACTTGTGTTCTTTAGCGGAATATAAACACAAGTATAAAGCACAGATAACTAAGAACTCTTTGATCCTCTATGGATCGTTATATTAATAACTTGTAAAACGTCTAGCCCATAATTCATTCTATTGTGTTCCTTTTATAGACAAGGAACCCTAACTTCTTCTCTAAGAAACGGAAAACTAAATAAGATATACACAATCACTTCCTAATAAAGCTCATGCCTATCCTAACTAACTATAGAAAATACGGAATAACTATATCCGCAGAAACAAACTAAATAACTTTATAACTTCAGTAGAACTATGTCTTCGGCAAAATCCATACACTTCGGCAGAATCCATTCAGCATAAACTTCAGCATAATTCGTACTTCACATAATTCCCAACAGTAAAGAGCTTAGGCGTAGAAATCCTTAAGCGTAGAAATCCAAGTTACGCGTAAACTTAAGGTTAAACGTAAGTCTTATGCGTAAACGTTAAGCGTAGAAGTAGAGTACCTTACGCGTAAGAGTTAACTTATGCGTAGAGTGCTTACTCGTAAGCTTTCGGCTTATGCGTAAGAGTTGGTTTAAAACCAAAAATCCTTTACACTGTCACAGCGTAAAAAGATATCCGAAGTCGAAGTGTTTCACACACTTATCCAAGTGAGGGAAGCATGAGTAACTTTGTTGCACGAAGATTCGTTACCAAAAAGTTATGTGTAGAAAACTAGGGTTTTGACTTTCTTACGCGTAAGATTAGGGTTTTGACTTACGCGTAAAAAATTTCCAATGATTCAACCGATTTCTTTTGCACATATAGCTTCCAAAACACGCAAATAGCAAGAAAGTATTGACCTTAAACACCCAAAATGCTTTTTATGCTTACGCGTAGAAATGAACAACGAAATCAAAACGAGTTTAAAAAAGATTTAAAACACGTAAAGCTTCGAACTTTTTGCCAAAACTAGAATCTTTAACACTATATAAACCTTAGACCATAAGAATCTTGAAGATTTAAGTGCAAAAATAAAAGTTTTATGCGTGAATCTTTGAGAACACACACTACGCGTAACACGTTTAAAAAAAACTTCAACCAAAACACTTCTAAACCATTGTTAGGCGATTGATACCAATTGTAGGACCTTACTTTTAGCAACCTTATCACACAAATACCCACGTTTTGCTTAGAACACGTTAACACACAAACAAACTATGCGTGAAACCAAAGAAATAAAGATGAGAAAGATGGTGACTTGATATATAAAACCGTGTATGTGAAGATAAGATGAAAACAAGAGAGATGTTTTATTTCAAGGAAAAACACACACACACACATTCAAGCACACACCTCAAATGACTCATTTGAGGTGTATTTATACTACCTTACAACTTACCCTAATGGGCTTGGCATGGGCCGTGGATATGGGTTGGATTGGATTGGGTTACATGAACTTATACAAGGCTAGCTTAACTAAACGTCTAACCATTTAGCTTAGCCCAATCCACGAGCCCGTTAACTATTCTAGCACGATATCTAACACACGATATAAAGTTCCTAAATGTGAATGACCATCACTTCTAATAAAAAACTATTAAGGCTAACAAGAAATATGTGTTAGTTGTGGTTGATGATTACTCTCGATTTACTTGGGTTAAGTTCTTAAGGACAAAGGATGAAACTCCAGATATCATCATTAAACTAATCAAACAGCTGCAGGTTCGACTTAACAAAACTGTCAAAATCATCCGAACTGACAATGGAACTGAGTTTGTTAGTAAAGAACTTAGTGAGTTTTATGAAAGTGTTGGAATCAGTCATCAAAGAAGTGTTCCACGAACTCCTCAACAGAACGGTGTAGTTGAAAGACGAAATCGAACTCTTGTGGAAGCCGCAAGAACAATGCTGATTTACTCAAAAGTTCCAATGTTTCTCTGGGCTGAAGGCATTGCCACTGCATGCTACACTCAAAATCGATCCCTAATTCACACATCTCATGAGAAAACTCCATATGAACTTGTCCAAAATCGAAAACCTACTCTTTCATTCCTTCGTGTGTTTGGTGCATTGTGTTATCCAACTAATGAGGGTCAAGACTTAGGCAAACTTAAAGCTAAAGTGGACATTGGAATATTTGTAGGATATGCACCAAGTAGAAAAGGATATCGAATCTATAACAAAAGAACCCAAAATATCGATGAGCTGACCAGTCAAATGGCTCCAGGACAACCCAGTTCTGGACCCGCATCACAACCTTCATCAAGTAGTCCCATCAGTTCTACTCTTGTACACAATCCCTCACCAGCAAATCCATATGTACCACCTTCAGAAGATGATTTGAAGAAATTATTTGATCCAATGTTTGATGAACACTATGAGCCAATTGCTAATGATTTGTCAAATCCATCAACAGAGGCTGCTCCTATCCCTGTCAACATAGATAACCCTTCAGTGTCTATGTCATTGAGTCAAGAAGTGCCTGCTGCTGATCACTCTGCCTCATCATCAAATCCTCAATCATCAAGTGTACATCATGGAATTGTTTTTGGCACCTATGATGGAGATAACCCCTTTACTACTCCCGAAGATGCTCCCTTTGAGAACATATTTTCTCCTGAACCATCATCAGAACCATCTTCATCAGGAGAAAACGACTCTGCTACTTCAGTTCCTCAACAACAACCACACGAACACCTTAGAAAATGGACACATGATCATCCATTGGACAACATCATTGGAAATCCCTCTCGTCCAGTATCCACACGTAAACAACTTGCAACTGATGCCTTATGGTGCTTCTGCAACTCTTACTTGTCCAAAGTCGAACCAAAAGGCGTTGAAGCGCAATGAATGAAGATAGTTGGTTCAATGCCATCCAAGAAGAAATTCATGAGTTCGATCGACTAGATGTATGGGAATTAGGCTCGATTGCTCCTGACTGTGCTATGATCATTGCTCTAAAGTGGATCTTCAAAGTAAAACTTGATGAGCATGGTGATGTATTAAAGAACAAGGCTCGATTGGTTGCAAAAGGATACCTTCAAGAGGAGGGTATTGACTTTGAAGAATTATTTGCTCCAGTTACACGTATCGAGGCAATCAAAATCTTCTTGGAAAATCTTTTGCAAGTAAGAACATGGTTGATGAGTCTCGAAATACTCATCATTTTTGTACAATCTAGACTGCAAAATCATCTGAAAACACTCAAAAATGCTTCAAAATGATAAAAATATCACAAATCAGTGTTTTATGTGTTTTAAATGCAAAAATATCAAAATCAGATGAAAAACGTATCAAATTTGCAAAATTGGCAGTTTTAGTCCCCCAAGTTTCAAAAGTTGTCAAAATCAGTCCCTGGAATATCAAAATGTGAAATTTTATCATTCAAGGTCCTTGAAGTATTCTAAGTTGTTAAAAATGATCCTTGAATGATTCTTTGGTCAATTGGCAAGAAAGGTCCTTAAACTTTGAAAAAAAAAATTGCAAAAGTAGTCCTTGGATGTTTTAAAATGGATTTTATGCAAAAAGGGACCTTGTTCTATAAATGATTGTCATGTTTGGTCCTTGTGAGAGCATTGGAAAAAATTCATTTTCAGTCCTTGAGGTTTGGCAGATTTGCACTTTTGGTCCTTACTAATAATACTAAACCAAACGGATCCTATTTGGCCCAAATCCAATCCAGCTAACCCAAACCCTAGCCCAATCTCCACATGACCCGACACTTTTTAATACTAAGCCTCCGGTCAACCCCCTCAGTCAAACAAACACACCCTTGGCGCGTTTTTCTTCCCCCCTCCCAACTGCTCTCTGCAAACACCTCCACCTCAACCCCCCTCCTCACCTATCCATCCCCCTTGTCCCTCCACCTCCTCTAAACAACAAATATCCTTAATTGACTAAACCCACCCTCATTAAAGCTCAAACCTGCTCAAGACCTTTTGGCGAAAAAAATGACATATGGCACTTTTGACCAATCCAATGGCTCATAAGTGGTGGGATCAACTGAGAAACAAGTGGGAAGAATTTTAACTATAAAGAGAAGAAAAAGAAGATAGGGTAGTAGTTAGTTTTGTATTTTTACCTTAATGTCGTTTTTTTTTATAAATGTTGTAGTTTATATCTAAATGATGTAATTTAGGTTTCTTTGAACCATATTTAAGTTAAACCTTGGTGTAATGTGTTTTGAATAAGTAATTCCAAGTTTTGTTATAAGTTTCAAATTTTAAGCTACTGTGCAAATTCAGTTTACAAGTCTTATGCATAAGCTCTTAGAGGCTTATTTCTAAATTCAACTAAGCTTATATAAGCTATTTACTGACTTTTGAAAGCTCAAAAATCATTTTCAAACGAATTTGTGATGTGGTCAATAAAGTCAAACTGTGAAGGGCAATTGTGATTCAAGTGGTTTGGACATGGATATTGGGTTGATGCAGTGGTGTATGGGGTGAAATAGGTTAGATAAGAGTAGGATTAGGGTTTGGTTTAGCCTGCAATAGCAGTGGACTCATGTGAGTAAGATTTTCAACTTTTCATTTTTAAGCCATTTTTGTATTTCTTGCTTATCTGTGTAACTGTGATCATCATTAGTATAAACTTGCTTAAATAGTTGTAATTAGGTCATTGTAACTTAGTTTGATCCTTATTGCATGCTAGTTCAGTGTTTGTATTAGTTTTAATTGCATAACAGTTAAGATAAGTGGTGTTTGGATTTGAGACTTGGACTGTATTAAAAGCTAGCTCAGTCCTTGTAGCTTTGTTGGATCATGTTTGTTTAGCTTATTCTTGCTCTTTTCTGTCTTAGTTTGTGCCTGCATAACACCTATGGTCAAAATCAACTTTGAATCTGTCTTATAGCTTAACTGTTGGATTGTTGGAGAATCAATAGCTTATTTTGTGTTAGGATATCATATGTGTCTGCAGTAGGTTTCATTAATCTAGTAACATCATAATCAGTCCTTAAATCCAGATCAAACTTCAAATAAGTCAACTTTTCAATTTTGTTTAAAAAGTCAAATTGCAAACTCATTTTTGAGCTCATCTAGGAAGATTTTTAGTGGACTCATCTCTGGGTCAAAACCAGTAAGATTTGTGGTTTTGAAAAGTTTACTTGGTCTATTTTATGGTTGTGATTTTTTCATATTTTTGCAAATTTTCTTTAAGCTTCATTCTAGCTTGTCAATATGGTGCTAAGTACCCTGTGCAGGGTACTGAGCCTGCACAGGGCTTTTGCAGATCTTGCAGCCCTTGCCACAAGCTCATTTAAGCTTGGCAAGGTCTGATTTTTGGTTTGCATGTTCCCAGCCAGGTGTAGTTTAGATTCCATGTACTGTTTTCCTTTTGACTTATCGGTAGCTTGTGCATAAGCTCAAAGTAGGCACCCCTTTCACTGTTTTTAGCCAAAAGCTCAAACATCAAATCTGAGTAATTTGCTATTCCAGTGGTTAGGGCTTGTTGATTCTTGTTGCATTTATGTTCTTTTAGCTTATTAGAGTTCCTGTTTTGGTTTGGTGCTTATTGGTTTCCATTTGCTTATTCATAGTGCTTATTTATAAGCACTTTCCACATCAGTTTCAATATCTTGCACACAACCCCATGTTTTTCCAATTTTCCTAGCTTCCTAATATTAATTTAGACTTTTCCTGAAATTTTCAGATTTTTCCTAGCTTGTTTGCTATTTTTCTTAATTTAAATTAGTTTTTAAGCATTTTTAATTAGCTTTTATTACAAATAATTAAGAAAAAGTTCAAAAAAATAATTTTTCAATTTTAATAGATTAAGATAAATATAAAAAGCATAAAAAAGATTTTTCCACATTTTTCCCTTTTTATTAGGTATTTTTCACAATTTAAATTAGTTTTAAATAGTTTTAAATTAGTAATAAATATATAAAAGTCTAAAAATATATTTCCAATTTTAAAATAACTTTTTATAATATTTTAGACTTTTCCAAGTCTTAATTTTATTTTTCTAGCTTTATTTCCTAATTTCTTGTATTTTAGGTAATTATTTAATAGTTAAAAATAGTTTTTAATTAATAATAATTAATTAAGTAGTTATAAAGTTAATTTTCTTTTTCTTAAAATTTTCTTATATCTTTAGGTTTATAAAAATGTATTTTTCATATTTTTAGGACTTTTATTTCTTAAATATCATTTTTTATTTTGTACGTTTACGTTATTTTTATTTAAACGTAAGTTTTAAGTTTTAAGTTTTAAACGTTCATCACTTTAAATATAGTGATAGCGTTTATTTAATATATTTTATCTTTTAATTTTCTTAATTTGTATTTAAGTTGCTTTAGTTTATAAACTTTTTCTTTAGTGTAATTATTCCATCCAAATCCTTTCCGATCAAGCATTTTAGTGATCATTCTATCGTCTGACTTTGTGTTTACACACCATTGAGTCTCCGTGGGACATAACGACCGGAATTCATCAGATTCTCTGATCTTAAATTGTATTTGTGTTTTAAGCGGTTTTAAGCTTGGTTACGGTACTCCGCCATTCACAAGTGGCGCTCTTGAGTGATTTAGCTTGACTGCTTTCAAAGACAGATCAAATTTGTATACACCGAGAGGCTTTAGCGTGTGTTAAGCCATTTTCAGACTCATTCTTGCACATATACCACCATTTGTAAAAGTTTTATCATTCTTTGTTTTATCATCATGTTTTTCAAAAATGCCAAAAATATTCCTCTTTACCCTCTCACCTTTTTGATTCTTCATTTCTTATCCTCTGTTAACCTTTGATTCTTTCTATGTCTTATCCTCACCTTCTTGGTTGTCAATGGTGTGGTGGTCCTTATAATGGTGGCAATTGCCCTAGTTGTAGCATGGTGGAATCAGGAAACGGGTCTGTCTATAACCAAGATCCCTATTCCTACCATAACACGCCTGATTTATTCCATCAGCTACCACACGAGACTCAGCTTTATCATGTGAGTACTGTGGTGGTTCACATTCCAGCTGATTGTCAATCGGAAACACGCTTGTCTATGAGCGGTTCGATAACAATTATGACTACAACACATACCACTCACAGCCACATCGCTTTTATTTGTAGAGTATTGTGGAGGTACTCACTCTAGCTCGGATTGTCAAACAAGGAATCCATTTCCTTGTAACAATTACGACTCTTCGTATCAAGACCAACCTCCACAATACCAAATGATTCAAGCAACTCCTCATGAAACTTGCATGCACCTTCTACCAAGAGTCTTGAGTTATGAAAAGAACTTAAGGAGGAGTCGGCTATGTCACATGAGAAATCCATGGAAGAATTGTTAGTCGAGGAACGGGTGCTAAATTAGATTCCCAAATTGCCATTGAAAAACACCGTTAGGGAATCAATTAAACTACAAAAAGCATTCAAATCTAGCTCTCGATTCCGTTTCATTCCTGATGACGATGATGATGAAGATATCCTTGATATCCTACAATTTTATAACGTTCATCAAGTTCATCGGTTGAAATTCCTTCCATGAAAAATCGTGAGAAAAGACTATGATGGAATTACTAGTCGAAGAACAAATGGAAAGTATAAAACATATGTATGCTAGTCCTTCTAAACTCCCTCATTGTTATCACACCCGATATTCCCACTCACTCTAAACATGGGGATGAGCTTCAGCACTATTCCGTAAATGGAATCGTCCAGTGTTGAGAGCCTTGTCTCAATCCCAAGAGAGTCACAGGGAATTCTCGAACATCTGTGTGATATCCCTTTCCCTCTTGAGTGTTCTCAAGATCATTTTGAAACTTTCTCTGATTTTAGCGAAGATTGTGCTTCATATGGAGACATCGAGTACGTTGAGGCATCACTTCCACTCGATGCTATCCTCTTTGAGGAGTTCTCCGTGAACTCACTCACATCAATCCACTCTTTGATTTCGGCGATCCGGGAGAGACCGAAAGTCTCATTGATAATGATCGCTCACTCACTTCTTATCCCAACAAATCCAATAGAGAATGTTGATCACTTTGTTCCCGAAACATTCAAAGCTACTTTCACCAATCCTCTATTTGAATTCGACTCTGAATTCACTTCAATTTCTGAGAATCCACTCTTTGATACCGGATCGAGGATAGTGATGAGTCCACAATGGAACAAGAATTCACAAATTCACATCATGTGAATGATTCTCTTCATGAGGAGTTCGCCGATGAACTCTCTCATATCATATCTCCGCTGGAGTATGATTGCTTGGATGGCAAAAATCATGATCGGGGAGAGAGAATCTCAATTTGCATAGTTATGACAAATCTTCCCACCCTCCCAACCGAGATGCCTTCCAACCCAAAGAGCTCAACCAACAAAATCCAAATAAGTGCAACGGCACTTAATCCCGAGGAAGAAGATCTAGTCATGATTGTTATCATGATCTTCCTTCTTTCTTCGCCTACTCGGTGACTTCTCTCTTCTTCACTCCTTCGAGTGAAGACACTATCTTTGACCCCGCATTTTCATTATCATTGTGAGCCGTCTTTCTCACTATATCTCATCGGTGTGGAACTTTGCTTCAATGTTTATACAAAACATCTTGAATGAAAGTCCGATGGAGATTGTTTCTTCCACTTTGCTTCCCCATGAACCATTGAATTCGGGGTCGAGTCAAGCTAGCGACTCGGTAATCAAAAACAGTAGCACGCCATATGGGTTTTCACCCATATTTCTGACTTCTTTCTATTTTCTACCACCCTAGTGTGGGGGGGTTGCCCCACATGTAATTCAAAAAAAAAAAAAAAAAATCTCTTTCATAATAATGGCCGTAGTATTTCCCTTTTACGTTCTTTGTTTCGGCATAACCGCCGGTACTTTGAATATTGAGGGCAATATTCATTTCTAAGTGTGGGAGGGAATTCTCACGAATTTCATATATTATCTACCCAATTCCCGCGTTTTTGGCCAAAATTTTTTTGGAGTAAGTGTTCTACACTTTCTCATTTGGTTATCAGTCCGCCTTGTCTGTAAGACAAAAGGATTGGCTAATCCAGGAGCAAACGGCTCTTGGTAAAGATATCTCAAATCCGTTGCGGCTTGTTTTCCCAAAATTGTATGGTTCTCAACTCACCATATCCTAAAAGTGAAGAGTTGGCTAGATGCAAGTTTATGGCTTGTGGTAAAGGCAAGTGAAAAGCCATAATTGGTAATCAGCTCACCAAAGATAATTCTGATAATTTATCTAAGAGTTGGCTAGTCCGTATGGGTACTTCGGTAAAGACAAATCAAACCGTTACTTATGATTTGCTCAAAATCATTTGGTTATCAGTGTACCAAGGTTCTTACTTGAACTCAAACATTTGGCTACCCGTAAGTGATGGCTTTTGGTAAAGAGTTTTTAAAATCCATTAAAGCTTCAAAACATTGCTTGGGACTAGCAATATCTTAGTGTGGGGGATTGATGAGTCTCTAAATACTCATCATTTTTGTACAATCTAGACTGCAAAATCATCTGAAAACACTAAAAAATGCTTTAAAATGATGAAAATATCACAAATCAGTGTTTTATATGTTTTAAATGCAAAAATATCAAAATCGATGAAAAACGATCAAATTTGCAAAATTGGCAGTTTAGTCCCCAAGTTTCAAAAGTTGTCAAAATCACCCCTGGAATATCAAAATGTGAAATTTTATCATTCAAGGTCCTTGAAGTATTCTAAGTTGTTAAAAATGATCCTTGAATGATTCTTTGGTCAATTGGCAAGAAAGGTCCTTAAACTTTGAAAAAAATTGCAAAAGTAGTCCTTGGATGTTTTAAAATGGATTTTATGCAAAAGGGTCCTTGTTCTATAAATGATTGTCATGTTTGGTCCTTGTGAGAGCATTGGAAAAATTCATTTTCGTCCTTGAGGTTTGCGATTTGCACTTTTGGTCCTTACTAATAATACTAAACCAAACGGATCCTATTTCAATCCAAGGCCCAAATCCAATCCAGCTAACCCAAACCCTAGCCCAATCTCCACATGACCCGACACTTTTTAATACTAAGCCTCCGGTCAACCCCCTCAGTCAAACAAACACACCCTTGGCGCGTTTTTCTTCCCCCCTCCCAACTGCTCTCTGCAAACACCTCCACCTCAACCCCCCTCCTCACCTATCCATCCCCCTTGTCCCCTCCACCTCCTCTAAACAAAAAATATCCTTAATTGACTAAACCCACCCTCATTAAAGCTCAAACCTGCTCAAGACCTTTTGGCGAAAAAAATGACATATGGCACTTTTGACCAATCCAATGGCTCATAAGTGGTGGGATCAACTGAGAAACAAGTGGGGAAGAATTTTCAGCTATAAAAGAGAAGAAAAAGAGAGATAGGTAGTAGTTAGTTTTGTATTTTACCTTAATGTCGCTTTTTTTTAAATGTTGTAGTTTATATCTAAATGATGTAATTTCAGTTTCTTTGAACCATATTTAAGTTAAACCTTGGTAATGTGTTTTGAATAAGTAATTCCAAGTTTTGTTATAAGTTTCAAATTTTAAGCTAACTGCAAATTTCACAAGTCTTATGCATAAGCTCTTAGAGGCTTATTTCTAAATTCAACTAAGCTTATATAAGCTATTCAGCTTTTGAAAGCTCAAAAAATCATTTTCAAACGAATTTGTGATGTGGTCAACTAAAGTCAACTGTGAAGGGCAATTGTGATTCAAGTGGTTTGGACATGGATATTGGGTTGATGCAAGGGTGTATGGGTGAAATAGGTTAGATAAGAGTAGGATTAGGGTTTGGTTTAGCCTGCAATAGCAGTGGACTCATGTGAGTAAGATTTTCAACTTTTCATTTTTAAGCCATTTTTGTATTTCTTGCTTATCCGTAACTGTGATCATCATTAGTATAAACTTGCTTAAATAGTTGTAATTAGGTCATTGTAACTTAGTTTGATCCTTATTGCATGCTAGTTCAGTGTTTGTATTAGTTTTAATTGCATAGCTTAAGATAAGTGGTGTTTGGATTTGAGACTTGACGTATAAAAGCTAGCTCAGTCCTTAGCTTCTGTTGGATCATGTTTGTTTAGCTTATTCTTGCTCTTTTCTGTCTTAGTTTGTGCATGCATAACACCTATGGTCAAAATCAACTTTGAATCGGCTTATAGCTTAACCGTTGGATTGTTGGAGAATCAATAGCTTATTTTGTGTTAGGATATCATATGTGTAGCTTGCAAGAGGTTTCATTAATCTAGTAACATCATAATCACCTTAAATCCGATCAAACTTCAAATAAGTCAACTTTTCAATTTTGTTTAAAAAGTCAAATTGCAAACTCATTTTTGAGCTCATCTAGGAAGATTTTTAGTGGACTCATCTCGGGTCAAAACCAAGTAAGATTTGTGGTTTTGAAAAGTTTACTTGGTCTATTTTATGGTTGTAATTTTTTCATATTTTTGCAAATTTTCTTAAGCTTCATTCTAGTTGTCAATATGGTGCTAAGTACCCTGTGCAGTAATCACCGCATTGTGGCTTTTGCAGACCCTTGCCACAAGCTCATTTGAGCTTGGCAAGGTCTGATTTTTGGTTTGCATGTTCCCCAGCCAGTGTAGTTTAGATTCCATGTAATTGTTTTCCTTTTCAGCTTATCTGGTAGCTTGTGCATAAGCTCAAAGTAGGCCACCTTTCACTTTTTAGCCAAAAGCTCAAACATCAAATCTAGTAATTTGCTATTCCAGTGGTTAGGGCTTGTTGATTCTTGTTGCATTTATGTTCTTTTAGCTTATTAGAGTTCCTGTTTTGGTTTGGTGCTTATTGGTTTCCATTTGCTTATTCATAGTGCTTATTTATAAGCACTTTCCACATCAGTTTCAATATCTTGCACACAACCCCATGTTTTTCCAATTTTTCTAGCTTCCTAATATTAATTTAGACTTTTCCTGAAATTTTCAGATTTTTCCTAGCTTGTTTGCTATTTTTCTTAATTTAAATTAGTTTTTAAGCATTTTTAATTAGCTTTTATTACAAATAATTAAGAAAAAGTTCAAAAAAATAATTTTTCAATTTTAATAGATTAAGATAAATATAAAAAGCATAAAAAAGATTTTTCCACATTTTTCCCTTTTTATTAGGTATTTTTCACAATTTAAATTAGTTTTAAATAGTTTTAAATTAGTAATAAATATATAAAAAGTCTAAAAAATATATTTTCAATTTTAAAATAACTTTTATAATATTTTAGACTTTTCCAAGTCTTAATTTTATTTTTCTAGCTTTATTTGCTAATTTCTTGTATTTTAGGTAATTATTTAATAGTTAAAAATAGTTTTTAATTAATAATAATTAATTAAGTAGTTATAAAATTAATTTTCTTTTTCTTAAAATTTTCTTATATCTTTAGGTTTATAAAAATGTATTTTTCATATTTTTAGGACTTTTATTTCTTAAATATCATTTTTTATTTTGTACGTTTACGTTATTTTTATTTAAACGTAAGTTTTAAGTTTTAAGTTTTAAACGTTCATCACTTTAAATATAGTGATAGCGTTTATTTAATATATTTTATCTTTTTAATTTTCTTAATTTGTATTTAAGTTGCTTTAGTTTATAAACTTTTTCTTTAGTGTAATTATTCCATCCAAATCCTTTCCGATCGCTATCTTTAGTGATCATTCTATCATCT
Source organism: Chrysanthemum makinoi (assembly GCA_910596185.1). Lineage (NCBI taxonomy): Eukaryota > Viridiplantae > Streptophyta > Magnoliopsida > Asterales > Asteraceae > Chrysanthemum > Chrysanthemum makinoi. The sequence goes on along the minus strand of OU343216.1, from coordinate 164,821,606 downwards.
GAGTTTGTGTTTTACACACCATTGAGTCTCCGTGGGACATAACGACCCGGGAATTCACTGTATTCTCTGATCTTAAATTGTATTTGTGTTTTAAGCGGTTTTAAGCTGGTTACGGTCTGCCATTCACAAGTGGCAGCCTTGAGTGATTTAGCTTGACTGTTTTCAGCACAGATCATGGTAGTCTATCAGATGGATGTAAAGACGGCTTTTCTTAAAGGAGATCTTAAAGAAGTCGTATAGGTCAGCCAACCTGAAGGTTTTGTGAATCCAGAGCATCCTACTCATGTCTATCGCTTGAAGAAGGCTCTTTACGGTTTGAAGCTAGCTCCAAGGGCATGGTATGATACGCTATCAAAGTTTCTTCTATCTATGGATTGACAAAGGAAGCATTGATCGACATTGTTCACCAAAAATTCAGGCAAACATTTAATTCACGTTCAAATCTATGTTGATGATATTATTTTGCCTCGACTGACCCCAATGAATGTGACCGTTTTTCTAAGAAGATGGGCTCCAAATTTCAAATGTCAATGATGGGACAAATGTCATTTTTCTTGGGATTACAAATTTCACAAAGTCCCGGAGGCATTTTTATTAATTAATCTAAATATGCAAATGAAATTTTAAAGAAATTTGGATTTTACACTTGTGACACCGTTGACACTCCCATGGTGGAGCGTACCAACTCGGATGAGGACCACGGGGATCATGGTAGATCAAACAAAATATTGAAGTATGATTGGATCCCTGATGTACCTCATAGACAGTGATGTATTGTTCGTGTATGCATGTGTGCTAGATAACAGGCTAAGCCTACCAAAAAGCACCTTGAAGCGGTTAAACGGGTATTTCGGTATCTCCAAGGAACCATCAACATGGGACTGTACACGAAGGACAGGTATGTCACTAACAACATATGCAGATGCTGACCATGCAGGATGTCAAGATACACGTCGAAGTACGTCTGGAGGTGCTTAGTTTTAGGTGAGAAGCTTGTGAGCTGGTCTTCAAAGAAACAAATGAGTACTTCTATATCCTCTACAGGGGCTGAATACATAGCCATGTCATCTTGTTGTGCTCAAATCTTATGGATGAGATCCCAATTATCTGACTATGGCTTTGAATTCAACCAAATCCCCCTGTATTGTGATAACAAAAGTGCCATTGCTCTCTCTTGCAACAACGTTCAACATTCAAGCGCTAAGCACATCGACATTCGACATTATTTCATTCGGGAACAGGTGGAAAAAGGTGTGGTAGAACTCTATTTTGTGAGGACTGAATACCAGTTAGCAGACATCTTCACCAAAGCTCTTCCTAGAGAACGTTTTGAGTTTATCCTTCCACGACTTGGTCTAAAGAGTCTTTAACCGGAAACACTCAAACGCCTTCAAGAGGAAGACGAGGAGTAAATGGTTTTTCTTCATCTATCTCTTGTATATATTTTCTTCAAAAAGCAAAATACAAAATTTCAAAACCCACAAAAGAAAATAGAAAAATATAAAATTTTCAAAATCCATAAAAATTAGAAAATCTTGAAAAATCCCAAAAATATTTTTATTTTGTCATGTTTTTCTTAATTCATTATCATCTACGGACTTTGTGTTGACATTCAAAGAATGTCACGGGTTTTTAGATGTTCTTCGAATGTACATAAATTGCTTAAAAAAAAAAAAAAAAAAAAAAAAAAAGACGGAGAAAAATGGTGGTTTATTGTCATTTCAGGCAGTAACCCGTTTTTTTTTTTTTTAAAAAAAAAAAAAAAAAAAAAAAAAGAACAGAGCCATGCTTAATCTTATTTTTTAAATCTCATGCTCTGATTCTTAAAACAAATGTTTGTCACCAAAAAGACAAATGTTTTTCTTTCCAAATATTTTTACGTCTAATGATTCTTCTGAAAAATATTTGTCATCTAATGAAAACAAAATTGCTTTGAAAATACCTCGGACTCTATTTTTGAAAATCATCTGGGCTTATCTTTGTCAAACTCTCTAACACTCAATCAACAACTCATGTCATTGATTGAGGGGGAAAATGATTTCAACTCAATCAAAAAGGGTATTTTTCAAACAATTAGCACGTAAAAGAGCAAGGTCTACTTTTGGAAAATCAAAAAGAACAATGTGTTATACAATTGATTCAAGAGCTTGGCTAATGTTATGTTTTCAAAAGATATTTATGCATGATCGATCAATGGAGTTTAAAGTCTCAAAATCTAATCCTTATCAGTTAAAATGTCTTTCAAAAGCAAGTCACTATTCTCCTCAAACGCTCTCAAAATTTAATTTAAATCAATAGAAATCACAAATCTCAATGGATTTGAAAATTGTGATCGGGGGAGATTTGAAAATTCGATAAATTGTTTTATACGTGATTAACAAGCTCTCCTCCCTACATGTGCCAAACGATTTCAAATTTTCCATGCACATGTTAAGGGGGAGCATTTATATATCAAACCAAAATGGATTGAAACGTGATTGATTTGTCTCTAAGTGCAGGTTTTCCCTAATATGTGCTAAACAAGTTCAAAATCAGATGCACATATTGAGGGGGAGCAAATTTTTGAAAACCACATTCTTTCTCGAAAATATCTTTAACTATATGTGAAACACTGATTTTGATCGGGAAAGTAATGTCGATATTTTTAGAAAATAATTTATCAAAGAAGTGAATTATTCCTCTTACCTCCATGTGTCAAACTGATTTCAAATATACGATGCACATGTTGAGGGGGAGCCGTTTTCTAAAATATCAAAAACGATTCAGGTACAAAATGTTTTCATAATATATCACAAGTACCTGGATTGTTTTGCAAATGGTTTTCAATTGGTTCCAATGGCTGATGAACAATACCAAAAGGACCGACCAAATTTACTTTACGTTTGGTGATATAAGGATGGTTAGGTTAGGTATTCGTTCTCACGATCCCGCCATAGCCAGAGGGATCTACCCAGGGACAATCCACTAGATAGTGTAGAGTTCTTAGGTATGATTAAAAAAAGAGGAGAAAAAGTGAGATATGGGAAGAGTGCGGACTGAGATAGAGCTAGAACCGGAATAAACCCAACAAGGTTCTAGTAATGAAGTCTCGGTAAGCACTGAAGGGGTTGAAGAATGAAAAAGAAATAAATGCGATAAGGGTGAAAAAAATAGCCCTCCATTATTTTCAACCTTAGGGCAGAAACCGGGTTCAATTCATATGCTACTGGCTGTTACCTAGGTAAAACCGGTATTGAAGACAAGACGTCATTGTAGGATCGATAATATTATTGTGTTGATGATTCGGGTGGTCTTGGATGATCAAAATACATGTTTGCCATATTTAGAGAGAGAAAGATAGAGAGGGTGTTCTTGCTAGAGACTTGGTTATCAAATGTAAAAGGTTAGATTGAATGAAGCACCACCCCTTCCATGGATGGAAGGGGTATTTATAGTTACAAATACACGACCTCCTAACGGCCTGTGGATCAGGCACACAGTGGGTAAAGACTCGTCCTTCCTCCACGGTGTTGCACTAAACTAAACTACGCTACAAACTAACTAATTAACTACTAAGTAACGTAAATAACGACACGTCTACGAGCTAACATATGCTAAATCATAATTGGGGTGACCGACACTTTAACAAGGAATTTTATAATTCCTAACAATCTCTCTCTAAGGGAGGTCACCCCATGAAATACATTTTACATCCTAGCATTCTATTCTTGACTTTTGTTCTGACCTCGTAGACTTCTATTCTTCAAGTTTTGCAATCTTTGTGCTTTTGTAGCGATTCTTCAAAGTCCGCATATTTTTGTACTTTAAGTGGAGGTCTTTAACTGATCCACATCTTTGATGATCTTCGAGCCTTCATTTAGATTGTCAGCCACAGTAAATCTCTGGATCACCTTTTATTGTGTTGCCTTCATGTGAAGTTGTGAATTTTGGACCGACATGCTCACACTTTTGAATCATGACATCTTTCCATCAGAGTAGTGGAAGCCTTACTGGTTCATGATATTTGCGCAGCGGCGAAGCATAGTATGAAATATCAGAGCCATGTTATGTAGATATGCACCAGTCATGAATTCTTCAATTAGCGAGGATCTTGTGAGCATGCGGCTTTGGATTGACTCCTCAATTTGATCAGCAACCATCGGGGTGTACCGCATCGACAGTTAGCAATAAAGCGCATGAAAGTGTCTTTGATCACTTTCGTTGAATGAGTACCGGTCAAGCGGTCCCCGTTGATCAGTACAAGTCTTGCTGTGATCGGTAGGATTCCTAAGAATATCCTTGACAGGGTTTCACAGCTGTTCTAGCCGTTCTCAAACCGGAACGTCTCAAAGAAGACAACACGGAGTGAGTGAACCAGAGAATTGAGATTCACTGATTGATGAAAAATGTTTTGAAAAACAATCGCGTATTGCTTAGAAGAAAGAGTTTTGCAATACGACGAAAGTTTTATGAGAAATAAATCAATTTTCAATCATAAATACTTTTTGTATTTGAAAAGAGTACACATTCAATGTGCTAGATCAAAAAAGAGATTCACACATCGAACGGTTTTTCCAAAAGTATTTTTTCAATCAGAGATACTTTTGTGTTTGAAAACATGAATACACATTCGATGTGCTAGAGAAAAGAAGATTTGCACATCAAGCGTTTTTCAAAAGTATTAAGTCAATTCCATTCCTGGACCAAGGTTGATTCAAGAATGAATCGCCCATCGTTCTATCCAGTTGTCATAAGTTTGATCTTTTGGAAAGATCTCACATGTCACCCACCAAGAGCTTGTTTGATGTTAGCTCTAGAAGTATTTCCATCTTCATCGTGAATACTTTTGCATATCACTCAGATGTTCTGGCAATACCACAAGGATAATGCGTAGGACTCTTAATATATTCTTACTTTACACATTGTGTGAGACCGCAAGTCTTCATTAATTTAGTGTCCTAATGAGATATTGTGGATGATCTCTTGGCTCTAGACTCAATAGTGCACATTTGGTTTCCTATGCCGGAGACTAGGGAGAGGGTCTCCTTCTTCAATATCAACAATCTCTAAGAGAAAGTCGATAGATAATGTCGGTTCCCCGTGAGAATGAAACAAGCCCTTTTAAGAGGAACTTGAGTAGCTTGGGAAGTTTAGTGCAGTGCGTCACTGGGTCCATGACGACTTGTCTTCAATACCAGTGTTACCTTAGTAACCACTAGTAGCATATGTATTGAACCGGTTTCTGCCCTAAGGTTGAATTAATGGAGGCTATTTATTTTCAACATTTTTCACATCAATTCTTTTTCATTCTTCAACCCCTTCAATGCTTACCGATACTTCATAACTAGAACCTTGTTGGGTTTATTCCATTTCTAGCTCTGTCTCAGTCCGCACTCTTCCCATTTCTCATTTTTCTCCTTTTTTCAATATACCTAAAGACTCTACACTATCTAGTGGATTGTCCCTGGGTAGATCCCTCCGGTTCTGGCGGATCGTGGGAACTAATACCTAACCACACCATCCTTATAACTCCATACATAAAGTAAAATGGTCGGTCTTTTGGTACAGTTCATTCTTTCTTGAAACCAATTGAAAAATCATTTGGAAAAACAATCAAGGTACTTGTGATACGAGATCAAAGCATTTTGTACCTTAATAGTTTTGATCATTTAGAAAACCTCCCCCACCACATGTGCATATGATTTAGAAATTGTTTAGCACATGAAGGCAAGAGTTCTTTGAAACAAATTCATGATCACAATTTCGTAAGAAAAAGCCATTTGATTTTCTTTGTAAATTCTCCCCCTCAATATGTGCATAGGATATTTGAAATCATTTTATCACATAGAGGAAAGAGTTCTTTTGAAGCACATCCACGATCACAAAAACCATTAAGAAACCATTTGCTCCCCCTCAATATGTGCTTCGAGATTCGAAAGCGTTTAACACATATGAGAGAGCAGCCTGCACATTTGAATCAAATCGATCATCATTTATCAGATTTCATTATTAAATCACAAATTCTCCCCCGATCAAAAATATCAAACCCTTTGAGATTTTGGATCCCAAGTGATTTAATAAGGTTTATAAAACATTGGAGAATATGTGGCCAGGTTTGAATACTCATCATGTTTTTGGATAAATCCTCCTCCTCAACATGTGCATCGTGTTTTTGAAATCGTTTGGCACATGGAGGCGGAGTCCTTTAAAGGACTAAAACTAATTCCATTAAACAGATTTGAGATTTAAATCACGATCTCTCCCCCGATCAAATATTTCAAACCTTTTGAGATTTGTGATCCCAATTGATTTAAATCATTTAAAAGATTTTGGGGAAAGACGTGGCAAGATTTAATTTTGAAATTGACTGAGATGAGGACCAATTTAAGACATTAAAGATTGTTAGTAACAGGTATGATAGTTTTTAAGAGATCTTTTAGTAAAATAAAACAATTTCACAATCAAACAAGAACAGAAAAAATTTCATTTTGAAAGACCTTGATTCAAAAGAAAAATCATACCATGACATAACATTAAATCTTTAGATCACTTTAACGTACAAACGTACTCTTTTGAAGATATATTGTTTGAAAATACTTTAAAATAAATCACTCTCCCCCTCAATCGATGACCGAAGTCGTTGATTGAGTGACTTAGGTTTTGATAACAAGAAGTCCGGTGATTTTCAAAATTTAGTCCAATTTATTTTCAAAACAATATTTTTCCATTTTCAAAACAATTTAATCAAATTATTCAAAATTGTTTAAAAATGGTATCCTGCACAAAGATACGTTAGGTGGTTGAGAAGCTTTTGTTGTTGCTGTAGGGCTTGGAAGAAAACCGTCTGCAGATTCAGTGAGACTTCTTCTTACGTTGCATTTTGAATGCCAACTGAGGTCAAATTAAGCTCCGTTTCTTCAATCACTTAGAAGAAAACCATCTACTGATGCAGTGAGACCTCTCACGTTGCATTTATGCCAACTCTCCGTTGAAGTCCAATTAAGCTCTGTTTCTTCATTTGTCAACCCAAGATATAGTTACCCTTTCCTTTCGGCATCCAATCATCTTCAATTATGGGATCCGGATCGGGAACATTCTTATATACCAATATACCTGCATACGTTAGTGAACACACATACAGATATATGGTGGTCGACATCACCCAAACAGCAATCGACTAATAAAAGTCAATCCAACATAACAATCAGTTCATATAAGGTATGGGAATTATGTGTATATCAAACTTTAATCATCTAATCCTAACAATCATATCCTAAATTCCTAGTCCTTCGACACAGGCAAATATCATTTTTAATTAAGCACGTAGGATAATTAAGAAAGTCCGTTAGATGATATAGATTTGAAAACATTCTCCCCCTCAATCAATGACTCTTTCTAAAGAGTTTAAAAGCGCTGAAGTCATTGATTGAGTTTTTAATTTTTACAAAAAACTCTGAATCTGATAGATTTACAAGCAACTCATTTACCACCAATTTTGAAATACAACAAATATTTTTCTGAAGAATTTTAGACGGAAAAACATTTGTGTGGGAACAGCAGTCCTTCGACATACTTTCCTTATTTTGTTTTAGGATAAGTGCACGAAGTATTTGAAAAATTGGTTTAGCGTAGCACTTTCCTTCCTTTAAAAGGGGCGAGTGCTATCTGAAATAATAGCAAGCCATATGATGAGACATGTTTAGAAAAAGAATATTTACACCTCCTGCTCGAACTTCATCTATGGTCCCGTGCCATTATTGAATGACATTTCTAAGACCGTAGATGTTATCGATACCAGAAGACATGTCTTTAGAAAACATATTTTTGGTATTTTCAAATTTTCTGATTTTTATGGGTTTTTTGTTGGTTTTATATTTTTCTATTTTGTTTTGCTGGTTTTATATTTTTGTATTTTGTTTTTCAGATAAATATATACAAAGATAGAGTAGATGATATAGTTTAATAAGATGATGATACGAGTACCGAGATAAGGATATCGAGCAGTACGTCGTAGAAGATAGAATTCGTCATCTCTTAAACTTCCACCACCAAAGCTTTCGAGGCTCCTGAATGAGAGAAATTGAACCATCTGAAAGTGAGACTTTGGCAGCTTCCCCCCAAACCGAAAATCCTTATGTTGAGAGATACGAAGCTCTTCAAGCTTGCTTTAGCCCAGTGCACAAAGAAGCACACCATTATCATAAACCAGCTGCTCCTTTTAAGAATAATCACCGTGATTCTTCGTTCGAGGCTATATCATCCAATAGAAGAACAGCAACATTTCATCCCACACTTAAATAATCTTCTCAAATTTCTTTTCTACTGACGACTGAAGCAATCCATTCCAAAAGGTGTCAAGAGAACACTTCCCCCAAGTAGATGAATTGATGCAGTCAGTCTCTTAGACTAGAGCTCACGAACCCGAATACACATACCCGAAGACAAAGAAACTTATACCATCGAAGTAGCAGATTAAGTCCATATCCAAAGAATAACCCGATGTATACTTTTCTTCTCCCCGAAGAAAGTGTATGAAGCTCAAGAACCCGAAGTACCCGAATGCCCAAAGAGAGAATAACAGATAACATTGAAGAAGCAGGCCGAATCACTGATTATCTCTGCGGATGTCAACACCGGAATAAGTGATTATATCTCTGAATCACTGATTAAGCCCTCAAGTAAAACAGTTGAGCATCCCCAATGTACACAATCTCTCTCCCCTGATGATTGTGATAACATCAAAATCATCACACACTTGTGTACCTCTTCATCTTCAGAAAACTACTGTTCCATCTCTTCCCCAACATAGTTGGAATAAGAACACAAAACGCCTTGATGAGTAAAACCTTGAGTTTCTTTGCGGTCATGACATTTGTTTTCCCGGGATAACTTCAATCACTTAGAAGTATTAAGTCCATCAAGTTTACTCGCCATGAGTCAAACCTTGAGTTTCTATGCGGTAATAAGATTTGTCTTCCCGGGATATCTTCAATTACTTATAAGTATTAAGTTCATCAAGTTTACTCGCGTTTAGATGCTTGTCTCCTTCCCCCTTGCTGGTTTTGACACTTCAGAATCAGCAATACTCTAAAAGCCCAAATACAAGAAATCTGTTGAGAAGAACCTTAGAAGTCTTTGTGAGAATCAACTTGCTGAAGAATATGAGCAAGTCTAATTGGGGATTAAATTCGACATTTCACTCTCCCCCAATTAGTGCTCTCCCCTAAACCGACAATCTGTTTGATAAATGCCATGAATTAAGAAGAAGTCTTTAGATCATTAAGAGCAACTCGTCTTTAGTCTTCTAACACGCAGCAAAAAGTGTAGAACAGACTGTAGACTCGACCTTCTTCAAGATTGTCCGAATGGGGAATAGAGTGTTAACATCTTCAACTCACACCAAAAAGCATTCCACCAAAAAGCATCCCAATTAACTTACATCTTGCAAATCCCCTTAACTAAAATCCTCCCAATCAAAACAAGAACGAAAGATGTTCATCAAGGAAATCAGCAATCGGCGCAACGAACACAACAAGATGGTAACACCAAACTACCAATCACATCAAACAAGAACAGTAAAGATTTTCATCAAAGAAATCACCAACAACCAGCACTTTGTCATTTAATCATATCATCCCTGCAGAAGATGTCAACCAACGCTCTAGAAGAAACTACATGTGAAGATAATCCGATAAGAAGAAGCTCTGCTTCACAAGTTGGAGCCGCTGACCATATATTTCAAATATCAATTAACCATGCATAAAATTACACTCTTTTCCTCCTCAAGAATTGCATACTGAGATGCCCTTCTTGATTAAACAAGTGATTATCATCCAAATGTATTCTATTCACACTTCTCTCCCGCAAAATTAGCACATGATGTCGCCATCTTCATTATATTGAGCAAGTGGAATAAGAGTAATTATCAAGAGTCCGGTTCAATTTGATGATCAGGCGCATGGAAAGCATGAAGCATGTTGATGAGAACGGTCATAATAAGAAGATTTCTTCTTCCGAAGATATGCGACCAAGCGCATACATTTTTCTTTTAGAAAGTACGAGGCTTGAACTGTTGTGTTCAAACGTCATAAGACGATTTCTCTTCTTTCCAAGATAAAGCGACCGACGTACACTTTTTTTTCTTTAGAGAACGAGGCTTGAACCGTTGGTTCAAACGTCATAAGAAGATTTTCTTCTTTCCAAGATAAAGCGACCGAGACGTATTAACTTTTCTTTTCTTTAGAGAACGAGGCTTGAACTCTGTGTTCAAACGCCATAATCTTCAATCTCTCTTGCAAACTTGTAATCAACCCCATTATCATTCGTGAGGCTCTTTGTCGTGATGCTGATGGAGAAAACCCAATATGATGAATTTGACCGTAAACTAACTCGAACTCGTGACTTAAACTTGCACATATGTAACAAAGAGAGGTGCCGATTTCCATTAGAATCTCTAAGTACTCTCTAAGTACTCTATACTCTTCAACCAACCAACCATCAAGTATATGACGTACATCACCTCTGACAATCCACAATTGAATGTGACACCAGCACTACAACGTAACTCCTAAAGTGATAGTTATTTTGTGGTGGTAAGGGCCCAATTCCCCAAGTGGTAAAGAAAAGGAAAAAGTCACCCAACAATAACTAGATTTTCCAAGTCTTCATTTTTGATAATAAGCTCGAACAAGGATCTTGAAGAATCTTCATCCAACCATCCCCAATACCTTCAGATACTAAGTGCACTTGCCCGTGATATTTCACTTCAACCTCAAAAAAATAATAGTGAATTAACGCTTGTCACATCTTCTCGTTAAAAGCTCAAATCTAGCCTTGACTTTTTTTAAGTGAACTATGATAATGGTTTTCATCCCCACCATGGTTAAGCACATAACCCTCAGAAAACAATGTAATAACCGCATCGCCATGACGAATATCCAAACACACATCCAATTCATGAAGTACTGTTATCCCTTCTTCAAGTAGAAACCGTAGCACCAAAGATCGATAAGATCCCAAAATACACTTTCTTTCCGTGATGGTTCCATCATTACGGGATTTTACAATTCTATGGTTTAAATCAAGAAATAGTTTCTTTCGCGGGATATTATAAAACCAAGAATAAACCGATCGATAGATCCAAAATGCACTTTACTATTACCAAGATGTTTCCATTGTCACAGGATTTTACAAGTCTATGATTTAAACCGAGAAATAGATTCTTTCGCGGGATTTTACAAAATCAAGACAAAACCGTACACAATGTAAACTTGAATGTGTTATGACAAATTTGGTTTAGTGAATATCTGCTTTTAGGGGAACACATGTTCATCTGGTTCATTCTCCATCTTCAACCCTATCATCAACAATTCTTTACCAATATGTAGATCAGTTCACAAACCATACTAAGTCAAGCAGTATATACTACTTTTCCTCCCTTGAGTTGTAGAAGCATCAAAGTACACGATTCTCCCCCATGATGGTTTCAAACTTTTGGAAGCATCATTAACATGTACTACCATTTGCACGAAAAGTTCTTGTCATAAGCAAACATCTTGAAAAATCATGACTGATGATGAAGATTCTTGAAAGATTTTTGCTTAGACAGGAAGTATCATTGACATTCGGCATCAATATATCATGAGAATTGTTGATCACATTTCAACCATTCAATCCATTGGTAAACACATCATTCACGATATTCGGTTTATTGCAGTGACCACTTGGAGAAGTAAACCCGATATACCAAACTTGATCATGAAGTAGAATTCCCCGGATTTGTTACTTAAACTTGTACTAATCCTCGAAAGAAACGGTACCCAATGTACAAAACCTCTTGACATTCTCAACAGCGTGAGACACCGAATCGATAGTTACGTTGTGGGTTGCGAGAAAGAATCACAAACGGAAATAAATAGCCGTCTTTATCACACTCAATAAACGCCAAACAAGTCATCTTGTGGAAAGTAGAAGAAAGAAGACTAATAAGTAAATGCCCAAAGACCTCACTTTAAATCCAAATAAGAGATACCGCCCAAACAACTCAGTAGTCAACATTTTCCAATAACCAATTTCACCAGACATAATATGCACGTGAAAATGCATAAACCAAAGCATCAAACCCATAACACAACAAATCACATCATCACACCAAATTTCTTCATCAACATACATTGTCAAACAGATCTCTTGAGAATCCCATTAGTCCATCATTATCATTGATTCGTTGGAACAACTCATTTAAGTCAACTATTCGTGCAAGCCGTGATTTGTATCATTAGTGAAAATTTTCGCGAACCAAAATTACCACTTATTATCATAAATTTGTATATCCAATAATTATTTGGATAATGAATTCCGATTAAGCGTGAGATAACATTGGATATAATTTGCATTCCCAAAAATATTTGGACCCCAATCCCAACGAGATAAACATCACCGAAATAAAATTAGGACCCAAACATGATATCACCACCAATTAAACGAATGTAAAACAAATCCCAAGTCCACGATAGGCCCATAAAAATTCGGATGCAACAGTGGCTGGCCCATGATCCAAATTTGAGTCACAAGCCCAAATAACACAAATACCAATCCAATCCGAATTACATACAAACCGGATATAAAGGTGAGTTAACCTAAAAATTAGGTCATTACACATTAACCCTACACACACTTATCAATTAATCCGCCTCCCTCAAGAGATACGCTCCTCTAAAAATCTCACCAAATCTGCTCTTCCAGAATAATTAAAAACGAATAACATCATCACTTAAATCAGTCATCAAACCGAACGTACCCAATAATTTAGACAACAAGATTCTACACGACACAGGTCTTAGAGAAACGACTTCAAGATCTTTCATGGGTCTAAGGTAGGTTTATACGCTTTGTGTTTTCGTTTTGATGACATGAACGAAACAAGAAAGAAACTAACAATCTTGTTAAGTTTCATCTTGTATGGTTCGAGAATGAATCAAGTTAAAGTTTCAAAGGTCTATAAGGATATTGGTTCAATTAAAACAATCTTTAAAAAATTGAATCACTTCTGAGATCCTTTTTGATTCATGCCGAGTTATAATTAATTGATTGAGAGATGAAGAGTGATTGTGAAGGTCCTTTGGTGAGTCTAGGTCTAAGATTTAGTTTTAGAATGGAAGTGGATACAGTCGTGTGAAAATTTTATTTTTATTTTTATTTGGCTCGATTGACAAATGATGTTCATAACTGATGTCGTGACTTGGTAAGTGGTATTTGGTTCAAGGTCTAGTTATATTGTGGTCGTGGTCTTACATTCATTCTTCTTCTTCCTTTCTTTTTGTCAACTCGCTAGCCTAGGTAGCCTAAGTCGCTAGACCTCGCTAGACCAAGTCGCTAAGTCTAGTGAGTCAAGTCGCTAATGACTTTTTGACTCAAAAGTCAAAAGTACCACAAAAACAGTTCTCACGATTATACAAGTCGCTAGCATGAATCTGACCTATAGACTTTTTAACCAAGTCGCTAAGTTTAGTGAGTCAAGTCGCTAATGACTTTTTGACTCAAAAGTCAAAAGTACCACAAAAACAGTTTTCACGATTATACAAGTCGTTAGCATGAATTTTGATGTTTTCCGATGAGTTTTCCGACTAATATTTCCGACCTTCTTAATATTAACCCAGAAAAACATTAAAAAGTTGCAACTTTTTAACCCGTTTTGACCTCTAAAAAGACCAGCAGACCACTTAACATCACAGTTTTGGTACAAAAGTCACAAAAATAATGGTTACAATACTGCTGTTTGGACAATAGCAGATTAATGGACTTTGACACAAAAGCAGATGCAACTTATTGACCAAATCAAAGGAATAAGTAAACCAATGTTAAAAAACTGTTTATCATGTAAATAAGGAAAAAACACAACTTTCCGACCAATAAAAGTGCCAAAAACAGATATAACAAAGGTATGAAAAACCACAACAAATCAACACAACACAATAACCTTGGCTCTGGTACCAATTGTAGGATCGATAATATTATTGTGTTGATGATTCGGGTGGTTTTGGATGATCAAAATACATGTTTGCCATATTTAGAGAGAGAAAGCTATAGAGGGGGTCTTGCTAAGAGACTTGGTTATCAAATGTAAAAGGTTAGATTGAATGAAGACCACCCCTTCATGGATGGAAGGGGTATTTATAGTTACAAATACCACGACCTCTACGTCACTGTGGATCAGGCATACCGTGGGTAAGGACCCTTTTCCCCACGGTGTTGCACTAACTAAACACGCTACAAACTAACTAATTAATACTACAAGTAAGTAAATAAAGACGCGTCTACGAGTAACATATGCTAAATCATATTGGGGTGATCGACACTTTACCATGGAATTTCTAATTCCTAACAAATTCCTTATCGGAAGTTGACTCTTCATTCATGACACGATCTTCAGGAATTGATTACACTGAGGGCTTGAATCTTGTGTCGAGGTCGCCCAAGCCGTGAATTCGGACGCAAGTGTCTTAGAGGAGCTTGGAGCAGAAGAGTGTCTTAGCTGATTGGATGATGAAGGAGGAGGAGGTGGTGGAGTTGCTTTGGTTGATTCTAAAGTTCCGAAGATCTTACGCTCTAGATGGTCCTGATGGTGGTGGAGGAGGAGGTGGTTTTGGAGGAGACCCAAGAGGTGTCTTGGGTGAGTCTTGTCTCTTCTTTTTCTTTCGATTCACCAAATCCTCCATGAGTATATCATAGTTGTCACGATCAATTGATTTTTCAAGAGCTTCATATAGCAGCTTGTGATCTTCATGCCCTTTGTGAAGGTTTGTCTCAAACATGCGCTAAGAAAGATCTCCTTCATATCCGAGGTGGGAGATCTCCTGTGCTCTCAAAGGTGCTTCCATTTCCTAATTCACGCCTCCGCAACATATTCGCTATAGCATTCTTCACCTTATAGTCAATGTTGAGATCCCTCGCTTGGATAATCGAAACCTGTGGTGTTTGAGGATATTGGGTAGATCATGTCTTTCTAGAGTCGCAATGCGTTTGAGAGCTTCTTCAAGACGAACTCTAAGCTGTAGGGTAGATGGAGGTGGTAGAAGTGCGGTTGTAGTTGTGGTGGTTGCAGTTGTAGTTGTTGCAAATGAGGGAATTGTTGTTGTTGGTGTTGCCGTTGGAGCTGGAATTGCCATTGTTAGGACTGCTGACGTGTCTTGTTCAATAGTGACAGATACCATTGACACAACCTCTTTCTAATCATTTGTCTTTTCACAGATCGTCGGCTTATCCTTAAGAAATTGATCTCCAAAGGTGAGGTCATAGTCAAGGGTCTTGAAAGATGATAGGGTGCCCGTTGAGTCAAGGGTTCCTCCAAGCAAATCGATCATCGGTTCAGCTTAAGGTTATCCTGAACATCCGGTATGCAGTTGACATGAACTCATCATGCATGGTGTTATGTGGTGGATCCACAGTGAAGACACTATCATGAAGTGAGATCTCCTTCTCGCCTTTTCCAATCAACCTGTAATGACCTCTGCTTGTTTCGTTTGGGCTTCGGCACATTCACCATTATATTTCATCCTTAGAAGTCCGTTTGTCGGAGTCAGTGTCACTTGAGTCGAGATTAAGCTATGCACTTGGTGATTGTTCCTTTGTACCCGAGAGATTCGCTTTTGATGACTTCGTGGTTCATTTCTTGAGAATGAACTGTAGTAGTGGTCTTCGTCACGGTGAGGAGATGTCCTGTAAGGTTTGAGCAACTTGTTCATCAAGAGCAATTCCTTTGCCTTTACCTTCCACTTCGTGCAAGTTGGTATCCTCTGTCTGGTTCTCGAATGATTACGCTTTTGGCAGAGTGTCCCATTGACTCCTCGTGTTCTTTCCTACTTATTTCTAGGGTATTTTGAAGGTCCTCATCCTCTTCATCTTGCAGAGTTGGCTTAGTTAAGGGAATACCTTTGTCCACAAACCGATCCACCAACCTCGCGTGTTCAGATCCACTTTTCTTTCCCCATCACCCCTTTTGGTTTTCTCAGCATGAACAAGAACATCGTCAGCCGTGGGTGCCCTCTTACACTTCTTGGTTAGGGTGTCATAAGTAGGTTTGGTGGTCTTGGATTTTGGCTTTGTGCAATTGACTTTGTTGTTTGTAGACTTAGTCTTTGGGAGCGAGGTTCAACATCACCAACTTGTTCACCAGCTAGATACTTTTGATGCGTAGCCACTTTATTCAAATATTCCTGATAGTATGGTGCATTATGTATATCACTTGTGATGAGAGCTCCCGTATGGCCTTTCCAAAGACTTCTTGCTTGTTCCATTTGTCGTGAATTTGAGATTCACAAGGACATGCTCTTCATGTGGCAAGTGGAGTAGAGAATCTAATCTTGGGTGGAACTTTTGCTTGCTTTGAAGATGATGGATTATCAACTTAGTGAACCTGACACTTGGAATCCTAAGATGATTGGTGTTCTTCTTTCCCGCTTTATGTTGTACCATATTCATCTTGTCTTCAATGTAAGAGTGGATGGATTGGGTGAATTCTTCCCAAATTCTCTCAGCAAAATCAATGTTAGCACAATTAACGATCCCCAAAGAATCGGTACCGAAGCTCTTGGTCTCAAAACCTGAAGTCTTTCCTGAGACACAAGTTGATGATGTGGTGATTACCCTCCATGGCTGATACATTTCATCTGT
>OU343216.1:164790488-164804856 GCA_910596185.1 Chrysanthemum makinoi | reverse complement strand
TGCGTTTCGGGGGAAGCTTATTGTTCAATGTTTAACCATTTGCATGCATCATTCGAGGGGAAGATTTTTACTTTCATTATTATTACTTTTGGTTTAAGTATCTAGTGTCTTAAGTTCATTTTTAGTTGCGGAAAACTTCATGGTGGGTAATTTGAGACATTAGATGGCTGAATTGGAAGTGTGGTGATTCATTGTTATTTGTACAAATGACTACAAGGGACTAGATAATAAATACTTCTTTGCCAAGTAGGTCCGTTGTCTTTCTTTGTCTTCAACAGTCCTTCATCTTTCATGTATTTTGTCTTATCAACTTTAAATATAGTTCTCAACATGACCATGCAGGGTATCAAGATACACGTCAAAGTACGTCGGGATGTGCTCAATTTCTAGGGGATAAATTAGTGAGTTGGTCTTCAAAGAAGAAAATGAGTACATCCATCCACAGCGGCAGAATACATTGCCATGTCTGCATGTTGTGCTCAAATCTTATGGATGAGATCCCAACTCTCGGACTATGGCTTTGCATACAACAAGATTCCTCTGTAATGTGACAATAAAAGTGCCATAGCTCTTTGTTGCAACAATGTCCAGCACTCTCGATCAAAGCACATCGATATCCAACATCACTTCATCAGGGAACAAGTTGAGAACGGTGTGGTTGAACTTTACTTCGTAAGGACTGAGTACCAGCTAGCGGATATTGTTAGGAATTAGAAATTCCAGGTATTAAAGAGTCGGTCACCTCAAGTATATGTAATCGTTAGAAAGCTCGTAGTCATAGTACTTTTATGATAAGTAGTATTTAGTTTAGTAACACCGTGGAGGACGGACGGGTCTTTACCCACTGTATGCCTGATCCACAGCCCGTTGTGTGGCGTTTTATTGTAAGACTATAAATACTCTCTACCTTCCAAGGTAGAGAGTTGGAGCTCATAATAATATTTTCTTTCTCTCACTATAGTTCCCAACTCTCTTCTTTTCTCTCACTAGAACTCTCTCTCTCTAACATTCTTATACGCATACTTTGATCATGGTTTAGAGTAATTGTGAAATCCAATATCCAACAATTGGTATCAGAGCCATGGTTTGATCACTCATCTTTCATGCTCTTTGTTTTGGTGGATTTCATAAGGTTTTTGGAGTATTAAGGGTTTAGGAGAGTTTGATTCATTTGGACAAATTCTTGTGTTAAAGTTTGAATTTTGCTTGTACTTTTGTGTTTAGGATCATCATATGTGTTTATGTTTTGAATTGGAAGCCTTAAATCATTGTGGTTTGGTTGTTTTGGATTGATAAAGTGGTTATTTTTGAAAAAAGGACTAAGCGAGTTGTACAGCTGACTTGGTTTCTTCAAAGCGAAGTTGCTTTGTTATTTAAAATGAGTTGGTACAGCGACTTAGTTTAGCTTGAGTTGATATTTATGCTACTTGGGTTCTAAAGCTTGTTGTTGTTTTTGCGACTTGAGATCTAAAGCACTTACTTTGCTACTTAGAAGGACATAACTAAGCGAGTTAACTTAGCTTAATTTAGTGTTCGCGAAGTTGATTGTGTTGAGAATGAGACTAAAAGTAGTTGGCTTTTAGCAACTTGATTAATTGCTGCAGTTGAGTGTGTTATGCGAAGTTGACCGCTATGCGTTGTGTGTTTAGAGACTTGTTCATTTAGACCCTTTCTTCTTCTTTGTTACGTTTCTTACGGTTCTTTTGGTTTAGTAAAATCGCGGAAAGAATCCATTTCCCGGTTTAATCAAAGAATTGCAAAATCCCGTAGAGCTTGAAACATGTCTACAAACGCTCCTACTATCATCTCCATCTGTTTAGGATGTTCAAGCACCGGTTCGATACTCGGCCCACCCATGCTTGACAGAACGCACGATTCTTGGGCTCAACGAATCAGATTGTATTGCCTTGGAAAGGAAAATGGTGTCAACATTCTCAAATCCATTGATGAAGGACCGTACCGAGTTGAGACGACTAGAGATGTACTTGATACTGCTGAAGATGGAACTCGGATTTACGGAATGGACAGACCAAAGATGTATGATGAGCTTGATGATAAGGAGAAAAGAGATTCGATGTCGATATCTAGTGGCTTCAAACATTGTTCTTCAAGGTCTTCCTAAAGACATCTACAAGTCGATCAATCACAACACTTCAGCAAAGGCAAGATGGGGATAATGTCAAGATGCTTCTCTTTTCGAATTAACTATGGAAGACAGAGAATCACTACTCTATGACGAATTTGAACACTTCAAGATGAAACCAGATGAGAGTGTCTATGAGTACTATGTGAGATTTCATAAGTTGGTGAATGACATGAGGAACATCGGAATGACTATGCCTAACATTCAGCCGAACTCAAAATTTGTGAACAACATGAATCCCGAATGGCACAAGTTTGTCACCTCGGTGAAGCTCACTAAAGGATTGAAGAATACAAACTATGAGCAACTCTATGCCTTCCTCCTTGAGAATGAGAGACATGCTATGTTTGAAAATTGGTTCTTAATCGTTCAAAACCAACAGTGGAGAGACAAGCTCGCCTAATGACTCAACAGTGCCTTCTACTCAAACATCTGAATCACAACCAAAGCCTCACAAGTCATACCCATGGGAAATGGTAATCACAAACTAATTCCCGATCCTATGTTCAAACAAGCCGATGCCGATGCACACGTGGTAATTTCATTAATCAACTAGCTCTTCCTCATAGTCAAAACATGAATTCTCTCCCACAAACCAATAACAACCTCGAACGATCTAACCCACACAATCAAGCTACGTAAAGATGGGAGGATCGTGGTGCAACCAGCTCAGAAAGACTATAGTGTGATGATCGGGAAGAGGGAGTGGTAGAGGTTAGAAGATGTTGGTAATCGAATCGAGGAAGGAATGGTAATCAAGGTCAAGCTAAGCCGATCAAATGTTATAATTGTGGTGGTGAGGGACACATTGCAAGGAACTGCACATCTCCAAAGCGCCCACGAATGCCGATGACTTCGTGAGATAAGATGCCGCTTGTCAAGCTTCGGATAATGGTGCTACTTTGAATGAAGAGGAATTGCTGTTTCTAGCTGAGGGCAATGCCAAGACCTATGATGCGGATGTGGATGAGCGCCTATTCAGAGATAGGTCACAATCATCGAATGCCTTTCAAGTCACCTGATTGTGATGCATACGACTCTGATGTGGATGATGGACCTACTACACACACAATCTTTATGGCTAGCATTTCTCCAATGGTTTCTCCCAAGGTCTCTCTTCACCACAAGTTGGCCTATCCAAAGACACACTCATCTCAGAGGTACTAAAACTATACGATGATGATGATGTGCAAAAGATGCATGACAAAGTACTATCAACTGAAACTTTTGTATCAAATATTGAAAATATGGGTAATATCAATGTTGTCCCATATGATCAATATGTGAAACAAAGTGAAAGTGAAGTTGTACCAAGTGATGCATCTCCCGCAAATAACAATGACTATATTTTTGATGAATACACCGCATGTGCTACCTCGATGAGTCCGTAATCTCAACTAAATGCCTATATAGAACGTGTTGCTATTTATGAACAACGTGCTAAATTTGAGTTGACCACTCGTGAGCAGGAAATGGATGACCAAATGCGCATAACTATTAGAAAAAGTTGGTTTAGAGAAGAAGTATTAAAACAAGAGTTAAACTCCTTACAAGAAAAGCTTTCTAAAACCACTAAGCAAAAACAAGAACTTCAAGAAAATGTGAAAATGCTTAAGCAAGAATTTAATGCAAAGGAATCAAAACTTTTGAATGATTTTTCTAATCTAAAAACTTTGAAAAACAAACTTGAAAACAAGTTGTACATACAAGGAAACACCATTCAGACCGCTCACATGATCACTAAGCATAGAGTCCTAAGCGATAAGCATAGCATTCCCTTGTTGAGGAACCAAATCCAGAGGTCATTAAAAGGCTAGAAATGCTCATAAGGTTCTTTATGATGGCAATGAAATCCTTAAACCTAGACAGAAACCTAGTTGCGTTGAGTGCGCTGAGGAAGATAAGAAATCGATGAAATCACTAGGGAAAAGATGAACAAGAAACTAGATGATCCTAAATGTAAAGAAAAGAAAGTAATCATCACACCCCATGATTACAAAAAGGAGAACTGGATTGCCTTAAACAAGTTTAAGCCTCAGACATTGTTAACTCCCGAACAAGTTTACGGAAAATGGATTTAGATAAGCGTAAAGTCGAAAATATTGTTGAAACAAACCCTCCTCTTTGGAAAATGCCTAGAGCGAATGTGTATCCTCCTAATACACCAATGCATCTTGTTCCTAGAACAATTGCCACTAAAAGCAAGACCTTAATTAGCCAATATGTTATACTTCAACTATTTGTTGATTTTGAGAAAACTTGCAAGAAAAGGATCACACCGGTATTACTGAAGGAGTAAGAGGTTTTGAGCAAATGAAAGAATGTTATTTAACTGAGGTCATGCCTTTCTTTAAACTTCTAAAAGATCACTTTGAGAGTCTTAAAAGGGGATAGAAACTGATATTAAGGGAATGGAAAAGGAATTTGATGCAATGATAGTTGAAGTTAGTGACTATGAGCGAGCACTAAAATATAATGAGATTGAGAGGAAGAACTTGCATACACTAAATGAGAACCTGATTTCTTAATGTATTGCTCAAGATGTGTTTTTCACTGCTACAAATTGTTCCATTAATGCTTCCAAATTTCATGAATTATCTGTTGCACTGAAAGTCTCCCATGATCGTGTCATTGAGCTTGAAAAAACTAATTCTAAACTAAACGAAAAATTGAACCGATGATCACGACAATTAGGTAAAACATTTTTCTAAACTAGAAGTTGAGCATTTTAATTTACAACTAAAATATCAACATCTTAAAGAAAATGTCAAAACTTCAAATATCAAGACATCCTCGGATGCTCCAGAGTTTGATGCGCTTTTCAAATTAACAAACGTGATGATGATTCAAGCTCGGCAACACGATCGAAAGTTGAAAGCCCATATCTCTCAATTAAAGGGTCAAAAGAACAATATGACAGGCTCCCAAATGCCTCCTCCTTTAGATTCTCGAAATTCTCAAACTTTTCATCTTCAAAACTTAGTTGATGCCTTACAAAAGGAAAACGAGAGTTTTCTAGAAGAAAATGAAAAGTTAAACGACATTTTAAAGAGTTATATGATTCAATAAAAGTCACCCGTGACCAAAACAACAAAAAAATAACGTCTTTACAAAAGGAAATTGAGAATCTGAGAAGTCGGGGAAATGGGAAACTGCCACTTGTTTTCAATAAGAATGTTGTCTCAAAGTCACCCTTAGATCAAGCAAATACACCTGTGACAGCTTAAATATATTCCTCCTCATCTTAGGAATAATGAACATGCTTTTCATGAATATAGTGCTCACCTTAAGGATAGTCTAGAATGTCTCCGTGAGATTGTCGAAGAGGATTTCATTAACAAACCTCTTGATAGTGAAATTAGGTTTGCTTGCCTCCGGGCCAAACGATCTCAAGAGTTGCTAGAATGTGTAATTGCAACATGTCCCAAATCCTTAACCTTAGGTGCAAAAGGCAAAGCTGTGATGCCTTGTTCTATGCCTAGTGCCGCGGAAATCCGTTCTAGCCTTTAAAAAGGAAACAAACCATTCTAGGCCCTTTAGTTTTAAGAAAGTATACATCAATGTGTCGCCTAGTAATACGTGATCCTTGCACGCCTAGTTCAGAATGCAAAAAGTAGATCAACCAACTAATGTTTCCATTCCCTCTACAGAGTAATCAATGACATTAAAGCGAAGCGTGTCAAAGTCTCAAGGTAATACAAGGAATGATAGGACCTTGCAAGCTAAGAATGTGCATTGGAAGAGAGTAGAAGACCAACCTAGGAACTTTAAGCTTGAGTTGAATAAAACGAATCGTGTTGATTCTAGTATTAGCCTTAGGCGCATCGTAATTAATTCAATTCGATACTATTTGCAAACCTTGTAATGATGTCCGCTTGAATTCGCTTTGCTAATCATGAATGTGGTGTGAATGCTTTGTCTAATGTCTGTCAAATGCCCGCTTAAAATTGTTAATGCTAATAATCGGTGCAAATAAGGCAAAAGGCAAAACGAAGATTGTTAGAAAACAGTGAAAACCCACAGTAAGAACTTTTATAAAGATAGGTTATTATTGGATACCTTTTGGCCATAAGAATAATCAGCTTTGTTCTCAAACTGCTAAGATTATGCCCACTAGAAAATGGATGCCTATTGGTAGAACTATTCCCTTAAGAAGTGAACATACTTTGAATAGGTCAAATACGACACCAAAGATTGCATCTATTCCCAATGATTCCATTGCTTCTACCGATATGGATGTTTCTATTTCTCGATGTGGGTGTTCCACCATCGCACTTACTAACCAAGTGGAACCCATTCTTGCATGGGGATCCCAATTATCCAGTTATCCATTCTTGTCCGGTTCAACCGCAGATCGTTCAAATCGCTCTGGTACCCGGACTCAGTCGCTCCAAGCATATGACCGAGACCGTCGGCTCATGAACTCGTGAGCAAATTCATGGGACAGTTAGATTCGGTAATGATCATTTCGTGCAATTATGGGTTATGGTGATTATGTTGTTGGTGATAGTGTTATCTCTAGAGTATACTATGTGGAAGGTCTTGGTCATAATCTGCTCTCTCTGGTCAATTCAGGACTCTCGATCTAGAAGTAGCTGTCAGAAAACATACTTGTTTTGTTAGAGAACTTGATGGTAAGGAACTTTTAAGAGGAACTCGTGGTTCAAATCTTTACACCATCTCTATAGAAGATATGATGAAGTCTTCTCCAATTTGCTTGTTGTCAAAGGCTTCAAAACCAAAGTCATGGTTATGGCATCGACGCCTCAATCACTTGAACTTCGCACCATCAATGATCTCTCCATAAAGGACTTAGTTGTAGGTTTACCTAGACTAAAGTATGAAAAGGATCATCTTTGTTCAAGATGTCAATTGGGAAAAAGCAAGAAGTATGCCCATAAACCCAAACCTACTAACTCGCACGAAGTTCTTCATACAATTCATATGGATTTATGTGGACCAATGAGAGTGCTAAATATCTTTGGGAAGAAATATGTGTTAGTTATAGTTGATGATTACTCTAGATTCACCGGGGTCAAGTTCTTAAGGACAAAGGATGAAACTCCAGATATCATCATCAAACTCATCAAATACCGCAGGTTCGACTTAACAAAACCGGCCGTAATTATCCGGACGATACAATGGAACTGAAGTTTGTTAACAAACAACTTAGTGAATTTTATGAAATCATTGGAATCACCATCAAAGAAGTGTTCCACGAACTCCTCAACAGAACGGTGTAGTTGAAAGGCTAAATCGAACTCTTGTAGAAGCTGCTAGAACAATGCTGATTTACTCAAATGTTCCAATGTTTCTCTTATTGCCATTGCATGCTACACACAAAATCGTTCCCTCGATTCACTCGCTCATGGAAAGACACCATATGAACTTGTCCACAAATGAAAACCTAATCTCTCTTTCCTTCGTGTGTTTGGAGCATTGTGCTATCCAACTAATGAGGGTCAAGACTTAGGCAAACTTAGAGCTAAAGTGACATTGAGTATTTGTAGGATATGCACCAAACAAAAAGGGATACCGAATCTATAACAAAAGAACCCAAAACATCATGGAAACAATTCACGCTACGCTTGATGAGTCGACGGTCAAATGGCTCTGGACAACAATTCAGCCCTGACCCGCACTTCAAATAAGTCCAATTGGTTCATCCCTTGTTCCAAACTCTTCTCAAGAAACTCCATATGTACCTCCATCTCAAGATGATTTAAAGAAATTGTTTGATCCTATGTTTGATGAACTTTATGATCCAAGTACTAATGAGGTGTTGATCCCTACAACAGAGGCTGCTCATATTCCAGTGAATGAAGTCAATCCTCGGCCTCAATATCTTTAAGTCAAGAAGCACTGCCTGATCCTTCATCTCATCAACAAATCATCATTCTTCAAATGTACATCATGGAACTGCTTCTGGCATCAATGATGAAGTTAATCCCTTTGCTACTCCTGAAGATGCTCCATTTGAAAACATATTTGCTCTCAATCTTCATCGAACCATCTTCTTCGAGACATCAACTCGCTACTTCAGTTCCTCAACAACTACCACATGAACACCTCTGAAAATGGACTCACGATCATCCATTAGACAACATCATTGGAAATCCTCTCGCCCAAGATCCACACGGAAACAACTTGCAACCGATGCCTTATGGTGCTTCTTCAACTCCTGACTTCTAAGATCGAACCAAAAGATGTTAAAACCGCCATGAATGAAGATAGCCGGTTCAATGCTATGCAAGATGAAATTCATGAGTTCGATCGACTAGATGTATGGGAGTTAGTACCGCTCCACATTGTGCTATGATCATATCTCTAAAATGGATCTTCAAAGTGAAACTTGATGAGCATGGTGATGTGTTGAAGAACAAGGCTCGATTAGTTGCTAAAGGATACCGTCAAGAGGAGGTATAGACTTTGAAGAATCTTTTGCTCCTGTTGCTCGAATCGAGGCAATCGAATCTTTTGGCTAATGCCGCTAAGTAAGAACATGGTAGTCTATCAAATGGATGTGAAGACGCATTTCGAACGGAGATCTTAAAGAAGTCGCTCACGCCGCCAACCTTTGAAGGATTTGTAAATCAAGAGCATCCTACTCACGTTTATCGCTTGAAGAAGGCCCTTTATGGTTTAAAGCAAGCTCCAAGGGCATGGTATGATACACTGTCAAAGTTTCTTCTATCAACCGGATTTAGCAAAGGAGCGGTTGATCCAACATTGTTCACCAGAAGTCGTGCAAACATTTAATTCATGTTCAAATTTATGTTGATGATATTATTTTTGCCTCGACTGCACCCAATGGAATGTGATCATTTTTCTAATGAAATGAGTTCAAAATTTCAAATGTCAATGATGGGACAAATGTCATTTTTCTTGGGATTACAAATTTCACAAAGTCCCGAGGCATTTTCATAAATCAATCTAAATATGCAACTGAGATCTTAAAGAAATTTGGATTTGATTCAAGTGACCTGTTGACACTCCCATGATTGATCGAACCAAACTAGATGAGGACCACTCGGGGATCATGATTGACCAAACAAAATATCGTAGTATGATTGGATCCCGATGTACCTCACGCCTAGTAGACCGCACATCTTGTTTGCTGTTTGTATGTGTGCTAGATACCAGGCTAAGCCTACTAAAAGGCACCTTGAAGCGGTTAAACGGGTCTTTCGGTATCTCCAAGGAACCATCAATATGGGACTTTGGTACCGAAGGACACCGGTATGTCACTAACGACCTATGCGATGCCGATCATGAGGTGTCAAGATACTCGTCGAAGTACATCCGAGGTGCTCGCTTTTGGGTGATAAGCTTGTGCTGGTCTTCAAAGAAGCAAATGAGTACTTCTATTTCCTCTACAGAGGCTGAATACATAGCCATGTCATCTTGTTGTGCTCAAATCTTATGGATGAGATCTCAATTATCGGACTATGGCTTTGAATTCAACAAAATCCCTCGATCAGCGATAATAAAAGTGTTAATGCTCTCTCATGCAACAACGTTCAACACTCAAGAGCAAAGCATATCGACATTCGACATCATTTCATCGGGAACAAGTGGAAAAGGTGTGGTGGAACTCTATTTTGTGAGGTCTCAATATCGCTTAGCGACATCTTCACCAAAGCTCTTCCAAGAGAACGTTTTGAGTTTATTCTTCCACGCCTTGGCTTGAAAAGCCTTCAACCGAAACACTCAAAGCGTCTTCGTGAGGAAGACGAGGAGCAAAGGTCTATCTTCATCTATCTCTTGTATATATCTATTCAAAAAATCAAAATACAAAATTATAAAACCTTCAAAATCCATAAAAATCTGAAAAATTCGAAAAAAATCTTCAAAAAAAAAATATTGTCAATTTGTCATGTTTTTCTCGGTTCGATAATATCTACGGTCTTTGTGCTGTCATTCAAAGAATGACACGGGACTTTAGATGTTGTTCAACTCTTAAAAAAAATTATTTTGGGAGAAAGAGAAACAATGGTTTATTGTCATTTCGTGCAATAAGAACCCGCTTTTTCAATGAAAGAACAGAGCCATACTTTATCATGTTTTCAAATTCCATGCTCTGATTCTATAAACATTTATCTGCTGAAAACTAATGCTTTGAAAAATAACTCAGTCTCTATTTTTGATAATCATCGGGACTTATTTGTCAAAATATCAATCTCTCAATCAACAACCTATGTCATTGATTGAGGGGAGAATGATTTCAATTAAATTAAAAGTTATTTGGCATTCAATTGTTTTCAAAAGATATACATGCATGTTTTATCAATGGAGTTTAAAGTCTTAAAATCCGATCCTTATCAGTTAAAACGCTTTCATAATCAAGTCACAATTCTCCTTAAAAGCTTTCAAAATCAATTTAAATCTATAAGAGATCACAAATCTCAAATGATTTGATAATTGTGATCGGGGAGAATGTGTGATTTAAATTGGATTTAAAGCGATAATTCGTAAATGGTTTTATAAGGATATACATGCTCTCCTTCCCACATGTGACAAACGATTTCAAATTTTCCATGCACATGTTGAGGGGAGCATCTATCTTAAACCTATGATTTGAAACGTGATCACTTATCTCAAGATGTGTTTCTAGTATGTGCAAAACTCTTTTCAAATCTCGAGGCACATATTGAGGGGAGCAAAATCATGAAAACCTCATCCTTCCCAAAATGCTTTATCTACTTGATTCGATTAGGGAAGTGATGTTGATATTTTTGAAAATGGTAATCAAAGAAGTTAATTCTTTCTCTTGCCTCCGTGGGGAAAACTATTTCAAATACTTGATTCACATGTTGAGGGGGAGTTCTTCTTCTAAAAATATCAAAACAATTGTGTACAAAATGCTTTGATAAAATATCATAAGTATACGGATTGATTTTCAAATGGTTTTCAATTGGTTCCTATGGCGTATGAACAATACCAAAAAGTCCGACCAACTTTACATTATGTATGGTGATATAAGGACGATAAGGTTAGGTATGTGTTCCCATGATCCGCCAATCGAGGGATCTACCAGTGGACTATCCACTAGTTAGTGTAGAGTTCTTAGGTATGATGATAAAAGGAGAAAATGAGATATGGGAAGAGTGCGGATCGAGACCGAGCTAGTAATCGAATAAACCCAACAAGGTTCTAGCTATGAAGTCTCTAGCAATCGGGGGTTGAAGAATTAAAAGAATTGAATGAGAAAAGGGTGAAAACAAAAGCCTCCATTTATTCAACCTTAGGGCAGAAACCGGTTCAATTCATATGCTACTGATGGTAACATCGGTATTGAAGACAAGACGCCATGGACCCGACGATCGCACTTCAACTTTCCAAACCACTCAAGTTCCTCTTAAAAGGACTTGTTTCATTCTCACGGGAACCGACATTATCTATCGACTTTCTCTTAGAGATTGTTGATATTGAAGAGGGAGACCCTCTCCCTAGTCTCCGATATAGGATCCAAATATGCACAAATTGAGTCTAGTGCCACGAGATCATCAATAAATCTCATTAGGACACTTTCAATGAAGACTCTCTTTCACACAATGTGGAAAGAGAGATTATATCTTGAGTCCTCACGATTATCCTTGTGGTATTGCCGTAACATCTGAGTGATGTTTACATATTCACTGTGAAGATGGAAAGCCTTCTCGAGCCAACATCTAACAAGCTCCTGGTAGGTGGCATGTGAGATCTATTATACGATCAACCATGTGACAACTGAACGTAAACAATGGGGCGATTCAATCTTTTGAATCAATCCGTTCAAAGTTATGGATTGACGGATACCTTTGACAAACCGGTCTTTGTGCTTTAAAACTCTTTTCATTAGCACGTCAATCGTACTAATTTTTCAAAATCAAAAGGTGTTTTATGATTGATAATTGATTTTCATTAAAACCTTCGCTATATTGCAAAAACAATTTCTATTGAGCAATACACGATTGTTTTTCAAATCTCTTTTCATCAATCGGACTAAATTGCCGGTTCACTCAATTCGTGTTGTCTTCTTTGAGACGTTCGGTTTGAGAACAGCTTTAGAACAAAGAAACCTCGTCAAGGAAATTCTTCGAATTATACCCTCATCACGCGCATTTTTGTACTGATCAACGGGAACCGGCCGGTATCAATTCACGAAAGTGATCAAAGACACTTTCGCGCTTTTATTGCTAACTTATTATATGTACACCCGACGCTTGTACCGACGTAATGGAGCTGTCAATCCATAGCCGCATGCTCACACAACACATTCATATCAAAAGAAATCATGATTGGTGCATCAATGACTCTGATATTCTAACTCCATGCTTTCTACGCCGCCAATATCATGAATCAACGAATGCTTCCGCTACTACTCGATGAGAAGATATCATGATCCGTAATGTGAGCATGTCGGTCCGAATGTCACAACATCACATAAACCAACACCACAATGGATGTATCGAGATTTTCTATTAGCCGATGATCTCAAAAGTCGCTCAACATTATTATCACGCTGATCAAGAAAAGACCTCCACTTGGATTAACCAAACATGCAATGAGTGGAATCAATGACTACGAAGCCGAGCAAAGTACTACATCAAGAATGCAAGATCAATTGTTAATGTAATATCCGATTGTATTCAATGTCATTTTAGTATATGTTTGAGGTGACCTCCCTTATGGGGAGATTGTTAGGAATTAGAAATTCCATGTATTAAAGAGTCGGTCACCTCAAGTATATGTAATCAGAAAGCTCAGTCATAGTACTTTTATGTTAAGTAGTATTTAGTTTAGTAACACCGGAGGACTGACGGTCTTTACCCACTGTATGCCCGATCCACGTACTGTTGTGTATGCTTTTGTAAGACTATAAATTCTCTCTACCTTCCAAGGTAGAGAGTTGGAGCTCATAATAATATTTTCTTTCTCTCACTATAGTTCCCAACTCTCTTCATTTCTCTCACTAGAACTCTCTCTCTCTAACATTCTTATACGCATACTTTGATCATGGTTTAGAGTAATTATGAAATCCAATATCCAACAGATATCTTCACTAAAGCTCTTCCAAGAGAACGGTTTCAATAAATTCTCCCGCGACTTGGTACGAAGAGTTTGAAGCCAGAAACACTCAAACGTCTTCAGGAAGAGAATAATGAGTAATGAAGTTTCTTCATGTATCATTGTACATAGTTTAAACCAAAAAGAAAAAAATATAAAAATATAAACCAACAAACCATAAAAAATCGAAAAAGAAAATACCAAAAATAGTTTTTCAAGATGTCTTTTTGGTATCGATAACATTTACGGTCCTAGAAATGTTCATCCAATAATGACACGTGGTCTTTAAATGAAGTTTGGATATAGTTCACTAAGTTTTCAAAACATGCCTATATGGCTTGCTATTATTTGTGATATGGAACCCGCCGAATGAGGAAAGCACGCCGCCAAAAGACGGCTGTTCCTATACAAATATTATTCGACTATGATTCTTCAGGAGAGTATTTGTGTTTCACTTGGTGGTAATGTATTATTTGAGAATCAATCGGACTTAAGTTTTTTGAAAATCAATCAACTTAAATTTTTCATAAAATTTGTCACTCAATCAATGACTACAACTCTTTTAATTGAAATGGGTCATCGATTGAGGGGGAGAGTGATTTCAAATTTTTATATTTTCAAATTTTATATCATCAAATGAGACTCTTTCTCTTTGATAAAAATGTGAATAAATATTTGTTGTTATGTGTCAGTGTATGATTTTTTTAAATATTCAAAAATCTTTCAAATTATCATACCTGACACTAACATTCTCCCTCAAAGATTGTGGGGGAGCATTGTAATGTATCATTATCAGTATATATTTAATTAGACCACATTTTCTCCTAAATTTTCTAACTTATTTAAATCAATTGAGATCCCAAATCTCAAAAGGTTTGAAATTTTTCATCGGGGGAGAGATTGTGATTTAAATATTAAATCTGATAAAAATGTGATTGTTTAAGACTCAACCAAACACTCCTCCCTTCATGTGCTAAACAATTTCAAATACCAATGCACATGAAGAGGGGGAGCAGAAAGATCAAAAACAATTGAGGTACAAATGCTTTGCTATTTTATCACAAGTACCTTGATTGATTTTCAATTGGTTTTAACGCAGAGAGAACAGTACAACATGACTGACCTTGCATTTACTTTATTGGAGTTATAAGGTTGTTAAGGTTAGGTATTCACTCA
>OU343216.1:164761330-164790388 GCA_910596185.1 Chrysanthemum makinoi | reverse complement strand
AAAGAGGAGCTAGAAGCAATGTATCCAAAGTATCTAGTGTAATCTTTAAATTTTAAAATTTAAGTTTTAGCTTACTTCTAATTTGGTATGTTTTAGTCTTAAAACTACATGTTCAAGTTCTTATGTTGTAATAAAGCTTTTGTGAAACCTCAATTTAAGTATCAAGTTATATCTCAGATTATGCAAATTTTCCTTATTTTCAAAATCTCATGAATGATCAAATGTTGTTTGTAGATGTTCTTATGGACTAAATAAGCCACATAAGCTCCTAGATAGCTTATAAAAGCTATTAGATATCTTAAAATCCAGTTTAGAAGAAAAAAAATCAAAAATCACCAAAAATACCAAATAATTAGTGAAAAAATCAAAAATCATTGGAAATGGTGTACAATTTGGAGCAAGGTGAATTATGGATGGCCTTGGGTTGTAAGCTAGTATAGTGAAGCCTTTAGGATTGGTCTTGATCATTGGTTCTGTGATTGCAGTTGGATACCCAACCTAGCTAGCTTGTTTACTCAAGGCTTGTTTTCAGCTTTTGAGCTTATTTACTTAGCTTATTTTAGCCTTTAAAAAGTCCACGGACTTTGTTTGTTTTAGTAGAATAGCTAAAAGTGCTTATTAGCTTTTTCTAGCTTTCGTGTTAATCTTTGTGACTTTTAGCTTCATATTAGTAGCTTATAGCTTGTTTTAGCTTATTCCACTTTTGTTTTCAATCTGTAACTTTGTTTGAGCTTAATTCACCAAGATAAGCTCATTAAGCTCACTGTTGGCTTATAAGCTTCTCAAACTGCTTATTTGTGATTTATAAAATTTTTGTCTTTGTAAAAGTTTCATATTTTTAGTATTTAAGTAATTCTCAAAAAGAAAATCTAGAAAAACATCATTTTTAAAACAGTGATAGTGTTTATTTAATAGGTTTTAGCTTTTTGATTTTTCTTTTCATCTTATTAATAAGCAAATCTTGTTTTTATATTTTTCTTAGTTTTTTGTCACCTTAAGTTATTTTTAGAAAAATTTTCATAATTTTCTCTGTTTATTTAGTATTTATTAGAATTTTTAATAGTTAAAAGTCTTAAATAATTAGTAATAAATAGTTAAAAAGCATAAAAATATCTTTTCAGTTTTAAAATTAGTTTTATCATATTTTAGATTTTTCCAAGTTAAAATTTTATTTTTCCAGGTTTATTTGATATTTTCTATTATTTAAGTGTATTTTAAATAATAATTAAGTAGTAATAATTAGATAAAAAGTGTGAAAAATATATTTTTAATTTTAAAATTAGTTTTATAATATTTTAGATTTTTCTCAATTATAATTTTATTTTTCTAGCATTATTTTGTATTTTCTTCTATTTTAGGTTATTTTTAAATAGTTAAAATAATTTTTAATTAATAATAATTAATTAAATAGTGGTAAAATAATTTTCTTTTTCTAATAATTTTCTTTTATTTTTAGGATTCCAAAATGTCATTTTCATATTTTTAGGTCTTTTATTTTTTAGATCTCACTTTTTTATTTTACAATACGTTATCGTAGTTTTTAGCGTCGTTTTACGTTTCTTTTATCGATTGTTGTGTTTTCAATTACATTTCCAATTCCATTCCAATCAATCAGTAGTGTAATAATTCATCAAAACCTTCTTGATCACTATCCTGGTGATCATTCTATCATCTGATCTAGTGTTTACACACCATTGAGTCTCCATGGGACTTAACGACCCGGGAATTCATTCTATTCTCCAGGACTTCATTGTATTTGTGTTTTAAGAATTTTTAAGCTTCTTACGGTTAGCCATTCACAAGTGGCTAGCTTGTGTGAGGTAGGTTGACGGTTTAGCACAGATCAACAGCTGAGGTTGAGTGAGGGGGGAAAGGGTGCATTAAATGCATTTTGTAGTGTTAGGAGAGGTTTGGGGACATGGAGTGGAGATGGTGAGCTGGGGGAATGGGACACTGGTATGTTGCAGGGAAGCAGTTGGGAAGAGGACTTATTGGCGGGCAAAAGGGATTTGACTGGTTTGTTGACTTGGGTAATATTATAAGGTAAGGGTCAAAAGGCAAAGGGTCCAAATGGTTTGTTGGCTGGGGTCCAAAGTAGTTTGTGACAGGGGTCCAATAGCATAAGCTTATTAATAAACAAGGACTTGTTTTGTAAATCTTGAAAATTGAGGGACCAGTGCTGCCATTTTATCAAAGTTACTCCAAGGGACTAAAAGTGACAAGTTTTAATAATATAAGGACTAAACCTGACATTTTCAAAATTCCAAGGACTAATTTTGCCAAATTTGAAACTTGGAGGACCAAACTTGTAATTTCTCAAAACTTTTGATAGTTTTCACCAAAGGACTAATTTTGACAAGTTATGATTTAAAAAGGACCTTTGGTGATTTTACTTTTGAAATTAGGACTCGGGGACTATTTAAGGCAATTTTAGAAACTTGGGGACTGAAGCGCCAATTATGCAAACTTTGCTCATTTTTCATCGATTTTGAACATTTTGCATGAAACATATAAAATGCAATTTTGGAATATTTTGATATTTTGGTAAATTTACGAGCATTTTTAAGCGTTTTCTTGATTCGATTTGACCAAAAATAATGAGTATTTACACACTCATCACAACCCGTAATTTTTTATAAGGTAAAATGACTATTTTACCATTTGACTTTTTAAAGTTGACCTTTGACTATAACTTTTGACTATTTGACTTTTACTATAACATAAAAGCAAATACTGTAACTAATAATAACTGGTAATTTCCTAAGTTAAATAATTCGCTCTGTTTCGAATTATTACACTTTGAACACTTTTGTTCACCAATGTTTATATTTAACTATTTAAAGTTATTACTTTACGAAGAAAGTTAAATAGTATAAACTTTCCTCGCAATCAACACAAGACTACGATAAGTCTAGGTGTTCAAAATACTCTATGTTCACCAATAGTCATATTTTATATGAACTATTGCCACTTTGCCATTTTTATGTGAACATTTTACTCTTTACGTAATACGCATGCTCAAACCTACGTTATTAGGTTTTAACAACATAAATGCACCCCATTAGACTTATCACAAGTTGGAGTATATTGATAAGTTTTGACATTTTTGTAAGTATGATATTCTTATGTTACCCTGTTTTAAGTTTCGTGACTTAAGGGATTAACATTAGTAATTACCAGGACCAAACTACACTCATATACTAGATTTTAACACACTAACACATACACTACCACCTCATGGGGGAGGTGGTGTGCAAAGACATGCCTCAAGGCCACTTGGCCTTTGCCCAAGACACTAAGTCTCTTAATCCTCCACATATACCCTCTTTTGTCCACCACTTGATGATAACTTCACATACACATCTTCTTACATGAAAAAGTGAACAAAAACCCTCTCATTCCATCCTCTTGGTCGTTCATACCTCATCATAAATCATCATCACCCACTTTGATTCACATAACAAGTTACACTAGAAAGATGAAGACATAGCTGAGCTCTACATAGTCCAAGTGTTGTTTTGGTGATTCCATTGTTAGTTTAAGAGATAATCAAGAGTTCAAGGGCTGAGGTTAAGAGTATTCTTGGGTGACTAACAAGGGTTGGAATCAAGATGGATACAGATTTAACACAAGGGTGAAGATTAGAAAGGGTTAAGGGTTGAATTGTTCTTGTTGTACTAGTAACTTGTCATCCTAATCCTTGTAAGATTTGAGTTTATTTTCTTGTCATTCAATATGGTTTTAATAATCTCTATAAATATTTAATGTAATTTGATATAAGTAGTATATGTAATATGGATTATTTGATGTTTTACATGAGGTTGTGACCATGAAAACAAGCTAAAACAAGTCCTAGGTAAGTTCTATGAACTTGAATTACACTTATGTCCCAAGTTTGATTAAACCGATCATCTCAGTAAACCTTAAGATTAATTCAGTAAGATAGGCTTTTATAACTATGTCTTCACGGTCTTTTTCGGCTTAATTGGCTCCTCATAACTCACCCGATGAGTAAATGAGCCAAAATGATAAAACATGTCAAAATCACTTTTACGATTTCATTTGGGAATAGCCATGGTTCGGCCATTTTGGAAGTCTACTAAGTTTTATGAAATGTGTCCAAGACCTAAACTTGAAGTTTAGAGCCGTATGTCAAAAGTTGTAGAACTCAACTTATGAGTCGATTTTAGCAGATTGAGATAATGCTGACCAAACTTTACTTGCAATGAAATATAAGTAATTACTTGTAATTAGACTATTGATATAAGCAAACTTTGGACTTTGAACTTGATTAAGCTTAGTTAGCTAGAATATAAAAATATGAACTTGAGCTTCTGAATCACTTAAAAAGGACTTGTAGTTAAAAAGTTATGCCTAGTTAAGTGTTACTAGAGGTAAATATAGTGTTGGAACAAAAGATTGTTGATACAGATTTTAAACGGTTTTGACCCTTTTACAGTCGAATCGGCAAAAGGTCAAAAAACATGAAAGTTGCTCAGAATGACTTTTTCTACAAAAGTGCACATAAGCGAAATGAGCGTAAAACCTAAAAACTGACAAAAATGAAAGCCCGACTGTTGTTGACTAGAAAACAACCTTAGTGAGAAACTTTAAGTGATATATTGATCATTTGAGGCTAATATAAAGCCAAGATTATGTCAAGATTGTTGTATTGAGGTTGTTTAACTTAGACATATCCTTAATATGGTCTTGATTATTATTTCTTAACCATAACTTAGCCGCACGACTAGTATAAGTCTAATGACCAAAACTTGTTTTTAAAACTTGTTCACTAGACTTTGACAAACTAAGTAAATGACCATTTGACATGTTAAACTACTTCACGACCTCTTGATTTTGATAGCCTGAATGATGGTACGAGGTTATTTATAAAAGGGCTATAAACCAAACAACATTTAAGGAATACTTTAACTTAAAGATTCATGTACAACATCATATTGAAAGCCAACAAACTACATATACTTGTACACTTATATCTTACAATATACTAAAACATGAATACTATGCTTTCTTAGGTAATCGTTAAAGATCGTGGTCTTGCCATACTTTATTGTTGACATACAATATATCGTTACACTCGATCTTGATCACTCTGATTGAGTTCATATTACTTTCTATTACTTAATTGTTTTACAAACCCTTGGGGGAAATACATGCTTTATTTTAAATTGAACACATTGCTTTCAAACTATATGCTTATCTGAATGTATTATTTGCACTAAGTACCACTATTGCCAATCTTAAGTCCCTATTATCATGAACCATTAATCACTTGCGAGTGAACGCGAATCATGTGGATAGATCTATGAGATTGAATCCCGTTTGTTTGACCGGGTCCGATCAAACAAGCACTATATTTGAAGATCCATAGGTTTATTGGCAAATTACCTATTAGGGCAACTGTTACTATTATATCAATTTCTATTGACAAGCTGTTAATTTTATAGGTGTCATGAGCTTAGTGAAAAAATATCTGTTTTGTTTTTCTAAACTATGAATGTGAGACTAATTACCTCACGTTACAAATATTGTGTTCAACTGATTTCATAAACTCTGTGAATTTCACTCAACCTTTGTGTTGACAGTTTTAAGCATGTATTTCAGGTCCATAATGAACTTGTAGCTTGCGAGGAGGAGCCTGAGATACTCGAAGGCTATAAATTTTATTATCATTCGAAAACCCATTTAATGTATTTTGTAAACTTGGAACCAACTGGGACCTCATTTTGTAAAATCTGATATTTCTATAAATCGAATGATAATTCCTTTTTAAACGACTCCTTTAGAGTTCGTTTTCTATTGTTATATTTGTTGTGCCAAGGTAACACCAGGTTTGAATTCATTGCGTATCACAAAATTTAGGATGTTAGATCTAATATGTTATTCTTCAGAAGCGAATGTATGTAGTGTGTGGAATACTAAAAATCAATAACACACGTGAATCTTGTGGTTTGGCCAAATTTAGAGAGAGAAATAAATGGGAGTTCACACACTAGAGAGAGAAAGTGAAATGTATTAGGTTAAAACCAAATGAAGCTCCAACCCTTTCACTTGGAGTGAAAGGGTATTTATAATTCTTACAAAACACCCCTGACGGTCTGTGAAGCGGGCATCACAATTGGGTAAAACCCGAACCCGACTCCATGGTGATACGATAACTTAACGTTTACTAATAGGACTACGACCTAACTAATGCTAGATGATACTCGGGGTGACCGAGTCTTTCACATGAATTTTCATATTCCTAATAATCTCCCCCTAAGGGAGGTCACCCCGGAAATTAAAATTTGAATTCTAGCAATCTATTACATGAATTTAATTTCCTAGTTTGTAGTTTTTGATTCTTCAAAATCCGCAATCTTTGTACTTCCAGTAGTGATCTTTATGAATGTTCCTTTGGCTTGGGTGATCTTTGAGCCTTCATAGAGATCATCAGCCACTGTAAATCTCTAAATCATCCTTTGTAGTATCGCCTCCATGTGATGTTGTGACTTTCGGACCGACATGCTCACACTTTTCTAGATCATGATATTTTGCATGAGAGTTGCGGAAGTAGTGATGTACGTCTTTCAATTATCATAATTTCTTTGATTGTGAGTGTGAAGTGCGAGCATGTGGCTATGAATTGACATCTCATTGAACATCGATTGCAGCTTGTGAGTTCACGCAAACAACGATTGTAATAAACACGAAAGTGTCTTTGTACACTTTCATTGAATAGGGTTGCAGAACCGCGGTTCGGATTGTCGGTATAAATCTGCTTTTGTGATTAGGTAGAATTCCAAAGAATGTCCTTGACATGGTTTTGCCGGTTGTACTAGCGTTCTCAACGAGTATCTCAAAGCTAAACAACAGTTAGTGAACCCGACAATTTGTGATTCACTGATTAATGAGAAATTGATTTGAAAAACAGTCGCGTATTGATGTATAAAGAGTTTTTTTTTACAATACGACTAAAGTTTTATGAGCAATATCAAGTTTCAATCACAAATACTTTTGTTTGAAAATTTATGCGCAGTCGATGTGCTCGAAAACAAATGTTGAGCACATCGAAGGGTTTTTCCAAAAGCATCCGTCAATTCATTTACTGGAACAAGGTTGATTCAAATGCGAATCGCCCCATCATTGTTTTCTAGTTATCACACATTTGATCCATGAAGGATCTCACATGCACCCTGCAAGAGCTTGTTGGATGTTGACTTTAGAAGGATTTCCATCTTTATTGCAGATACTTTCATTATCACTTTCGGTACATTCACGCAATACCACAAGGATGATGCGTAAGACTCTTAATATATATTTTCTTGCTTTTCACGACGTATGATAAAATTGTGTCCTAATGAGATTTATGGATGATCTCTTGGCTCTAGATTCAATATTGCACTTTAGTTTTCCTGTGCGGAGACTATGGAGGGGTCTCCTGCTTCAATATTTACCCATCTCTAAGAGAAAGGTCGATAGATTCCACCGATTCCCCGTGAGAATGAAACAAGTCCTTTTAAGAGAACTTGAGTGGCTATAAAGTTTAGTGCAATGCGTCACTGGGTCCATGACGTCTTTTCTTCAATACCGACATTACCTTGGTAACAACTAGTAGCATATGAATTGAACCCGGTTTATGCCCTAAGGTTGAATATTTGGAGGGATATTTCTTTTCACCCTTTATCTTTATAATTCTTTTTCATTCTTCAACCCCTTCAGCGCTTACCGAGATTTCATTACTAGAACCTTGTTGGGTTTGTTCCAGTACTAGCTCCATCTTAGTCGGCACTCTTCCCTTATTATCACTTTTCTACTTTTTTAATCATACCTAAGGACTTCTACACTAACTAGTGGATTGTCTCTGGGTATATCCCTCCGGCTCTGGCAGGATCGTGGGAACGAATACCTAACCTTAACAACCTTATAACTCCAATAAAGTAAATGCAAGTTAAAATTCATGTTGTAATTTATTCTCTGCGTTAAAACCAATTGAAAATCAATCAAGGTACTTGTGATAAAATAGCAAAGCATTTGTACCTCAATTGTTTTTGATCTTTCTGCTCCCCCTCTTCATGTGCATTGGTATTTGAAATTGTTTAGCACATGAAGGGAGGAGTGTTTGGTTGAGTCTTAAACAATCACATTTTTATCAGATTTAATATTTAAATCGCAATCTCTCCCCCGATGAAAAATTTCAAACCTTTTGAGATTTGGGATCTCAATTGATTTAAATAAGTTAGAAAATTTAGGAGAAAATGTGGTCTAATTAAATATATACTGATAATGAAACATTACAATGCTCCCCCTCAATCTTTGAGGGAGAATGTTAGTGTCAGGTATGATAATTTGAAAGATTTTTGAATATTTAAAAAAATCATACACTGACACATAACAACAAATATTTATTCACTACTTGTAATGTACAAAGAGAAAGAGTCTCATTTGATGATATAAAATTTGAAAATATAAAAATTTGAAATCACTCTCCCCCTCAATCGATGACCCGTTTCAATTAAAAGAGTTGTAGTCATTGATTGAGTGACAAATTTTATGAAAAATTTAAGTTGATTGATTTTCAAAAAACTTAAGTCCGATTGATTCTCAAATAATACATTACCACCAAGTGAAACACAAATACTCTCCTGAAGAATCATAGACGAAAAATATTTGTATAGGAACAGCCGTCTTTTTGGCGACGTGCTTTCCTCATTCTGAAGAGCGGGTTCCATATCTGAAATAATAGCAAGCCATATAGGCATGTTTTGAAAACTTAGTGAACTTCTGCTCAAAATTCATTTAAAGACCCGTGTCATTATTGAATGACATTTCTAGGACCGTAAATGTTATCGATACCAAAAGACATGTCTTGAAAAACTATTTTTGGTATTTTCTTTTTTCTGATTTTTATGGTTTTTGTTGGTTTTATATTTTTATATTTTTTTCTTTTTGGTTTAAACTATGTACAATGATACATGAAGAAACTTCATTACTCATTATTCTCTTCAGAGAGCGTTCCAGGTGTTTACGCTTCTGACTCTTCATACCAAGTCATGGGAGAATTTATTGAAACACGTTCTCTTGGAAGAACTTTGAGTGAAGATATCACATTGGATATTGGATTTCACAATTACTCTAAACCATGATCAAAGTATGCATTATAAGAATGTTAGAGAGGAGTTCTAGTGAGAGAGAAAGAGAGAGTTGGGAACTATAGTGAGAGAAAGAAAATATTATTATGAGCTCCAACTCTCTACCTTGGGAAGTAGAGAGTATTTATAGTCTTACAATAAAATGCCACACAGCGGTACGTGGATCGGGGCATACGGTGGGTAAAGACCGTCCGTCCTCCCGCGGTGTTACTAAACTAAATACTACTTAACATAAAAGTACTATGACTACGAGCTTTCTAGCGATTACATATACTTGAGGTGACCGACTCTTTAATACATGGAATTTCTAATTCCTAACAATCTCCCCTAAGGGAGGTCACCTCAAACATATACTAAAATGACATTGAATACAATCGGATATTACATTAACAATTGATCTTGCATTCTTGATGTAGTACTTTGCTCCGGCTTCGTAGTCATTGATTCCACTCATTGCATGTTTGGTTAATCCAAGTGGAGGTCTTTTCCTGATCCACGTGATAATAATTTGAGCCGACTTTTGAGATCATCGGCTAATAGAAAATCTCGATACATCCATTGTGGTGTTGGTATTATGTGATGTTGTGACATTCGGACCGACATGCTCACATTCCGGATCATGATATCTTCTCATCAGAGTAGCGGAAGCATTCGTTGATTCATGATATTGGCAGAAAGGTATGAAGCATGGAGTTAGAATATCAGAGTCATTGATGCACCAATCATGATTTCTTTTGATATGAATGTGTTGTGTGAGCATGCGGCAATGGATTGACCGCTTCATTACGATCATTTGCAAGCGTCGGGTGTACACATAAGATAGTTAGCAATAAAGCGCGCGAAAGTGTCTTTGATCACTTTCGATGAATTGAGGTACACGGCCCACGGTTCCCGTTGATCGTTACAAATCTTGACTGTGATCGGTATAATTCGAAGAATTTCCTTGACGAGGGTTTTATTTATTGCTCTAGTTTGTTCTCAAACGGAGCGTCTCAAAGAAGACAACACGGAGTGAGTGAACCGAATTTACGTCCAGCGATTGATGAAAAGAGATTTGAAAAACAATCGTGTATTGCTCAATAGAAATTGTTTTGCAATATAACGAAGGTTTTAATGAAAATCAATTATCAATCATAAAACACCTTTTGATTTGAAAAATTAGTACACGGTCGGCGTGCTAATGAAAAGAGTTTTAAAGCACAAAGACCGGTTTTTCTAAGGTATCCGTCAATCCATAACTTTGAACGGGATTGATTCAAAAGATTGAATAAGCCCCATTGTTTACGTTCGGTTGTCACATGGTTGATCTGTATAATAGATCTCACATGCCACCTACCGGGAGCTTGTTAGATGTTGGCTCCAGAAGGCTTTCCATCTTCACGGTGAATATGTAAACACATCACTCGGATGTTACGGCAATACCACAAGGATAATGCGTAGGACTCAAGATATAATCTCTCTTTCCACATTGTGTGAAACAGAGAGTCTTCATTGAAAGTGTCCTAATGAGATTTATTGATGATCTCGTGGCACTAGACTCAATTTGTGCATATTTGGATCCTATATGGGAGACTAGGGAGAGGGTCTCCTCCTTCAATATCAACAATCTCTAAGAGAAAGTCGATAGATAATGTCGGTTCCCGTGAGAATGAAACAAGTCCTTTTAAGAGGAACTTGAGTGGTTTGAAAAGTTGAAGTGCGGTCGTCCTTTGGGTCCATGACGTCTTGTCTTCAATACCGATGTTACCATCAGTAGCATATGAATTGAACCGGTTTACGCCCTAAGGTTGAATAAATGGAGGGCTATTTGTTTTCACCCTTTTCTCATTCAATTCTTTTAATTCTTCAACCCCTTCAGTGCTTACCGAGACTTCATAGCTAGAACCTTGTTGGGTTTATTCGATTACTAGCTTCGGTCTCAGTCCGCACTCTTCCCATATCTCATTTTTCTCCTTTTATCATCATACCTAAGAACTCTACACTAACTAGTGGATAGTCCCTGGGTAGATCCCTCCGGTTCTGGCGGATCATGGGAACACATACCTAACCTTATCATCCTTATATCACCATACATAATGTAAAGTTGGTCGGTCTTTTGGTATTGTTCATCTGCCATAGGAACCAATTGAAAACCATTTGAAAATCAATCGAGATACTTATGATATTTTATCAAAGCATTTTGTATCTGAATTGTTTTTGATATTTTTAGAAGAAGAACTCCCCTCAACATGTGCATCAATATTTGAAATAGTTTTCCACACGGAGGCAAGAGAAAAATTAACTTCTTTGATTACCATTTTCTAAAAATATCAACATCACTTCCCTAATCGAATCAAGTAGATAAAGCATTTTGGGGAAGGATG
The DNA here is from genome assembly GCA_910596185.1 of Chrysanthemum makinoi. Lineage (NCBI taxonomy): Eukaryota > Viridiplantae > Streptophyta > Magnoliopsida > Asterales > Asteraceae > Chrysanthemum > Chrysanthemum makinoi. The sequence goes on along the minus strand of OU343216.1, from coordinate 164,778,873 downwards.
AGGTTTTCATGATTTTGCTCCCCTCAATATGTGCCTCGAGATTTGAAAAGAGTTTTGCACATACTAGAGGGAACACACTTGAGATAAGTGATCACGTTTCAAATCATAGGTTTAAGATAGATGCTCCCCTCAACATGTGCATGGAAAATTTGAAATCGTTTGTCACATGTGGGAAGAAGAGCATGTACATCCTTATAAAACCATTTACCGAATTATCAATTTAAATCACACATTCTCCCCGATCACAATTATCAAATCATTTGAGATTTGTGATCTCTTATAGATTTAAATTGATTTTGAAAGCTTTTAAATTGTGACTTGATTATGAAAGCGTTTTAAGCGATAAGGATCGGATTTTAAGACTTTAAACTCCATTGATAAAACATGCATGTATATCTTTTGAAAACAATTGAATGCCAAATAACTTTTAATTTAATTGAAATCATTCTCCCCCTCAATGACATAGGTTGTTGATTGAGAGATTGATATTTTGACAAATAAGTCAGATGATTATCAAAAATAGAGACGAGTTATTTTTCAAAGCGATTAGTTTTCATGAGATAAATGTTTATAGAATCGAGCATGGAATTTTGAAAACATGTTCAAACAATTCTCAAATGAAAAAGTATGGCTCTGTTCTTTCTTTGAAAAGCGGGTTCTTGCACAAAATGACAATAAACCATTGTTTCTCTTTCTCCCAAAGAGTTCGAACAACATCTAAAGTCCCGTGTCATTCTTTGAATGACGGCACAAAGACCGTAGATATTGACGAACCGAGAAAAAGCATGACAAATTGACAATATTTTTGAAGATTTTTGAATTTTTGATTTTATGGTTTTGAAGGTTTTATAATTTTGTATTTTGTTTTTCGAATAGATATTTACAAGAGATAGATGAAGATAGACCTTTACTCCTCGTCTTCCTCACGAAGGCGTTTGAGTGTTTACGGTTGAAGACTTTTCAAGCCAAGGCGTGGAAGAATAAACTCAAAACGTTCTCTTGGAAGAGCTTTGGTGAAGATGTGCGCTAGCGATATTAGACCTCACAAAATAGAGTTCCACCACACCTTTTTCCACTTGTTCCCTGATGAAATGATGTCGAATGTCGATATGCTTTGCTCTTGAGTGTTGAGCGTTGTTGCATGAGAGAGCAATAGCACTTTTATTATCCGCGATGCAGAGGGATTTTGTTGAATTCAAAGCCATAGTCGGATAATTGAGATCTCATCCATAAGACTTGAGCACAACAAGATGACATGGCTATGTATTCAACCTCTGTAGAGGAAATAGAAGTACTCATTTGCTTCTTTGAAGACCAGATCACTAGCTTATCACCCAAAAGCTGAGCACCTCGGATGTACTTGGCGAGTATCTTGACACCTGCATGATCGGCATCTGCATAGGTCGTTAGTAACATACGGTGTCCTTGGTACCAAAGACCCATATTGATGGTTCCTTGGAGATACCGAAAGACCCGTTTAACCGCTTCAAGATGCATTTTAGTAGGCTTAGCACGGTATCTAGCACACATGCAAACAGCGAACAAGATGTCGGTCTACTAGCGTGAGGTACATCGGGGATCCAATCATACTACGATATTTTGTTTGGTCAATCATGATCCCTGAGTGGTCCTCATCTAGTTTGGTTCGATCAATCATGGGAGTGTCAACAGGTCACTTGAATCAAATCCAAATTTCTTTAAGATCTCAGTTGCATATTTAGATTGATTTATGAAAATGCCTCAGGGACTTTGTGAAATTTGTAATCCCAAGAAAAATGACATTTGTCCCATCATTGACATTTGAAATTTTGAACTCATTTCATTAGAAAACGATCACATTCCATTGGGTCTGTCGAGGCAAAAATAATATCATCAACATAAATTTGAACAGGAATTAAATGTTTGCACGACTTCACGGTGAACAATGTTGGATCAAGCTGCTCCTTTGCTAAATCGGTTGATAGAAGAAACTTTGAAAGTGTATCATACCATGCCCTTGGAGCTTGCTTTAAACCGTAAAGGGCCTTCTTCAAGCGATAAACGTGAGTAGGATGCTCTTGATTTACAAATCCTTCAGGTTGGTGGCGTGAGCGACTTCTTTAAGATCTCCGATTCGAAATGCCGTCTTCACATCCATCTGATAGACTACCATGTTCTTACTAGCAGCATTAGCCAGAAAGATTCCGATTGCCTCGATTCGAGCAACTGGAGCAAAAGATTCTTCAAAGTCAATACCCTCCTCTTGGCGGTATCCTTTAGCAACTAATCGAGCCTTGTTCTTCAACACATCACCATGCTCATCAAGTTTCACTTTGAAGATCCATTTTAGTGCAATAATCATAGCACTGATCGGGCGGTACTAACTCCCATACATCAAGTCGATCGAACTCATGAATTTCATCTTGCATAGCATTGAACCAGCTATCTTCATTCATGGCGGTTTTAACATCTTTTGGTTCGATCTTAGAGTACGGAGTTGAAGAAGCACCATAAGGCATCGGTTGCAAGTTGTTTCAGGTGTGGATCTGGGCGAGAGGATTTCCAATGATGTTGTCTAATGGATGATCGTGAGTCCATTTTATGAGGTGTTCATGCGGTAGTTGTTGAGGGTGAAGTAGCGAGTTGATGTCTCGGCGAAGATGGTTCGATGAAGATTGAGAGCAAATATGTTTTCAAATGGAGCATCTTCAGGAGTAGCAAAGGGATTAACTTCATCATTGATGCCTGAAACAGTTCCATGATGTACATTTGAAGAATGATGATTTGTTGATGAGGCGAAGGATCGGCGGCAGTGCTTCTTGACTTAAAGATATTGAGGCGAGGGATTGACTTCATTCAGCGGGAATATGAGCGACCTCTGTTGTAGGGATCAACACCTCATTAGTACTTGGATCATAAAGTTCATCAAACATAGGATCAAACAATTTCTTTAAATCATCTTGAGATGGAGGTACATATGGAGTTTCTTGAGAAGAGTTTGGAACAAGGGATGAACCAATTGGGTGATTTGAAGTCGGGTCAGGCTGAATTGTTCGGGAGCCGTTTGACCGTCGACTCATCAAGCGTAGCGTGAATTGTTTCCATGATGTTTTGGGTTCTTTTGTTGTAGATTCGGTATCCCTTTTTGTTTGGTGCATATCCTACAAATACTCCAATGTCCGCTTTAGCTCTAAGTTTGCCTAAGTCTTGACCCTCATTAGTTGGATAGCACAATGCTCCAAACACACGAAGGAGAGAGAGATTAGGTTTTACTTTGTGGACAAGTTCATATGGTGTCTTTCCATGAGCAGTGTGAATCGGAGCGATTTTGTGTGTAGCATGCGGTGGCAATAGCTTACCGAGAGAAACATTGGAACTTTTGAGTAAATCGGCATTGTTCTAGCGGCTTCTACAAGAGTTGATTTAGCCTTTCAACTACACCGTTACGTTGAGGAGTTAGTGGAACACTTCTTTGATGGGTGATTCCAATGCTTTCATAGAATTCACTAAGTTGTTTGTTAACAAACTCTGTTCCATTGTCTGTCGGATAATTACGGCGGTTTTGTTAAGTCGAACTGCTTATTTGTTTGATGAGTTTGATGATGATATCTGGAGTTTCATCCTTTGTCCTTAAGAACTTGACCCCGGTGAATCTAGAGTAATCATCAACTACAACTAACACATATTTCTTCCCAAAGATATTCTGTACTCTCATTGGTCCACATAAATCCATGTGAATTGTATGAAGAACTTACGTGACGAGTTAGTAGGTTTGGGTTTATGGGCATACTTCTTGCTTTTCCCAATTGACATCTTGAACAAAGATGATCCTTTTCATACTTTAGTCGAGGTAAACCTACAACTAAGTCCTTTATGGAGAGATCATTGATGGTGCCGAAGTTCAAGTGATTGAGGCGTCGATGCCATAACCATGACTTTGTTTTTGAAGCCTTTGACTACAAGCAAATTGGAGAAGACTTCATCATATCTTCTATAGAGATGGTGTAAAGATTTGAACCACGAGTTCCTCTTAAAAGTTCCTTACCATCAAGTTCTCTAACAAAACAAGTATGTTTTCTGAAGGCTACTTCTAGATCGAGTCACGAATTGCCAGACGAGAGAGAGCAGTTATGACCAAGACCTTCCCCATAGTATACTCTAGAGATAACACTATCACCAACAACATAATCACCATAACCCATAAGTGCACCAAAATGATCATTACGAATCTAAGCTGTCGATGAATTTGCTCACGGTTCATGAGCGCGACGGTCTCGGTCATATGCTTGGAGCGGCTGAGTCCGGTACCAGTAAGCGATTTGAACGATGCGCAGTTGAACACAGACAAGAATGGATAACCGGATAATTGGGATCCCCATGCAAGAATGGGTTCCACTTGGTTAGTAACAGTAATTGGAACACCCACATCATAAATAGAAACATCCATATCGAAGTAGAAGCAATGGAATCATTGGGAATAGATGCAATCTTTGGTGTGCGTATTTGACCTATTCAAAGTATGTTCACTTCTTAAGGAATAGTTCTACCAGTAGGCATCCATTTTCTAGTGGGCATAATCTTAGCAGTTTGAGAACAAAGCTGATTATTCTTATGGCCAAAAGGTATCCAATAATAACCTATCTTTATAAAAGTTCTTCACTGGGTTTCCTGTTTTCTAACAATCTTTCGTTTTTGCCTTATTGCCTTATTTGCACGATTATTAGCATTAACAATTTTAGCGGGCATTTGACAAGCATTAGACAAAGCATTCACACCACATTCATGATTAGCAACGGAATTCAAGCAGACATCATTACAAGGTTTGCAAATAGTATCGAATTGAATTAATTACTGATGCGCCTAAGGCTAATACTAGAATCAACACGATTCGTTTTATTCAACTCAAGCTTAAAGTTCCTAGATTGGTCTTCTACTCTCTTCCAATGCACATTTTAGCTTGCAAGGTCCTATCATTCCTTGTATTGTCTTGAGACTTTGACACCTTTCGCTTTAATGTCATTGATTACTCTGTAGAGGGAATGGGAACATTAGTTGGTTGATCTATTTTGCATTCTAACTTGATGTGCAAGGATCAAGTACTAGAAGGCACATTAGTGTATATTAAGACTAGGCGACACATTGATGTATACTTTCTTAAAATCTGGGAATCGAACTACTTGAATGGTTTGTTTCCTTTCTTAAGGCTCGGCATAGATTTCCGCTTGGCACTAGGCATAGAACAAGGCATCACAGCTTTGCCTTTTGCACCTAAGGTTAAGGATTTGGGACATGTTGCAATTACACATTCTAGCAACTCTTGAGATCGTTTGGCCCGGAGGCAAGCAAACCTAATTTCACTATCAAGAGGTTTGTTAATGAAATCCTCTTCGACAATCTCACTGAGACATTCTAGACTATCCTTAAGGTGAGCACAATATTCATGAAAAGCATGTTCATTATTCCTAAGATGAGGAGGAATATATTTAACCATCACAGTGTATTTGCAGTCTAAGGGTGACTTTGAGACAACATTCTTATTGAAAACAAGTGATAGTTTCCCATTTCCCGACTTCTGATTCTCAATTTCCTTTTGTAAAGGCGTTATTTTTTCGTTGTTTTGGTCACGGGTGACTTTTATTGAATCATATAACTCTTTAAAATGTCGTTTAACTTTTCATTTTCTTCTAGAAAACTCTCGTTTTCCTTTTGTAAGGCATCAACTAAGTTTTGAAGATGAAAAGTTTGAGAATTTCGAGAATCTAAAGGAGGAGGCATTTGGGAGCCTGTCATATTGTTCGTTTGACCCTTTAATTGAGAGATTTGGGCTTTCAACTTTTTGATCGTGTTACAATGAGCTTGAATCACATTCATCACGTTTGTTAATTTGAAAAGCGCATCAAACTCTGGAGCATCCGAGGATGTCTTGATATTTGAAGTTTTGACATTTTCTTTAAGATGTTGATATTTTAGTTGTAAATTAAAATGCTCAACTTCCAGTTTAGAAAAATGTTTAACCAAATTGTCGTGATCATCTAGTTCAATTTTCTCGTTTAGTTCAGAATTAGTTTTTCAAGCTCAATGACGATCATGGGAGACTTTGAGGCAACCGATAATTCATGAAATTTGGAAGCATTAATGGAACAATTTGTAGCAGTGAAAAACACATCTTGAGTAATACATTGAAATCGGAGTTCTCATTTAGTGTATGCAAGTTCTTCCTCTCAATCTCATTATATTTTAGTGCTCGCTCATAGTCACTAACTTCAACTATCATTGCATCAAATTCCTTTTCCATTCCCTTAATATCAGTTTCTATCCCCTTTTAAGACTCTCAAAGTGATCTTTTAGAAGTTTAAAGAAAGGCATGACCTCAGTTAAATAACATTCTTTCATTTGCTCTAAACCCCTTTCTCCTTAGTAATACCGTGGGTGTGATCCTTTTCTTGCAAGTTTTCTCAAAATCAACAAATAGTTGAAGTATAACATATTGGCTAATTAAGGTCTTGCTTTTAGTGGCAATTGTTCTAGGAACAAGATGCATTGGTGTATTAGGAGGATACACAATTGCTCTAGGCATTTTCCAAAGGGGAGGGTTTGTTTCAACAATATTTTTGACTTTACGCTTATCTAAATCCATTTTCGAGAAAACTTGTTCGGAGTTAACAAGTCTGAGGCTTAAACTTGTTTAAGGCAATCCAGTTCTCCTTTTTGTAATCATGGGGTGTTATGATTACTTTCTTTTCTTACATTTTGGATCAGCTAGTTTCTTGTTTAACTTTTCCCTAGTGATTTCATCCGATTTCTTATCTTCCTCTGTGCACTCAGCGCAACTAGGTTTCTGTCTAGGTTTAAGGATTTCATTGCCATCATAAATAACCTTATGAGCATTTCTAGCCTTTTTAATGACCTCTGGATTTGGTTCCTCAATAAGGTGAATGCTATGCTTATAAGCTTAGGACTCTATGCTTAGTGATCATGTGAGCAATCTGAATGGTGTTTCCTTGTACGTACAACTTATTTTCAAGCTTGTTTTTCAAGGTTTTAGATTAGAAAAATCATTCAAAAGTTTTGATTCCTTAGCATTAAATTCTTGCTTAAGCATTTTAACATTTTCTTGAAGTTCTTGTTTTTGCTTAGCGGTTTTAGAAAGCTTTTCTTGTAAGGATTTAACTCTTGTTTTAATACTTCTTCTCTAAACCTACTTTTTCTAATAGTTTATGCGCATTTGGTCATCCATTTCCTGCTCACGAGTGGTCAACTCAAATTTAGCACGTTGTTCATAAATAGCAACACGTTCTTTATAGGCATTAAGTTAAGAGATTACAGACTCATCGGGGGCACAAGCGGTGTATTCATCAAAAATATAGTCATTGTTGAATGCAGGAGATGCATCACTTGGTACAACTTCACTTTCACTTTGTTTCACATATTGATCATATGGGACAACATTGATATTACCCATATTTTCAATATTTGATACAAAAGTTTCAGTTGATAGTACTTTGTCATGCATCTTTTGCACATCATCATCATCGTATAGTTTTAGTACCTCTGAGATGAGTTTGTCTTTGGATGGGCCAACTTGTGGTGAAGAGGAGACCTTGGGAGAAACCATTGGAGAAATGCTAGCCATAAAGATTGTGTGTGCAGTAGGTCCATCATCCACATTAGAGTCGTATGCATCTGTCGGCGTGACTTGAAAGGCATTCGATGATTGTGACCTATCTCTGAATAGGAACGCTCATCCACATCGCATCATAGGTCTTGGCATTGCCCTCGGCATTAGAAACAACAATTCCTCTTCATCCAAGTAGCACCATTATCCGAGCTTGCACAAGCGGCATCTTATCTCGAAGTAATCGGCGTGCGTGGGCGCTTTGGAGATGTGCAGTTCCTTGCAATGTGTCCCTCACCACCACAATTATAACATTTGATCGGCTTAGCTTGACCTTGATTACCATTCCTTCCTCGATTCTGATTACCAACATAACCTCTACTAGCTCCACCTCTTCCGATCATCTTGTCTTTCTGAGCTGGTTGCACCACGATCCTCCCATCTTTAACTAGAGCTTGATTGTGTGGGTTAGATCTTTGTTACGAGGTTGTTATTGGTTGTGGGAGAGAATTCATGTTTTGACTAATCGGAAGAGCTAGTTGATTAATGAAATTACCCACGTGTGCATCAGCATCAGCTTGTTTGAACATAGGATCAAGAATTAGTTTGTGATTACCATTTCCCATGGGTATGACTTGTGAGGCTTTGGTTGTGATTCCGATGTTTGAGTAGAAGGCGGTTGAGTCATTAGACGAGCTTGTCTCTCCCTGGTTGGTTTTGAATTAGAACCAATTTTCAAACATAGCATGTCTCTCATTCCGAAGGAGGAAGGCATAGAGTTGCTCATAGTTTGTATTCTTCAATCCTTTAGTAAGCTTCACAGAGGTGACAAACTTGTGCCATTCGGGATTCATGTTGTTCACAAATTTTGAGTTCGGCTGAATGTTAGGCATTGTCATTCGATGTTCCTCATGTCATTCACCAACTTATGAAATCTCACATAGTACTCATAGACACTCTCATCTGGTTTCATCTTGAAGTGTTCAAATTAGTCATAGAGTAGTGATTCTCTGTCTTCCATAGTTAATTGAACACGAAGAGAAGCATCTTGACATTATCCCATCGCCTTTGCGTGTTGTGATTGATCGACTTGTAGATGTCTTTAGGAAGACCTTGAAGAACAATGTTTGAAGCCACGATATCGGCATCGAATCTCTTTTCTCCTTATCATCAAGCTCATCATACATCTTTGGTGCATCCATTCCGTAAATCGAGTTCCATCTTCATGATATCAAGTACATCTCTAGTCGTCTCAACTCGATACGGTCCTTCATCAATGGATTTGAGAATGTTGACACCATTTTCCTTTCCAAGGCAATACAATCTGATTCGTTGAGCCCAAGAATCGTAGTCTGTTCTGTCAAGCATGGGTGGGCGAGTATCCGAACGGTACACCGCTTGAACATCCAAACATGCAGTGGAGATGATAGTAGGAGCGTTTGTAGACATGTTTCAAGCTCTACGGGATTTTGCAATTCTTTGATTAAACCGGAAAATTGATTCTTTCACGGATTTTTACTAAACCAAAAGAACAACCGTAAGAGCGTAACGAAGAAGAAAGGTCTAAATGAACAAGTAAGCTAAACAACCTGCGGCAACACACTCTCCTAAGCTAAATTAATCAAGTAAGCTAAATGCCAACTAAGCTTTAGTCTCAACTTCGCTATATAACACTTCGCTACAATCCAAATTAAGCTAGCAAAATTTTGGCGTGACATTCTAAGCACCAAGTCGCTAAATAATCAAGTCGCTAAATAACCTTCGCTAGAGTACCAACTTCGCTAACACCAAGTCGCTAACAATATAAAGTACAAATTAAGCTAACTTACACCAAGTCGCTACGGTAGTGGAGAATCCACTACTTGTACTTTTTCGTATTCAGGTCATTTCATATGGACTAAGATTGATACCACATTTCATTGACATCATTTGCATCATGACATTTCATTTTCACATTTACTTAGCGTGAGTTACTATTTTGAATATTTAATTGATACTTCCAAATGAATCCGACATATTTTTTATACTTACATTTAGTTATATAAACTATATTTTGAGTTTTTCTAGTGTTTTAAATTTATTTGGTACATAAATCGTTAAAGTTATATTATTACGACGTTTTTCTTAAAAATTATACGATAATTATTTTATCCCTCAAATTTCACAAGGAATGTATTTTTACAATTTTTATTATCTCATTACATTCTATTTTGATCTATTAAAAATCTCTTTTACCTAATGTATACATTACCTTACAAGTTACAACTTATACTTATTTAACTTATACCTTTTTCCTACACAATTACTTATACAATAAAGAAAAAATATATAATTGAGAGACAAAAGTCCCCAAAACCGGCCTAGTGGGAGGGTGTCATTTAATGTTGCATGGTCTTTTGGTTTTTATGTCTACACTCAATATACATAAGTCTAACTTAAACATTTTTCTCATTCATACTCCTCATTATTCAAGTGTTAAAAAGTTCTCTCCTTTTGTTTCTCCTTCATCATAAACCGGTTCTACATCAAAGGTTTCAAGGGATCAAAATTTTCAAGTCCAAGTGTTTATACAATCTAGTTATTACTCTTTATATGGTTTTGAAATAAAAAACCAAGGGTATTTAAGTTTAACCTTGGTTCTTATCACCTCATCATATTCACTTGTAAGCATGTTTCTTTCATTTTTCATGTTTCCTTTTCATTTCATATGTATCTCTTCATTTTTGGGAGAACATGCAAGACTTGTGTTGTTTATACCATTTTTACTTTGATTTTTAGTGTTTTATACATATAAAGTCATCCTATAATTATTCCTTTGGTATATATTGGTCTTGATGATGTCTAGGAACCCATGACACCCTAAGAAGGTGTATGGTAAGTTAGAATAATAGCTTTGGAGTTGATTTGAAGGGATTGGAATAGGTTTTGAAATGAGAAAACTATTTTAGATAAGTATATAAAAAGTGTTCGTCCTTATTTTGTTTTTCTGGAAAATCCGACAGTAGGCACGAAAATTTGGCCTTGATATTTAGAAAATATACTTTAAAAAAGCGAATCCGTGGCAGCAGAGCGGATAAAGCGGGGCTTCTTGAAGAAGTTATGAATTTTTCAAGTTTGACGTGAAATATATATATATCCTGAAATTTCAGCAAAAGCTGTTTTTGTATTATGCGAGTCAAGCAGTCTTAAGCTTTATAAATTATTTGGACTTATCAAAAATATATTAGTATACTTTGATCTGAAGCTAGGGCGTATATCATTAGAAACGGTTGTAGCGACTAAGATATACGTTTTTATAAAATTGCCGTAACTTTATTTTAGAAAAACTATATTATTTTTCTGATACAAATTCTGTTATTTGTAGCGATCCATCGAGGGGCTGTTTTAACGAGGTTGTGAAACTTTTGGAGCGAATTGTCTTCTAATAAAATCAAAGTTCTTTTGAGGGCATATTTTTCAAAAGCGACAAAGCTGTTTTGTAAGCGGGTTGTAGTAAATTATTCTGGATGTTCAAACTTGGCGGAAACTCATTTTTACGCACAACAATTGGCCAAAACCACCATCTTTAACCCTTATTATCTTTATGTTGAGACCTTTTTGGGCGAAAACTCTGAACTGAAACTTCTAGATATCGATACAAACTTTCCAAAACCCGTCAAGTTAAGTTTCTCTAACGATCGACGTACACCGCATTTTCTGACTAGTTTTCCAAAAGCCATTTTTGTTAATTTCATGAAAATTCCGTGACATTGTTTTCTGACGAAAAGGTAATTTCACCATAAATCATTATAAAACCATTGTAGGATGACATTTTGACGTAGAAACGAAAGTGATTTTGGATTGGTCAAGGCGTCAAACGGTATTTTTAGACGATAAATAATATTTTCAAACTCGCCAAATGGTATAAATAACATCTGAAATGCATGCATAACATACATTTGCAACTCATTACATATCATTATCATTTCATAATAGGTCATTTTAAAGAGATTCCGCTATATTTCAGTGTATCCACTTTTGTCATCGTAATCATTACAACGAGGTGAGTTAAGTAGCCCCTCACTACTTGCTTTTCATAAGCTGTTTGGGAGATACATGCTCGACTATTTTATTACATTCATGACTATTTGCAAATTATATGTTTATCCGAACTAAATGCTAGTCATCTTGGTATTTATTATTGCCATACTTAGAATTTCTATTTCATATATTCATTGGTCTAACGGACTTGGCATATTCATTGAAGTGCGGTCTGGTATATTCATTGAGCTAACGGACTTGAGTATATTCATTGGTCTACTTGGTCTTGGTATATTCATTGGTCTACTTGGTCTTGGCATATTCATTGGTCTAACGGTCTTGGCATATTCATTGGTCTAATGGTCTTGGTAATATCATGAACTATTTGGTCTTGGAGCGATTTGAACACCTTATATACATTTTGGCAATGGGTTGTGAATACACGGGTTGCAAGTTTTGTATGTAGGCGGGACTTGGGCGAGTGGATTTACAATGCCTTTCTTTATAACGTTTGATACATTGAGCCATGCACTATTATGTGAATTCATTTGACATCATGCACTTGAAAATTAACTCTACATATACGGCGTGGGTTGTGAACACGTGAGGTTGCAAGTTTTTGTATGGAAGGGACTTGGGCGAGTGGATTTACAAATGCCTTTGCTACATGTCGATTTTGATAGTCTTTACATTTCAAGCGATTTACAATGCCTTTTCTTTGCATAAACGATTTTGAAAGGCTACATTTCAACACAAACTCATGAACTCACTCAACCTTTGTGTTGACACTTTTAGCATGTTTTATCTCAAGTATCTAAGGCATTCACTTCATGGCATGCATTTGGATACATCATGGATCGTGGTGACGAGCGTTTCTCACTCAGGTTTTACATACTTTAAAACATTGTTTGAATTGTAACAACTTATTTTTCATACAAGTTGATTTTCATTTGGGACCTACTTTGTAAACCGATTATTTTATTAAATCAAAGCGATGTGTTTTCCAAACGACACTTTAGGTCGTTCAATATATATCTTTAGCTGTGATGCTATGACCGATTCATCCCGAATTCCATTAAAATTTTGCAAAAACAGGTAATTTGGGGGTGTGACACTAACAATATAAAGTACAAGTTAACTTACACCAAATTAAGCTCGTGTAGTGGAGAATCCACTACTTGTACTTTTTAATCGGCTTGTCTCACTAGACAAGTAAGCTAACCCAACTTCGCTAAGACTTTCAACTACAACTAAGCTACCAAATTGTAAGCAAGTCGCTACCAAGAAAACTTTTAAAATTGGCTCAAGTAAGCTAGCATGAAAAACACATGAACACCACTTTTCAATCCAAAACAACCCAACCACTTATGATTCAAACCTTCTAAATCAAAACCTAAACACTTGTGATGATTCAAAACACAAAAGTACTACCAAAATCGAAACTTAAACACTAGAAATCAACAAATTATGCAAAACCACTAAACTTTTTCAAACTCAAAACCACTAGAAATCAAAAGATATGTAAGAGATGATCTAACCATGGCTCTTGATACCAATTGTAGGATATTGGATTTCACGTATACATCATATCATAACTCAAAGTGGGCGTATAAGGTGAGTTCTATAGAGAGAAAGTTAGAGGTTTAGGGAACTTAGTGAGAGAAAGTGAAAGATATTATTATGAGCTCCAAAATCTCTACCTTGGGAGTAGAGAGTTAATAATCGTCTTACATAAAACGCCACACAACGAATAGTGGATCAGGCATCTGATGGGTAAAGACCGTCCGTCCCTCACGGTGTTACTACACTAAAATACTACTTAACATAAAGTACTGACTCTGACTTTCTAGATTACATATACTTGAGGTGACCGACTCTTAATACACGGAATTTCTAATTCCTAACCTTCAGTTCTTCGCCGGCTATAGGTTCGTGTTTTATTTCGGTTGATTATGATCATCTGATGAGGTTAGCAGTTTTTTTTTCTTTTGTTTTCTGGATTGATTTGATTCGAAAATGCGGGTTATGAAATATGAAGGATAAATTGTCGGTACTTTAGGTTATATAAAATAGGGGTTAGTTTTTTAATGTTTCATTAGTTTGAACCCAAGTTTATTTATTTCAGTGATGGTTGGAGTTTATTTAATTTTAACATATGATATGGAGGAAGTTGATGATAGAGCTTTCGAGTTATCGGGCAGAAGTAGGTCGGGGTAAGCTAATAATGATTGTTGTTTTCCTTTTATTCTTTTGGCTATTTACATCTTGATGTCTATTTGCTTTAGATAAATGTCTATAAACATTGTTTGTGGCTTTATGTTAAAAGCAGAGTCACTAGAACTTCCATTTTCCGGTAGGCTTCCCATACTTCAAAGTGACAATTGGGGCGATGATTTCTGACGAAACCAGATCCACATGTAGTAAAATGGTACAAATTCTTGAATCTTGGATTAGTGTGATTTTTTATTTTTTTTTTATTTTATTTTTTATGTATATTCCATATCAATGAGATAAAATAATGTCGAGTCATCACCTTCTTAACGGAAGGAACGCTTCCTCCGTTTTTCTGCGAGGTTGGTGGCTCACGCGGTTTATGTCGGTCCTTCGATCTTCTCACGTTTCTTCTATGCGTAACTTCATCTGCGACTTGATCATTATAATTTTATTTTAATTAATTTTTACGAAAAAATAGGGTTTTTAATTAGATTGGGGCTTTTAGTAATATTTGAGTTCTTAGTGACAACGTTAGGGTTTTCAATGAAATGGGGCCTTTGTTAATTTTTTTTAAAAATGAGTGTGTAGTGAATTTAAATTGTTAGTGGTTGATATATATCACGGTGTTATATTTTTTGGTCTTTTGGATTAGGTTATAAGTGTGTCTTGGTTGTGTTGATCGGTTTGGAGCCGTGGCGGGGCATATAATGTTTGCGGCCATGGGTTGTGATACACATTCTGATCTCTTAGTGATTACTATCAGGTATTTAAACGGATTTTTTTGGGGCCGTTCGATAACCTGTTTCTGCTGGTCCTTTTTTGGAACCGTCATGTTGCGCAGCCAAACTAGGGTTGTGATTGCGGCCGTCTTCGGGAGTGTTATCTGATTGTTTACTTAATTGAGACTCATATCAACAAAATAAAAATTAAAGTCTTTATTATGGCGGATGTTGGCATGGCAACCCGAACACATGTTGTGGTTGCAGCCATGGAGTGTTTTGTTCATACATTATAATTACGTATGCCATTTGTTTTAGACAATGACAAGAAAGAGAAAAGTAAATTGAGATATCCGCATTTTATATATCTAGCTTTTTTGGGTGGAAACATTTTTTTCATATTAGATATCTGCTTTTTTGGGTGGAAACCTTTTTTGCATATTATATATCTAGCTTTTTTGGGTGGAAACTTGCACCGATGTCTGCCATTTTTTCTTGATTCTCAGGTATGATGTATTCGCTTACTCTTTTCATTAGTTAACATAAACAGTCAATGTATCCCATTATAAACCTATGTATATACCTTTAAGTTTTATATATTAATGAAAACTCTTTTTAAATAAGCGAAAAACATGCTGATTTAACAATACTGTAGCATCACTCACGTTTTCAAATTATTGACCAGCAAACAACACACGACAAACATGCATTCTTACCACCTGTAGTGGTTCTTGAACATACCTTTAGACCTCGCCTTATCACCGCCATTGCATGAGTGAATTTATGGGTTTTACTAATGGAGGATATGAGAATCGGTTCCATTACCATTTACCATATATTCTTTGTTACGCGACTAAGAATAAAAGATATATTGACCCATTCATCGGCAAATGGGTCATAATTTTCCACCTGTATAAAGAACTCAAAATGACACTTACGGCTTAGCTTATGGGTTTCTCCACGGTGGTGCAACACTTCACAGTTGCATGACTCTATGGTTTTTACGCAAAAACTTTGAGGTAAGCTCCCCACACCTTTGTGGTTTATTGCATAAAGTGGTTGATAAAGGGTAGTTTCAATGCACGGTTCTTGATGAGATATTGTGATTATAATTTAATTGAAATAACCCAGCATACCGGATTTTTCATAGGTCTGCGTATTTGAAAGTTAGAGCCCCGTTTAGGGGTACCTTCAAAGAGCTCGTGCTCTTTCATTTGAAAGTTGATCGTATTTGTTTGAGCATGTACCTTTAAAATGTCATCCAACTCCACGATGCCTTATAAACTGAAGCATCTGCACGCCCGTGCACGAAGTCATTCACAATTCTTGGAAACAGGTTACCTTTTTCATGTCTTACGGTATTTTATTTTTAAACATTAGCTATCACGATTAGATGGGTAGCATGAACTATTGCATTGTTAGTGACCAGAGGTTAGAGATCGACCACCAATCTTGGACATAACACGACTTGACACCCTCCAAACACCCTTTGGATAATTGTTCTTACTGAAAATATCCTATACCATTGTAAAAGCCTTGTGTCTAGGATATTATTCTCATTATCATAATCTCAGTTGCATTTCTATGTAAAGAATTCTTGAACTTTAATATAAAATAGTTATGGCTAGAATTGGTGGTAATTTAATGGTTATTAGTAGGTAAAAAGTTACAACCATATCACATTAGCATATTTACTAAGATATTATTTCATATAATATCATCTGACTCTTCATTGATCATTGTCACGTTGTTATTGCTAGCATTAAAGCTAAAAATTGTTTTGAGACAACATGTGATGTGGAAATTCATGAATGAGTCTTGATCTTTTAAATATTTTTATAGGAAAAACGATAAGCTGTAGCTTACTATGTGAAATGTTGTAAAATTATCGAACATACTTGTAGAGTGAAAGTGAGTAAATGTACTCACGTTATGGATTGACTTAGTTTTAGAACCAAAAACTTTTAAAATCAGATGTCCACATAGAACAACATAGTAAATTAGCTTGACAACAGGGAATATAATATATGTATGTGTTTATATGCTAAGAACCGCGAACTAGCGTAGTAGAAACGCACCTTTAGCATCCGTAATTTTCATACCATTCATAGCTTAAGTGTCATATCCAATTCACTATAAAAAAATGTTAAAAAGGCCTCAAACTTTGGTTTGTCAGAATGAAATAATTGTCGCGTGCTCATTTTTAGGCTTCGAATTTATACTTCACTTTAAATGCAGACTTTGCGTTTTATACTTACATTTACTTCTTACATGCATAATCTTTTGGCTCATATGGTGTTACATGAATGAGTTAAATTTCGCTACAGGATAAGGACACGTAAGCTGGTATGGTTACGCAACAAAAAGGTAAAATTGAATTGTGATTGACTTTATGCTATAGTTGGTATTTAAGAAGTTCATTATATTGATTTGCATGTGTACAGCGGTATGGTTACTTTCAATTAAACCGGCCCATATTTATGAATCAAGGATACAAGAGTTGCAAATAATTCCCATGGAGGCACAAAAAATAACAAGAATTGATGTGTGTAACACCACTATCATCTCGAGGTTGAAACTTAGTCCTTCCAACAAGAGGTTTCTATTGAAGATTAACGAAGATAGTTTCCCATAGCTATTTCTTTCTATCATCTAATGCAAACTGTTGTTTCATGTTATGATTTTATATATGCAAGTTTCTTTTCGCCTTAACTTGTGAAAAATTTGGATTATTGTTTGAGAATTACTATTTGTTACTTTAAGTATTTGAACCTTTGTTTTCAAACTCTTTATAAGCCACCCGTGATTTATCACGGGTTTATAGGCTAGTAAATATATATATATATATATATATATAAGGGTTGGATCAAATAAAAAGTCTAATAGGATAAGAAGGATAAAAAGGGTAGAAAATGTAACATTTGATAAAGATGTAGTAAGGATATTATAGGTATTTACAACATTTTAAATCTCTCATGAACATAAACCTTATATTT
>OU343216.1:164701589-164761230 GCA_910596185.1 Chrysanthemum makinoi | reverse complement strand
AAAGCTCATAGAGGTATCTACATTATTATTGTGTTGTTTTGTAAAACATGTAGATAAATAAAAGTTTAATGTGTTTGTTTTTGTAACATACTATATTCTTAAATGTCGGTTTAAATACAACAACCTACGTATGTAAATGTGGTTGGCCAAAATAACACTCTGTTTCACTCCCAACATAATGTCAACATAAGCGTCGATACAAAATTGTCTTCCGTCTTTAGATTTAATGGTTGTGATAATCAACAAAAGAAAGAGGTTGACAAAAAATTGGGTTAGTTGCCTTGAATCCATTAACAATGATATTGTTGTTTGTGGTTAGCCTAGAATCGCCAACAAAGAAAACTTCTGAAGCCCTAGATCTGAGGTTAAACAGAAGAAAGTGTCATTTGCCAAATGTGGTAGGTTACCTAATGACAAGCCTCTACATTTGGAAGATCTTTTCTCCGATATGAATACGAACGAAAGAAAGAGACTAAAATTGAACGACAACCTCAATAAAAGAAGCGCTTTGTACAAACTTACGCGACGTTGTTTGGGTCCGTCAATTCGGAAAATGGGGTATCAAAACATCAGCCTACTCCTTGCCGTGTTACAAGATCGCAGGGTGTCATGTGAGGCTATTATCCTGGCTGCGTTTCAGGATGTACATCACCTTATTAAATTGTAGAAACGAATCTTTTTTTTACGCTTATCTTTCACTTTGTTTTCGGAAACATCCGGAAACCCGAGCGTGTCCACTTAGTGATTCTATTCGCCCTGAATTGAACCGTTTGTAGAGGTAGGTTCCGTTTGTTAATCCAATAACATAATTATCATTGTGTGTATGTTATTGAATATATTTATTGATTTTAGGAACTTTTACGACACGAAATGCAACAAGAAGAAGGTTATTGTTCCGATTACCTTCGCAAGTATTTGAAGCTTAAAGAACCATTACTTTATAGGTTTCCTTGGGGCTCCGGTGCGGTTATTGCTTATAGGAATTTTGGGTAGCCTTGGCATGTGTTGAAGACTGCTGCCGTGGTGTTAGTGAGTTAGTGAGTGGTGATGCCTAGCGGTCTACTGCACTTGTTTATTATTTTGTTTTTTACTATGAAACCAATGTTTACAGTTTGATTTGCTTTATCTGTCATGACACTTGGATGCATGGGTTGAATTGATGTGGTTGTTTAGACCAGTTGATGCAGATTGGGCTTTGGCAGGGTGTACTTTTTGCAATCAAATCCTAGGTGGCAACATGCCTACCAGTTTTTCAGATGGCACAACATACCCTGTGGCTTGGCGAGATGTTGCAAAGGTCATTTTGGCAGACTCTTACCGTACAAATACCACTACTTGTTATAAACGACTTATAATATCCTGCATTTGTTTTATATATCTGGTGTATTTTCCCATGAATGAAAGTGCAAAACACTGGATACTCTGTGAGCTCCATATCCGCACTGGAGTTGTTTACATTTATGACTTTCTTGGGTCAGCATCGGAGGTGAGCGGTGGTTGCGAGGTTCCAAGCGAAACTTACAAACACAGCTTAAATCGTACCTAACAAACTCGGTGTCTGCGCATAGTAAGGGCATCAGGAGGATTATAAAATCACATACAAGTGTCCACAAGTACCAAAACAATCGGAGTTGTATGGTGACTGCTGAGTATGGGTGTGCATTATTTTGTACAGATTGCTTCCGTAACCACCCTCTGGAAGTAGACGACTCTCTTCAAACAACTTTAGCTTACCGTGAAGGATGCTTGAATATACGGAAGCACAAGGTTGAATACATAACATGATAGCGGTCTTTCAAGGTACTATTCTTAATGTCCGTTTGACCCATAATTATTGTCTAATGTTGACACGTGAAGTATTTTTCTTTCAGCATTATCGTATGGTATTTCTACTTCTATTATATATTAGTCGATTATTATAATATTTTTTTAACTCAACGGCATTTCTTTAGTTAATACCCGTGCACATATACAAAAAAGCCTATGCTTTGCAAACCACTTCTATATATTATGGGTTATGTATACTTTATTAATTTATTTGGTATATACTAGCAAAATTTAATATTTGGTTGCCCTATAGTACATTACGGTACATGTCCTTAAATGTCTTCTTTTCCCAATCTCTTTCTTCAATACAAATCTTTCTTAATTTGTTTAACAACATCTTTCTTTCTTCTTTTGGTCTATTCACTTCATATCTTTATCCCAATCTTTCTACTTTTGTTTAACAAAATGGGACTATATCCCATGGATGTTCAACTAGATATCATTCGCAGGCTACCTCCTAAGTCTATACTCCAACTACGTAGTGTTTGCAAGTTATGGAAGGCTAGTATAGATTGTGGTTTTTTCATCTCTAATTACGGTGTTCGTCGTAACGATGAGTGTTTTTTTCCGCTAACATTTTATCAGGGTCACAAAGGTTTTATGTTAGCTTTTAATGAACAGCTGACCTCGCGATTCCGTACAGATTTAATGCTTTCATCTATGATTGCAGTTGGCAATTCTCACGGTCTTCGTGTTTTGTTTATGGCTCTAATCTAATGTCTGTTATTTGGAACCCGGTAATCCGAAAATCACTTGCGGTACATGTCGTTTTACACGCATCAAATTGAATGTAAAAAGATTTGTTTTGGTTTTGCCGTCCGTCCGGACACTCTTGACCCGACGATCGTGAAGGTCTCCTATCATGTTTTCCAAAGTGGTTTCTGGTATGTTTGTCTTTTCTTTCAACTCGTTAAGGTGGACATGCCTTGAAAATTTCCACCCCTCTCGTGAAACTATCAAATTGAAACGTCAAAGTCAGGCAGTTGTAGGTCATTTTATCTATTGGATGGGGTGAAAAGTTAACTAATGAGGACGGTGTTACATACAAGATTTATATGTTGATTTCGTTTGATTTGGTAACCAACCAATTTAAAGTTATAGACCTTCCGCAGATTTTAAAAATGAACTCCCAGTTCCATTCTATGTTTTCGATCTTGGAACCTCTCTAGTCATTTCTGGTATGATCATTGATGACGATAGGCCATTGTTTTGTGGTGTTAGTGGTGATGGTTAGTGGGCGTGAATGGTTTTGCCATAAGATCATTTAGAAGCCTCTTTGCCATCCCCACTATTATCGTTCGTTTGCTTGGGTTTACAAAGGATCAGGCTCCAATAGTGGAAGCGTACACTGGCAACCATTTAGGTCACTCGGTATTCGTGTACAACAAAGAACTTGAATTATTTGTCAGCATGGGAATTTTAGGAGAAACGGGATCTTTCTACATCGCCCCATACAAAGAATCTCTTCTTTTTTTAAATCATACAGACTGTGCTGCCTATAGTATGCTTTATTTATAACTTACCATTCTATTCATGTTCCTTTTAAACATTATCACTTGATTTGGTTAATGATATATCAATGTCATTTTCAACAGGTTAGTTCGGTTGAAGTTACGGATCAGGCTAAATGGGAATGAAGGTTTGTGGTTTTAGTACGCTGTCTGTCTGGGAAGGAAGCATTGGACTGCTAAGATTTTTCGTAGTCGATGAATGTTATCAATAAAGTGGTTATATAATATGTAACAATTAAAGTTACAACCATGTAGTAATCGTAATATGTACTTGGTTGTCTGTATCAAACGTTGTATGTCAACGTATTTACTATTTCATCTCTTCTGTTATCCCATTATCCATTTTTTTAATCTGGGCAACAAGCAGTTGTTACCCAAAATAATTTTGGCAACCTAATTTTGTTCTTAGGGCAACTTGTTTTCCATACGGAATACTTTTATAAACCACGACTCCTTCTAGAACTACATTTCGTATTCTACAACCTACTAATAACTAACAACTTGAGACAATGCACACTTCCAAAAATAGAGGTTTAACATTCAACACTAGTACAAATTAACTAGGAGTTGTAAGTTTATTACAAGCAGTGGTAAACACTGTCCTGTTCAGCCCCACAAAGCAGTAGTAAAAACAACTAGCAGTTGTAAGTTAATTTAAGTAATCGAGCATAAAAGCAGTTTAGCATTTGTTTTATGTTTACAAACGTCGTATAAAGCTCAAAATAATCCACTCAAACGAATGTCACTATACACATCCGATAACTGATGGTTGTGAAGATGTTCTTTAAAAATAATCCAAGTGAAGATGTTGATGTTTTTAGAATGAGTAATGGTCTTTAAAATTGTTTCGTCCATTAACATAAAAATCTATTTTAAATCCCAGTTTAGCGAAGGATCTACTATAGAAGGTGACTAAACCAACACAACCTAGTACTCCTTAAGAAGAATAATAATTAACGAACAATTATTCTCACTAAACACCTCGATATGTTGTTAATAGTATTGGCGTTTACAACCTTGAAGTGTATCGACTCTAGATATCACCAAAAATTATATAGAACTCAAACCTAGGACCTCTAACAGGATAAGGAGTCTTACAAAACTTGATAGGAAATCTTTGTACAAGATAAGTCTTGTACAAGATAGGAGTATCACCTCTCTTATCTAATACAAAACATCCTACCGAAGACATTCTAGAATATTACATATTCATCCCTCACAATCATAGTAGCATTGACAAGTTACATTATTAGCGATGATGCAGCGGACTTAACGCCACGGTTTGTGTATTGCTTACACTCTTCTTTTCGGCTTTCGGGTGTGGGTCTTTTGCCTTTATCCTTTCCTTGAAGGAGTTTCGGCGGCTTGCTTCCTCGTGGCCCCGGCGTATTGATCAACCCATGGGATTCCACGAGTAATTAGATAGGCCTTTCAACTTCAATGGGCCTTCGGGGGTTTCCCGTCTAAATACGCCCATCTGCCGGATACAGGAAGGGCTTTTGGTAATTTAGCTTCCCAACCCGCGCAGGTTTTATTTTATCCCGGATCCCTCAAGTGGTCATTTTTCCATAGACCCGTCTATCCAACCAGATATCCCTGATATTAGGCGCACACTTGAATGGGGGCGGGCTGCACCAGAGGAAGAAGGCATAGCTTTCATCCTCAGTTGTTTGACTTTCTTAGGGAAGTTTCTTGTTGGAAGAGGCTGGTTTACGTACTTCGTTGGCCCTAACTTCCTTTTGTCGCCCTTCCCTACGGGACCCATCTGCCGAACATATATTATCAGTCACTCCTATGACCCAATTCTCATGATTTATTTCCTTCTTCACTCTCCAGCGAGGTTAAGAAGGAAATGTCTGCACTTTCAAGATCCCATATTGCTAATGAGAGTCTAATAGGTTTAGACTCCCACATTTGGTATGCATATGGTCTGAGACTACCACCACGTGAAAGGACATGGGTTTTGGGTGAAGGTGTGATGTGGATGTTCGCGGAGATGGGTTTTAGTCGTCATTTTAGAACGACTAAATGTTATTAGTAGTCATTTTAGAACATGTTTCAGTTGTGCGCAGCTCGGCTGCTTTTTTTGGGTAAAGGTTTAGGCTATGTATGGGTTTTTTGGAAACGGCCGTGCGTGGGCAACGAGTTGTTGTTGACGTCCGTATGTATTCTTTTTGCATTGTGTACCATCGGTATCTTTTTCTGAATAACATCTTCAACTTCTCTTCGGTTTTTAAAATATTCCGGTTGCCGATTTGCGGTGGAAATATTTTTGTAGGTGAAGGAATTGTTCCTTTTTGCTTTTCTCGACTTTCCCTTGATTTACCTCGTGTATTTATAGCGAGGATTTTACTGTTCGTGCAGCGTTTATCATTAATTTTCATTAACTGTTTTGTGGGTAGCACGTGCCTAGCTACCTTGTTGCTTCTATATTAGACATAATATTACTTGGGAAGGAACGAGAAGCTTTACATGCAGATTTTCTCTCCTTTTTGGTATTTGAATATAAATGATTACGTAAACACAAAGAAATTTGCTTTTTGCGTGGAAACTAGCGGTGGTTTTTGCGACACTAGGAGTGGGTACAACGATGTTAGCAGTGGTTATATCGACGTTAGCAGGTGGTTGGGGATTCGTATGAACAGACGTAAGAATTTGTTCAAAACATTTAGCCTCCTTCGCGGGCGGTTGTAACTCTTAATCGAGTTTGTATCCCAATTCAATCCAAATTAATTTGTACTAAAAACTTACTTTTTTAACACTTGTAGCAGTTGTTACCACTATGAATTTTTTTTAACTAAAAAAAATTTCATCTTCATATTACTACTTTATTAGTAAATTTTTTTATTTTGTAAAGTGACTTACTATCTCGAACACAGTTTGAATAACTACGCAAACAAATACAATAAATACTAGTAAGTAGTAACATAAAAGGGATCACATCCATAGGTTAACATGACATACACAGACTATACAAAGATGAGATAAGTGACTCCAAAATGTAACAACGATCCCCTAATAAACAAAAGGCAGCAGCTTCCATGTAATTAATATAAATCACTTCAAACCTCCATTGACTCCAACTTTTCAATTAAACCATTCAGCTCTTTAACACGGTCATGTTTTCTAAACCAAGAATATAGAAGTTTGGAACTCTCAGCCAGATCCTCATTTTGCATCCTTAACAGGTGATTAATAGTTGGCAACCAACAATCCGAACCGCATAAAATCTCCACTTCCGCTATCATTTGTTGTCTACGGTTGACCGCCCCTAATTTCAACACATTCCTCCTATGATCGCTTCGTCACGTAAAGCAACTTCCAATTCACCTCGTGAGTACGCGATCGTAATATCTTTTAACAACTTTGAGCCACCAAACATTGGTAATTCATCACATAAAACCATGCCAGCAGACATCGTATGTTTGCTTTTCTAATACTATCACTAATAGAGATAGTATTAGAACTGTTTTTGTTACATAGTGTCATATATACACGAAATTTCGACAAACTAGTTGGCAATTGTCGTTTCCAATGGACAAGTGGATCACACCAAATAAGTACCAACCCACAATATATATATTTTTTTTATAGTTTCTTCGTATTTTTTTTTCAAATATTTTTATTGACGAGTTTGCTAGTGCATAGCTAGGAAATGGTACTTTGTAGCCTAAATTGTGTACTCATGGCAACTATACTTTGGGCAACTAAATTGTGTACTCATGGCAACTAGTTTAAATAGTAGTACTTTTAGTCAAGTGGTGATGTATGCAACAAGGGGCTGGGGTTTGACTGGATTTAATTTACATCTTTCTATTTTTTAAAACTTTTTTTATGACTAGTTTGCTAGTGCATACCTAGCAAATGGTACTTTGGGCAACTAAATATTGTACTCATGGCAACTAGTTTTAGTAGTAGTACTTTTAGCCAAGTGGTGATGCATGCAACAAGGGGCTAGGGTTTCACTGGATTTATTTAATTTACATCTTGCTATTTTTTTCAAATAATTTTTTGGCGACTTTGCTAGTGCATAGCTAGCAAATGCTACTTTGGGCAACTAAATAGTGTACTCATGGAAACTACAATAGTACTTTTAGTCCAGTTGTGATGTATGCAAAAGGGGTGGGGATTGAGTGGATATAATTTGCATTCAGGTGTTTTTATTAGTCATACGTGTATTATGTGTAAACTGGCCAACTAGTTACAAAAATTGACAAATTTATTTCGGTAAAAAAATAAAATACAATAGACATTTGGGTAAATAAAACATACAATATACCTAGCCAATTATTTTTTAATGTGTGAACGTTTGGAATAAACTTATGCCAAGTTCCTTATTATTGTATTGTTATGCCCAAAAAAATCAAACCGCAAAGTGCAAGAAAAAAGTAAATAAATAAATAAAAAAAACAAAAAACAATAAAAAGTAACATATTGCAAGTAAGTAAGCATAGAATATGAATAAGTGTCCATAAAAAATGAAGGTAAATCCGGCACTTCTTACGTTTCTAGTTTTATCTTATTTTATTTTATTATTATTTGTAATTTATTTTTGTAATTTGTTAAAAAATTGTCCTCTGGTTTCATATATATACACGCAATTTGTTTGACGTGGTTTTGTTTTTAATCTTAATAGTAGTAAACTGCGGTATATGTAATAATAAAAAAAAAGGAAAATGAAAAGGCGTGTATGTGAAAGGTTGGTCATTTAATGCTACTTCTTGTGGTAGATAAAATGGTAGGGTGGTACATCAACTCAACGGACGCATCAGTTTTGTACACTGACACAACACTAATTATATTATAACTTAAACTAAACCTTCTTTTTAAAACACACACACATACCAATCAAAGGGGAAAAATTAAAACATACAAAACAAAACTTAAAAAAGGATGAATACACCTATGCCATTCTGTGAAGAACTTTCTGGTGTTGCAGGATCTAGTTTTGTTAGAGATATGATGATAGTTCGTTTTTGAAGGGATGTGAGTGTTGTCATGGTGGATGAAGCTGAGTTGATGAAGAATGCTCAAGAAATCAGGAACGCGTGTGGGAAAGGGGATCATGTTATTGGAGAGTTGGAGCTTTTATACCCATTTGAATCTTGTGTGGAAAGTATTTCAGAATTAACCAAGCTGCAAACCGAAGATCTGTAGGAAGCCATATGATATTGGTCAATGTAATGAAGAAGCAGAAAGAGCCGGGAGCTTCGTCATTCATAGAGAAGTGAAAGGCATGGTTATCTGATCGGTTAATTGTTGTCTTGGTGGTGACGATGTCTTGTTTATGTTGGTATTTCTATTTCTAGTCATGTATCTTTTGTTGAATTTTAGTTTACTGCTTTGTGAAATGTGGGTCTAGGCTTTGGCAAATGGATGTAAAATATTTGAATAAATAAAGCCATGGTTTCGTAAAAATAATTATGTTATGGTCACCTTTAATTGTGCACGCATCTCATGATCTATTCGAAATAATCCGCCTCCATTGTTTCAAGAATAAATCTGTTTGAGCGGCCGTCATTGTGGACTGTTTACAGTTGTCTGCAAGTAAATCTCATTATTAAAATATGCATATGGGAATGTAACGTTTCAAACCAAGAAAGTGTATCAAGTAAGCGGTGCCAAAAAACATCATCTTGTTGGTTTCCGACATGTCATATAAAACATAAACCTAAAGAATAAGAAGCACTAGAGTTAAAGAAATTTATAATGAGCATACCTATAAAACATAAACCCTAATAACAATTTAAATAACTTTGAATTAAATAAAAAAATTACTAATAGAATATAAAAATATAAAGTGCCAGATTATTTATATTCATGTATAAATGTACTGAACGAATACGGTAACAAAAAGTACATACGGGAGAGTACAACAAACACGGATTTGTTTCTAAAATAGACGAAAAAGGACAAGTATATTTTTTTTATTTGGATTCTTATTTGAAAGTGACCTAGTGTATAACAAGGAATGTGGGGATGTTGATTGTTGGGACTTGGGACCATAAACTAATGTGTGGGGTATAAAAGGTTTAAGTGTTTTTCATTCTAGGTCCCTCATGTATCTTACGGTACATCACATTAACGACTAAAAGCGCTGAGTTAAAGTTAGAACTACTAGTGTTGAAGACAATTTATCATATAAACGTGTTGTCACTACATGTTGTCTAAGGTTTCAGAATTAAGACTTAAGAATGTTATTACATGTTACTCTTTGCTAGTGGTGAGACCAAATAATATAAACATGGTTTTACTACAATTTTCTAAGGTTACTCCACCTTTATAATAACAATCTTAGTGACCTTTAATTTGACTAGTCACAAAGGTAATTGAATATTTTATAAGCGGTGTGTGTTGTTACTCTTCAATTAAATTCTTCAACCAACTAGTATGGCACACCATTCAAGTGTAATAAATGAAGAGGAAAAATCACAGATGGATTTATGCTAGTAGGCGTTCTTATATAAACCCATGAATGCTATTGTTTACATTATAACATGAAACGGTTGAGTAAATGGTATGCATTAGGTCGCGAGGATGGAAAGAGAAACAAGTATGATTGAACTTAGTTGCAAAGGCGTGCACCCGAAATAGAGAAATCATGTGTACTCTTGTTCAATGAATTTTTGCATAAGAAAAACAATACTCTTTGTGGGGTGATGCATGTAGACTTGGTGGTGTACATGTTAGCGAATCAAGCTCAGCGTAGTTAGGTAAATTGAAGAGGTGTGATGGTGTGATGGGGCTACATGTTCCTGACATCTTGTATGAAAGCGATTGGTTAGGTGAGTATGAGGTACAAGTGAGACTATCAAGAAAGGTAAATGGCGAGCATACCTTGGCAGAAATAAATAAGGCAAGCTACTTGAGGCTTAGCGAGAATTTTTTGATGAAATAGAGGGTTGGAGATTTATACATTATCACTTGTGTAAAAATGATCTATATATGAAGATTTGATATATATTAGGAAAGGTTGTATTATTATTTTACTATTAATAATGTACTTATTAATAATATGAAAAGTATGATCCGTTTATTTCAATATGGAAATAGTAAAAGGGAAATTTTTGGTTAGTTTGTTACAAGTTTTTATGTGTAGTGTGTTTGTGTAATGATATGGTAAAAAATCATTGACAAACCTATGTGTGGCCCTTTTAAATTTTCTTGGAATGGGCGGCCAAATGGCATGATTAAATGGGCGTCAAATGTAGAATAAATGGTAGGTTGTGGAGTTTTAAAAGAAAATTAAGCTGTCTTGTACAACAAATTTAGATGTAAATGTGTACATACTTTTCGTTAATGTCTCCCATTGTTTTGAATGAATGTTACACGTACACAAAGTTGCTTTGCATGCAAGGTACAGTGTGATTATTGGTTTATGTATGCATGTTATAAGTGTGTTTAGTGTAGTAAATAGTTATGAATCCATTGTCTAGACATTAATGGCTTATGTGTGAATTAATACATCAATAGATGGTGCATGATAAAACAATGAAAGTGCTGTTGGAGATAAGTTTAAAACTGTTAGTACAAACGATAAAATCTATGTTTATAAAAAAAGTTGGAGATAAGTTTAAAAGTGTTAGTACAAACGATAAAATCTATGTTTATAAAAAAACTGAATCATCTTCTCGCGATATGCTAGCGCGACATCAGCGGGATCATCAACGTGCAACGATTGACCATGTGCGAATCGATATAAAAATACAAACCACACACCACAATCACCAAAAATCCCACATTGCTTAGGAGCGTTTTACGTAACCTAAATGAAATCTTATAGTCATTCGGATGTATTCGGTCTTATCAAAAACGTTTGCTTGCTCTAGAACAACTGGTTTGACCGTAGAATAACAGACTGTTAAAATAAATAGAGGGTGATCTTGTTAGAGGCTTGAGGAAAATGTAAGTATTATATAATCGAAATAACCACGTTTGTCACCAAATTATTGATGAAATATAGGTGTTTGTTCAAGTCGGATTAAATATGATATCTAGTTTCATGTTGTAAATTATATATGTGTTCAAAAGTATTACATGTTTTATATTGGTGATTCATAAACAACGTTCGAACATTTGACATGTGCTTCAAAATATTTTTATTCATAATAGATTTCATTTCAATACATTAAAGGATAACAAAATACATCAACGTAGCAATGACATTCATGAAGATACCAAAACACAAAATATGACAATCACAGCGTCGGAGAGAACACATAGGAGTAGAGGATTAATAATTTTTCGACTTTGCGAGGAAAGGAGATTTTTGAGAACTTGGAGCTTGAGTCACTCATTAGCCTCATCAGCGTCTGTTTTTCTCAAGCTCCCGTCCTGATTGCCGCAGGATTTCCAAAACAGCACTGCGGCAAGCTGGACCCAACCACACACTCAACTGCTTGATTTGCTCGGCCCTCACAGTGCAACGACGAGTTAGGTCGATCACCTTTGCATGCATGTCACGTAAGAACTTGAAGTCCGCGTTCATTGTCACGCACAAACCGCGTTGTTAACCATGTCTTTAAGTACGTTATCCATTTCTTTTGTAGTAAATTGTGTTGTGGCTAGTGTGTGTCCCTTGACAAAAGTTGTATGATATTGGGATATATGCTGTCCGTTTATATAAACTAAATGGGGTGGTGTGACATGGAGTTTATTTTCAATTGAAGTCTATCTGAATTAATGTGGATAGTCAAGTGGTGAATAGTTGAGTCATGTCAAGTAATTACTGTTGCACATTAGGCAAAGTTTAAATAATGAAGCTCTTGTACTCAACGATTCTTGGCCACAAGATAATCATTTTGGGCAACTAGTTTCAGTTTGGGGGCAAGTAAACCAGTTTGAATTTTGTTTAGTTCAAAATGCAACAAAATTTCGTCCCTGGGTTAGAAAAATTATTAATTTAGTATGTTTGTAAATAGACGCCATTAAACAGGTTTATATTGATTACTTTTTGGTTACATGAACTAAAACACATATGCTATTATTATATGTACATATCGTTTATATTTTATGTAATAATACACTACCATAATATAACTCGGACTTTTATATCATAAAGTCTGACTAAGTGTGCACTTGGCTGTGGTATTTCAATATTGAATGGATATTTTGTAAAAAACCCAAATCGGGGATGCACATAAGTAGGACAAACTTCATTAATTAGGAAAGGACGTAATGAAATGATGGTGGTAGCTAGTGGCATGTACTTGAAGGGAACTAGTCCATTACTTTTTCAACTTTAACTATTGCACAAAAAAGTTAATTGTTTTTGGGCAACCACATACATACGATGGGCAACTAAATCATACGTGTCCGTATTAAATCATTGAACCTTATGTGCAGTTGTAAATCTAAAGTAATCAAGCTTGCTAGCTAAGTATATATTTCCTATATCATTATTATATGTGGGACACAATGTAAATTAAAATCAGGAAAATAAATTGTTAAAATACGGAAGCAAGCAGATTTATGTACTTTATCTTTGGTTGGTTCTAGTTAATGTACACATATTTTAGATAATCTGTTGTTGGTTATGGTATTCGTTTGATGTTACTACTATAGAGTATAGACGCTGTTTTCTTTTGTTTTGAATTAAATGGAGTGGGGCCCCTTTCTCTTGCTTGATCTGATTGGGAAGTAGTGAATATTTCTCCATCTCTCTAACCAGACCATTTAAGGAAAAATGAAACATAAAGCTTTAATTTGGTAGGACCACACTTTTAGCTAAGGACCCGTTAAGCAACAAATAAACGCCCCCCTAAGTATAACAAATGTTTATGAGAAACTATGTTGTTGGTTGTGGTAAATAAAAATAAAAATGGATTTCAAATAAGAATGACGGTTTATTAATGGTGAATAGATGAAAGGAAATGATGGTGGTGCATAGTTGCATGTACTTGAAGGGAACTAGTGTGCACAAAACTCAAAGTCAAACTGCTACAACACAACACCCAAGAAACTTTGGCCAACAATAAATTTGTTCTTGGGCAACTACACACAAAAAATGGGCAACTACTCAGAAGCATGGTTTATTCGTGCCTGTCACAAGTATAACAAATTCTGTATAAGTTTATTTATGTATGTGTTGTCCGTAATTGTATTATATATGTTGGTTATAAGAAGCATGGTGTATGGTCACAAAGTATAACAAACAAGTAATAATATGACTAGGTTATAATAAGAAGATACACGTAAGCACTCCTAACACGGACATACCATACACGTGACTCATAGTCACGCGTGTCATATATCATAGAATGTTACCACTCCAGTATGTATGTTAAATTGGGCAAGACACGGTGTTTACAGATCTCGTTGAGAGGAATAAAACCTAAAAGAAAGTTGGGTCGTGTATTAGGATATAGTTGGTCAACCTCTGAAATTAATAAAAGTGACTTTTTATTTATCACGGTCAAAGGTAAATACAACAATACAATTATCGTGTTTGTATGTCTTTTTGACATGACTTACGGTTGGTAAGCAATATGTTACTTACTAATGGGCGTTTAGTCTGCTATTGGAAATCTTACTCTGCTAGTGTGTATGAATCAACTGCTTGTTCTTTTGTTAAGTCCGCTAGTGGATATCATGTTTTTGTGGTTGGGTTACACTTGGATTTTTTTGGCCTTTGATCTTTGGAACTTTTAGTGTCAAAAAAATAATAAAATAAAATAAAATACAAAATTAAAAAATAATAAAAATAAAAATAATAAACGAACAAAAAACAATGAATTGAAACATTAAATAAATAAATAATTAAATAACAAAAAAATAATAATAATAACATTGTGTAAAAAAATTATAATAAGTTGGTTGGAAGATTGGAGTGCAAAACTGTTTCAACTGCTAGCTTGCATGGCTGCTGGAGAAACTGCTAGTGTTACGAAAACACTGCTAGTTAGTTTATCATGAGGATACCATGAAACTTATAAAGGAATTGACGGATAAATGTACTACAATGGAGTCTAAGATCGCTGGCATACAAAAAGAAGGTATTGATTCGAGATGGAGCATACAGATTATAGCACTTTGGAAGCAGTCCAAAAGAAGGTATTTTGTGCGTGAAAGAAACTTGATGATTTGGATTGTAAATATGAAATTTAGGGGAGGATTGTTTGGTTTTTGGTTCGTTGGACGAATTATTCAAAGTATGCATCAAATAGCATCTTTTAAAAGAAACCACAGCTAGTGGCAATGGAAGAACTGTGATAGATCAAAACGTGGATAAAGTTTGTGAGTATCAAGTTTGTTAATACGTAAATGAAAGTTTATGATTTGCTATCAAGTTTAAAAGATGAGCGACAAATATCAAGTTTGTTCATACTTTAAAAGATGCCGTTTTTAAAGTTGCTATCATGAAAAGTAAATGTATTACCTGTTCAACATCATTCCAGGGCATGGGATACCTCGTCCGTCTGCATAAAACACGGGCATGCCATTTTGAAGAAGAATCTGAACAAAGTAACTACTAACCATCGCCCAATTAGCATTCTCGGGGTGACGTGCCACATGTAGTCAACCCATAGGTCTATATGCTACGCATTTGCACAAATAAAATACCAATTTAAGAAATGGTGAAAATCAAATACAGGGTAAAAAAAGAAAATCTGAATAAGAATGCGTATATAAACTAACCTCCTCAGTTAGCCAACCTTTTCTAGAGGGTCTAAGCAAAGCTGAAGCGAGAGAAATGGCGGTCTACATATAATCATCTGACATGGAAATTTACGGTGTCTATCAGGATCACAGAGGAATTCTTCAATCTCATCAGACAGACAAAGAGTTTCGAGACAATGAAACCATCTACTTAGATCCTAGAAAACAGGTTCAATGTATTAGTTTGACAGAACATTATTGATAGGCAAGTATATTGACAAGTTCGTAAAAACTATCACAATACCTCTAACCAAGGTTTCACTCTGTTAAGCTCCTCAGCAATAGTTGGGTCGTTCATGTTAGGACCGTGTTTTTTATTTTACGCCGTTTAACCACTTGATTGTTTTGTGGCGAAACAGGTTCCATGACAATCCTCTTGTCGGGTGGTACCCGACTTAAAGCCTTTGAAAATAATGGCGATAGTTTTTTTCTTCTTCTCCTCCTCCACTTCAACATGTCACTTCTTCCAACCGCAACCTACTAGCCTCTTGAGCCTTAAGATGTTGGCCTCAGCATTCAACTTCTCTTCTTCCAACTGTAACCTTTCTTCCTCTGCCAACGCGAATCTCAATTCCTCTAAAAGGAGATACTCACGAACAGACTATCGCTGATGACATTTGTATATAACGGCCATACAACTAAATGCAAAGAAGAAATATTAACTTGAGCAACGTCCACGTCAGATTCGGCAAGTCGATCGTTTGAGATAAATCTTGTTAAGTGAATCGGAAAAGGCAGTCCTTGTGTTTGGAAAATGTGACTCAAAATCAAGTTTGTCCTGTAAAAAATATGCATGAAATTTCTAAAAATAAACAATGGCGCGAGAAATAACTATAGATTAGTTGAAAGGAATACCGAAGACCACCAGTTTGTCATGTGCAAGAACCTGTCAAGGTCTAAGTGTTAGGAAATTCCGGCAGGTGATGTTAATAAAAAAGTGAATCTACTATTCTTATATTATAATGAATATAAAGAGAACCTGAATAATACACTCAAGTTTAAAAACTTGGCGATTCAGACCGGAAATTACATGATCCTTAAGGCCTTTTGTTCTGGAACTACTTCCACTCTTGCATTGTTTTGAATTTACTTTCAAACCAGTTTTCGCGCGTTGCGTGACTTTTCCAACCTCGAAAAGTAGGTATCAACAAGGCTGTCTGGGTCTGACCGTGATGCAGGGCGTAGTCATTGAAAAAATCTTGGCTATCTATCCACCATGCACATTGGAACTCATGTATAGTAGGTCTCAGATCAGTAATTGTAGTTGAATCCTAAAGTTCAGTAATGGTTAAAAAATAAAAATAAATGGTTTAGTTAATTACTTTGAGATACATACGACAACATTTTATAAAGGATTCGTAATTAAAGTCATAAACTGCTAGTTCGGGCAATCTTGCAAATAATATTTCCACTGCTAGCTAGCTTGAAAACACTGCTAGTTCGGAAAATCCTGCTAGTTAGTTTCGATGATTGTGGAAACTATAACAGCTGTTTTGTAACTTTTTGGTGATAACATATTTATTGCCCAAATCCTGCTGAGGCAGGGGCAAGGGAAACGTAAGAACGACCCAACCAATGGCAACTCCTTATGTGAATAGTTTTTTGCAATTCAACACGGTGAAGGAATCCTAGACAACTGGCTAATTTGGGGGACATGGATGTTGGTGATGCGATGCAATGTTAGACACATCTCAAATAGACGAATAATGGCTTTCTACATGATGACAATTCCAATGATCCACTTCTAGGACCAGGTTACACATGTCAAGTTGGGTGAGGATAATATGAAACTCAATCTCATATTGCCGGATATATTCACAAGTTTGGAATCAAAGATCACTGGTCTTAAAAATTCGACAACAACCTCGTATGAAATAATCAGGAGGTTCAAAGCCGGGTAAGTGTTTTGGGAGACTAAGAAGGCCAAGGTTCCATGCATTCGGAAGTGAAAAGCGGGAAAGGCAACTGCAATATGATTAAAAGTTTAGATGATGCATACA
Organism: Chrysanthemum makinoi; assembly: GCA_910596185.1. NCBI lineage: Eukaryota > Viridiplantae > Streptophyta > Magnoliopsida > Asterales > Asteraceae > Chrysanthemum > Chrysanthemum makinoi. The sequence goes on along the minus strand of OU343216.1, from coordinate 164,744,234 downwards.
AACAGGGAGGAGTGAGAGTACAAATTCGGAGGCGCGTGAAGGTAAAGCGATCTTGGATGATTCTTTAAAGGCTGCAGTTGAAGAAAGGATAAGGAAGTGGTGCAGGCAATCACGCGGTGTTCTGCATCGTGATAGTATTCAAGTTACCACTACTGCAAAAGCTGCGGTATTATTATAGCCACCGCCAATTCAGACGTTTCAAGGCGAGGCAACATCGCTACAATTATAAGCACCACAATAACACCAGCACCAAAACCAAAATAAGCCTGGGAATAAGGTTGCCATACAATTGGTTAAAGCAATCGACCCTATCCACTGCACCAACCTATTGCTAAGAGTATTTAGATTGGTGAAACTGTGCAGAAGGTGTAGTTCTGAACTGATATTGGAAAGGGTATAGGGATTGCAGAGCCAACATTGAAGTTTAAAAGTAGAGAGGACCATATAGCCTTAATTTGCAGTGTACTAAATCAACTAATCCAATTGTTCGATTTGGCCATCAAAGGCAAGCCTCAAGGTAGAATGAAAAGAAAGGCAGACAGATAAAAAACATTTGATGAAGAATCTGAGTCTGATAAGATATTGTGTGCTTAGATAGGTGGAAATGGAACATCTAATTTTGTGTGTAGGTTTACTTTTTTACCTATAAACAATAAATAAATAACAACAAAGTTTAACTGGCTTACGTTTGAAAAAAGGTTCGAACGATCAGTTCTTTTAAAGATGGACTTCCTAGACCAGGCAAGTGCTCTTGGTATCACATTTGGATGTTTAATCCACCAAGCATGAGATTTTTCAAACGACTCAAGGATCCACACCTATGAGAATAAAAAAATAAAAAATGAAAATAAAACATAAACTTATATACAAATCAGTAAAAATGTTAAGTTGGAAAATGGATACATGAAACCCAAACACAAATCCAGACAGTGTGTATGTTGGACAATGCTTTGGATCTTTCTTCAATCTTAAAAGGTGGTCATCCACGTGCTTATCAAATACATTATGAAGTTGGTCGTATAAATGAGTCCAAATATGCTCACCCCATGGAAAAGCATTCCAATCATCTAGATTATCAACTAACCTCATCAGTGTATCATCCACCTCGCATGTTAACAAACGACCCATAAAGATCACCTCTAAGGCTAACAAAAGACAAAGACGTGTACAACATCTTCATGGATATCTGTCCAAACCGCTCTTCATCCTCGATAACACCAATAACATCTAGGTTGGTTAGAATATACCCTTGCTTGTCGGAAATACCACATTACGAAAATTTAGAGAACGGATGTATACAACCCAAAGCTTACAGATCCAAACCGGGACCGGTCATTAGACAAAACTCACGACGACCAAAATGTAAAGCATGCCCTTCAATGTAATAAATGAAGGGCATATCATAGTGAGAATCATCGACTTTATGATGTTTCCTTAGCATATAATCTATGATGTGCGTTTCATGTTCCAAAAACAACAGATCAATCCATCTTCCAAAGCAGGTATTCCTAAACAAGATGCGGCGTCTTGCGTCTAACTTTTGCTTTATCAACCGAAAGTAGTTCAGTTTACGGTGATTAACTTAGCTTCATAGTCCTAAAAAAGGTAAAAAAAATACAATTTAAATCAGACCATGCATGGAATCTATACCAACGCCGTAAACAATTGCGTATACAATGCATATAAAGCACTCCTTATTAGTCTAGACAGTGCCACTAAAATTTTTAATGAACGGGTTATGTTACATACGTAACAGACGACATCTACCGTATTATACCCTACATAATTACGAATAAAGACAGACGTAAAGAGGAGAAATCAAAGGTATTAATCGAAATAACAAGGCGATTTGTTGAAGCATATAACCAATTGGAAATAAATAATGTAATAGTAAACGAGGAAAATATTTACGTACCATATTTGGCCACATTTTTTAAACAAACTTGATCAATCCAATGTGGGTTGCACTCAATAGTGTACCTTTATAGCGGTGACATAACTGCGATACAAGGAAAGAGGGGAGCGAAGAAGCGGTCTCAGGTTGTGAAAACAACTTAGTTACAATGTTTTTATGCGAGAAGCAAAAGCAGATAAAACGGTAACTATGAATGTTTTTGTGCGAGTGGGAAATTGATTTTGAATACATATGTAATGTACTTTCACTATTCAATTGTGTACGTTCTATGTAATGTAAAATGACCAAAGAATCCTTTTTAAAAAATACGGTTGCCGCTTTTCTTTCGCCAAAAACAATACCTTACACATACGGGACCGTGTCACAATTTCATGGAGTTGCCATAACAGCGGTTGCCTTTGGTCCGTTTTCAAATTATAAATAAAAGTGGTCAGAGAAAGTGATATGTCTTGGTAGGTCTGGCTAACGTCATTCCCTTATTATTATTAATATTATTATATATGTATTATTATGTGTATGTGTGTATTATTATTTTATATGCAAACTCGTTTGATATATATATATATATATATATATATCACACGTTATATGACACTAATTTGTAGTCGAAGATAGAACAACTGCGTAAAATGAACATAAGCATTAGTTTTCGGTGCAGAAAATGACGAATCTTTTGGAGTTATATACAAATATTTATACCCATTTTACGAGAACATAATGATGTTTGAACTTCGGTATATTGTTATATCACTTTTGATATATCAAAGCGATTTGAATATCTAATATTATATTTTCCTATCATCTTCTATGAATAAACTATATTAATTTAAATATTCAAATATTATGTGTGATATGGTTGGATGTTGTAGTATGTATTTTTTTCAATGCAAAAAATGGTTAATCTTTTGAAGTTCTATACAAACACTTATGTTCGTTTTACGACAACATCTTGAGTGTTCAAACTAATAGATTAGTGTATGTGATATATCAAGTGAGTTTGACTTTCAAAAGAAAATTATTCTATTTTCTCAAACTTTTATAAATAAACTATATTGATTTAAAATTTCATAAGTTATGTGCGATATATGGTTGAATAGCTAATGATGTATATTTTAATGCCCATAATAGTATGTTGAGTGTTCGAACTTATATATTAGTGTTATACCACATGTGATATATCAAGCAAATCTTTGTCTTGAAAAAAAACAAATAAAACATTGTCAAAGTATATGAAAGTTGCTCTTTATTAAAAAGATAATTAAATGTTAGATCAAGTTGATGTAATTTGTGTAAGCTAACAATTTCACGGTATTTGAGATATGTAGAAACGATTAAGGGGTGAAAATGTTGTTTTAAACTTAAAACTTTTATATCAAATATAGTATAAACCATTACATTTGCTAATCTCATCACGAGGATGCATTTAGCATTACATCATGTAAGGCCAACCCATAATATCACATAAGATTCCATAAAGATTAATGTTTTATTATAAATCAAGTTTACCATTATTAGTTGGTTTATTTTCTTTTTCTAAAGAACATCCTTAAGACATATAACCACACAATCATGAACATCAACCACATAGACAATCAACAAGATAAAGAAATAGTAAAGTAAAGTGATAAGAGTAAAAGGATACGGAAGCTGACACAGGATTTATAGTTGGTTCGGTCGAAGATCCTCTTAAGCCACTACTCCACTCTCGAGTACCCAACTCGAGTTAACTACTAGATCAACAAACTCCATTCGGCGGAGGAGAAAACCTTACACAACGTTGCTTACACTTTTATCAGGTACTAAGATAAATACGAGCTCTTCCACAAGGTAGAGCCAAACCTTAAATCACCTACACTTTATCGATTTACAAGGCTAGATATCGGTTTCCATTACAAAGGAGGAACCACAACCCGATCAATACATCTTGAGGAACCAACGTCCTACTACACGATTCTTGAACACAACTTCTGAGACCCGATTATGTTTTGTGGCGAACATAACAAACCTTGTGTTTTATGGCCCAAACACATAAACCATCTAATCTAGTTAAAGATACAAGAAGATGATACAATATAAGATCCAAGACAATGTGTCTAATTTATATGAATGCCTAATCTAAATAAACTTCCATTTATAGGAAGCCTTCAATGAAGATCACAAGTCCCCTAAACTTGTTGTGATAGATCTTCATGTATGTATGGTTAGTAGTAGATAGGGATGCAAGATCTCTAAACTTGCTTTGGAGGATCACTTGATGAGTAAAAGATGCAAAGATCTCTGGAAATATTATTCATATTATATAAATCAGTGTCAGGGCGAAAATATGGGTTTTTGGGTTATAGAATGCGGGTCTTTGGTTATCGTTATAGTCCATGAATCATGTGATGTCATGCATGATGTCAAACATCTTGGGTCATAGGTCATGGGTTTACCATTCTTGATGTCATGCAATAGGTCATGGGTTTTGGATTGACTTCAGGGTCATGGGCTTTGGATATGGGTTTAGGTTTATGAATAGTCCAACATGTTTTGTATTTACCGATTACACTTTAGCTAGTATGTATTTTTTGTAAAATGTAAGTAACCAAAGTTTCTTATAGATGTTTTTTAAAAAATGGTTTTGATTTTGTTTGTGTAAACTATTTAACTAAACATGTTTAATGGTTTTAGAGTTTGATCATAAGCATAACATAACAAATATGCGAACACATTATTTATAGCTACAAGGACTTGAGTCGTAGAGAGGTGTTAAAAGTATGTTGAGACGAGAATATGATTACGAGGTAACTTGTACATTTTACGTTATGTTTTACAAGATACATGGTTTGTCATCAACGAAACAAACAAGATTGTATAGATTAAAATATAAGTAATATTTGCACTAACAAGATATTTAATTTTAAGAAAATAGAGGTTTAAGTTGGTTTTAAACTTTTAATTAAATATAAGTAATCCGCTTTTTTATTTTCTTTTTATAAAATGAATAGTTGAATTTAATCGCTCAACATGCAAAGAAATAGTAATCCTTTATTGAACTTTTCATATAATTCATCTTACTATTCGATAAACATAACATGTTTAATCGGTAATATCACTCCTCTTCATAGTGATTGATTGATGATTTCAAAATACTATTTCTTCCGTCCCAAATAATAGTTAGCATTGCGTCGTTAAAATAATTGTCCACCTTTGTATTTTAATGAATGAGAAAAGACTTAAGTGTGTAAAGATGATATTTGATTGATGGAGATTGTAATTAATGAGACATTTTAAAATTTTATGCATTTTGAAAATAGACAATAGAGTAGATAATCTCATACTTTACTTATGTTCCACGATATATATTCACATTCATATCTTAATTTAAATAATGATGAACTTTTAAACCGTAACAATTCAAACACTTCTACGATAAAAGGAAAAGATTTATTCATTAACACTGAATTATTTGTAGTTAATGTATGACATTATGAAAATATAGGGAGTACTAAAATAATGGAGGTAATTGACATTTTTACTTTTATTTGTATACTACGGTATATGTCTTGTAACACCTTATCCAGAAACAGGTCAAATGTCACATTATGACATTAGCAAAACATCATAGCGGATGACTTTATCAAATAAAATATAAATCATGAAACAAAATAACTTTCAAAAGAAGTAAAAATCCAAAAATGTTTAAAAGAAAAGAAATCTCCAAATGTATAAGTCTTAAAACATAATCCAAACAATGGGCAAACTATGGGGGGTTGGTCCTCTAAGAGCTCATACTCTCATCACTCAAATCTAGCATCCGCTTATTACTGTACGTAAAACGAAAATGCGGCTAAGCTTAAAAAGCCTAGTGAACAGATATAACCAAGCGAATAACTAAATGCAGAAGTATATATAAAATGGAATCAAAAAGAATCTGTGAACAAAGATGTTATATATCATACAAGTCAAAAGAATAGTGAGTATAAGGATCATAAGGAAATCAAAGAATCATACGGAAATTCCCACGAGCTCAAAACATATGTCTAAGGCATGATACATGCACTAGACCCAAATATCCAATTATATATCATATCTATCATATAACGTGTACATGGAAAATTTGTAAACTCAGGATGTAGCTAAAAAAGTGAAATGGGATGTATGGCACACACAAGTCCATTCACATAAGCTGAAGCGAACAAAGTACCTAGGATGCATCCATACGCTCCACCGCAAAAATAAAGGCATACCCTTATACATGAGTACATAGATAAGTATATATACGCATTATGGCCAAGCCAAGTCCTAATATACAAATAGCATACATGGATTAATCACACGTTATTAAAAATTAATACGTGCTAATGGTGCCTCAATGACATGGTCATGGTACCTCAATGACATGGTCATGGTACCTCCATGACTAGTTAATAGCTTCGAACAGCAGAAAATAGAGAATATCAAGCACATGAAACAATCACAACATATAAACAAAAATATATGTAACTAAACAGGATATAGCAATACAATATCATATCAAATGGTATGGCAATGGCTAATATAACAAATGAGGTAATGATACGGATCATAATATCAAATGTGTAAAAGTCAAAGATCAAGAGTCATGAGAATCCTTACGAAAAGGATGAAATATCGTACATTAGAACAAATGAAAGCAAAATGGAAAAACACGAGTCCTCCTCTTTCCTTGAATCTACATGAATTAAAGATCATTTAATATTTATCGACCAATTTAATGTCATAATTGATTCTTCATTTAATACTTATAGTTATTAATATGTTTTAGGGTTTCACATGTAAAATAAGGTTACAGTTCACTTTCTTATGATTTTTAAGACATATCAAATAAGCTCAGAGGGTTTCCAAATTTTACCTAGCGACATACATGATTAATCATTTCCCTAATTTTTATAGATTTTTCAAACACATCCAGAAGAGATTCTGCTAGGGTATACCGAAAAGTTTGCATTTGTTCAACATAAAAAACCCTTCCAAAACAATTCACAAAAATTAAAGGAACTCATACACATCTTAAATATTCTCCATATAAAATTTGTGGTCCTAACTCCTTAAGGTTTCAAAATTAAAAATAAAAACCAAACGATTTTAGACTCAAAATTTTCAGTTTGACAACTAATCTTTTAAATATCAAAAGACCACCTTCAGATCTCTAACAATCAAAAGAAACTTATATATTCAGAAAGTAGACTTCATGGACTTACTTTTGGCTCAAGAATCATACAAAAACACGTTGGTGTCATCAAATTAGACCTCTAGCAAATCGACCCAAATTCGGGACGACACACTAGATATAAAAACCACACAAACCCTAAACCCTTTTAAACCCTAATCGTCCCCCATTAAATTCCTAGGGTTTCCAGTTTTTAACCATATGATTAGGTGTGTAAGACCATGGTACATTGATAACCATATGATTTTTAGCAAATCATCAGCTATCAACGGATTTATTTTGTCTTTACCAAAAGCCGTACCCTTTTGGACTAGTTAGTTCTTGCAAGCATGGTGAACTAATTACCATATAGATGGTTTTTCCACAGCCTTTACCACAAACCAATTTTCTTGTGGGCTAGCCAACTCTTCAGCCTGTATGGTGGGTACTATCAAACTTTTATTAGCAAGTTGTCAATATATAACGGTTTGAGATATCTTTACCGAGCGTTTGCTCATGGATTGCAATCTTTTTGTTAAACATGGTGGATTGATAACCTATTGTTATAACCATCTCAAAAACCATTTGTTGCTTATAACTTTTGTTTCAAAATATTTATTACTTTAACAAAAGTTTTCTTTTCAAAAATCATGCTTGGTTTGTCTTTGCCAAGCAGTACTTTTGATTAAAATTAACGTTTGTTAAATTTACTTGAAATAAAATACTAATTTATCAAAAAATTTACAATTAAGAATCATACCAGAATTTAAGTATCATCATGACCATAGTAGTCCATTTGATAAACAATTCGATGACCATTAATGATGTTTCATTCTCTCTTCAACTTCATTCCATGATCTAGCATCCTTATATAAGATCTAATGTGAGTGGATATCTTCTTTCTACTAACATATGGATCATGGTTCCATCTTCTATCTCCAAAACATGTACTCGGATTCATCAAAAGTATCTCCACTATTAATCTCATACTTCTTGATTATTCCATATAGCATCGATTACTTGTTTCCTCTGTTTTAAATAGTTGTGAGGTCTCAAGTAATATTAAACCAACTCCTTACGATGGAATGTGTTCAAAATATTCTTGCACAATTTGTATAATCCACAAATCTTCTCTGCTAATGAAGTACAATATGTCCCATATCAAATTAAACACACTGAAACTCTCATCTTCTCTATGGAACATCAGATAATCTCTATCTGGTGATTCTACAACTTTAAAAGTAGTTATCTTTGATTTCTTTTCTGCAACATTTTTAGACTTAGAATGCTCAAAATTCGATAACTCTTAATTTCTTAGCTCATCAATTGTATCTGTCCATAACTCTACCTTCTTTTGATGGTTGTTCTTAACTGAGTTGTTCTTTTTCTCTTTAAACTTCTTTTTCTAGTTTCCTCCTTTTTGCTCATAGCATCTTTAAAATCTTTAATACTATCAACACGCTTTTGATAATCTTCTCTTACAAGTCATACGACTATTTCATCTCAACATATTTAAAACCTGCAGTAACCCAGTATACCTTGACCCTTTAAATAAGCCATCATGGCAATTCTTTCCTAGCAATATTTAGTCTTCTTGGTAAACTCTTTATGATACAGCGAGTTCGGAGTTCCTTCAACGGTATATCACCTGGCATCATACTACTGCTTGAAACTTCTAGCGACCTCTTCATTCTTGGCTTACTTCAATTGCTCTAATTTCCATGCCAAAGTGAGCTTCTTTTCTTTGTTTCTACTCACAAACCTTTTCCTTTATCTTTTTGGATCTAAAGTAGGTTGAGAAGCTTGAGGTTGTGCCAACAACTCATGGAATGCTAACACCTTGGTTTTGATAAGTTGTGCAATATATCACCTACTTTGATCTCATCATCACTTGGTATGCACCGATTTAGGTGTATCGACTTCTCTTCTGGTATGGCTGTTGAAGGACCGCTTCCTCTTAGTCTAGAATCCTTGGTGTGATTAGCTCTTGTCTAATGTTCCTTGGCGAAGCTGCGGTACCTTGATCATCGATTACTTTGGACACCATCGATTACTTTTGAACACGGTTCCTTATTTCCGATTACTTTGAATGTTTACTTGTGCTTGATTACTGAGGTTTGAACATCGGTACCTTGAGTTCGATTACCTTTAGTATCTTTATCGGTATGAGGTTGAGCATCTTTATTCAAATTATCTTGCTCGATTCCTCCCAAGTTGAATGAAGATTCTTTGTTGAACCTTTTGTCCTTTGAAACCTTAAACTTCTTCCTTTGTCTATTGAGAAGCTTGACCCATAGCCTTATGATGTTTAACAGGCCATACAAAAAGTATTTATCTGTGAAACTTGAGTCTCAACTTATTGATTTGTATGCAGCTGAACTTCAAAGTCTTTCTTCAATCTTACTAGCTCACTTGTCAAAGCATAGTTATCAGAACTTGACCTTGAAGCATCTCCTCATCTCCTCGGATGTTTGAAGCCCATCTATGGAAGTATAATCATTGGGAGAGGATGGTGGGTTTATACAGTTACGAGATCACCATGAGCTGAGTTCTTGGTGAGATATGGCGGTGAAGCTTGATACCTTCACGGTTCAGATTACCTTGTGAAGAAGCGGTATGTTGAGAAGCGGTGCAGCGAGTTGATCACGTACCTTCTCCTTCACCGCGAGAAGCTTCATCTCTCGATTGCTTGAACAATCTCCATCATGGAAGTAGTCAATGGAGTGTTCCTTCGGAGAAAACCTATCACTCTTCTTAGCCATGAAGGTGAAAATCTCTTGAGTTGTACCACAACAGGGTAATAAGCTTGAAGGCTTTGGTACATCATAAAGTTGTTTATTCAAGAAGACTTGAGTAAAGCGTGGATAAGATTAGCGGTGATCCATGAGAAATGTGACAGAGCATACCATCTAGAATTAGCCTTGAAAAATTGAAAATACGGTTTGTAGCCAATCCCACTAAGCGGATGCTATATTGGATCCAAATTGCTCCCATGAAGTACTCTTGGACCGATACAATGAAGTAATACATGCACCCAAAGTACTTCCAATGCGGACGGTTTTCTTGAATGTTGTTTGATTAAAGACGCCATTACCCAAGATCTCACGAAAGTATCCCAATAAGTTGTTTATCAAAGCGTTAGCCCACTTCTTCATCATCAAATATCAAATCTTCACGAATGGAGGCTTCACTAACTATAATGATCTTACCAACAACCTTAGCTTTGTATACATGACTCATCATTCTCCATGAGTTCTAGCGATTAGCCCAAAATTGTTGAATCCATAGCTCAATAACATCGGTTCCACCAAAAGCGCGCAAATTGGAATCCATGAAAAATTGATGTCATGGAATACAACATTAGCTTTAGTTTATCAAATTAGCCACCATGTTGTGTTTAGAAGCGTGATTTGATTACGCCATCGATTGTTTGTTTACAAATGTCTTTTAATTTACATTTTTGCAGCGGAATGGAATTCACGGGGATTAGCTGTCATAGCACCACACATCCGCAGTTATATTGAACGACCTAAAGTGTGCGTTTTAAAACACATCGTGGATATTATAATAAAAACATTTAGAGTACAACATCGGTCCCAAAAGGTTTACAAAGTTTGCGGAAATACAAGTATAATACAAATCCAAACGATGTTTTGAAATGAATGCCATAATGTACATAATGTAAGTCGGCCTTAGCGACTCAAAATGAGGTCCCTAAACCATGTCATGATGATAATGCCTGATTACACGAAAATACATTGCTAAAACGGTCAACAATAATGTTGGTGAGAAATCATAGGTTTATGTAAATGTTTTATACGACTACACAAGTATCAATCATGCATGACTATCCAGTCACGTAAAAAATAATGTTACAATTGCCTTAAGCCCATGACCCCGAAACTAGACTGTGCAATCATGTATGCCCTACTTGAGTGTTTGCCGACAACTCCGTAATGTTATCAAATGAAATGCATCCGTTTACAGGTTGGGATTCACCAACCCGGATGGAGGCGTCACCCTCGATAGATCTATCCACTCATCCTCGCTTCAAAGATTAACGGTTCATGTTCAAGTAATGGGGACTTCAATTTGGCAAATGCGGTAACTTAAGCAATGTAAATGAATTTAACATACTTGGTATCGTTACAAAATGTAGTGCAATGTATTCTCCTGTGGGTTTGAAAATAATCGAAAGCATGTAAAGCGGGGCTATGAAAACTCACTTGGTAAACTGGAATAATGGCAAAAGTGAGTACACCAAGGTTTAATGTGATGGTTAACAGGACCTATTATCAATGATATGATATGTCATGAGTTGCAATGTAATGTTATGCATGCATTCCGTATGTTATTTATACCATTTACGAGTTTTTTTTTTGAAAATATTACAGTACGTCGAAAAATACTCTTTTGACGTCTTGACCAATCAAAAAATCACTTTACATGTTTTTACGTCAAAATGTCATCCTACAATGGTTTTATAATGATCTTTAGAGAAATTACTACTTTTAGGTGCAAAACAATGTCATCGGAAAAATCATGAAATTAACAAAAATGGCTTTGGAAAACTAGTCGTTAAGCGGTATACGTCGATCGTTAGAGAACGAACTTCGACGGTTTTGGAAAGTTTGTATCGATATCTAAAGTTTCATTGAGTTTTCGTCAAAGGTCTCGAAACATAAAGATAATAAGGGTTAAAGATGGTGGTTTTGGCTAATTGTGTGCAGAAAATTAGTCACGGCAAGTTTATGAAAAAGTGCATATCTTTGTCGTTTCAAATCCGTTTTCTACGTTTTATCGTCCTTAGCCGTATCAAGTAAACTAATATATTTTGACAAGTCGAAATAATTTGTGAAGCTTAAGGTCGTTTTTGACCCATACAAGATAAAACATGTTCTTTGAAATTTCGAAAAATATAATTTTTAGTCGTCAAACTTGTAAAATCCATAACTTTCTCGTTATAACTCCGTTTTATTCCGTTCAAGCGACCACGGATTCGTTTTAAAGTATATTTTCTAAATATCATGGCCAAAAGTCGTTACTTACTGTCGGATTTTCCAGAAAAGCAAAACAAGGACAGAACACAAAATATACTTATGAAAATAGTTTTTCTCGGACAAAACCTATTCTAATCCCTTCAAATCAACTCCAAAACTAATCTAATCCTACCATACACCTTCTTAGGGTGTCATGGGTTCCTAGACATCATCAAGACCAACCAATACCAAGGGGATAATTATAGGATGACCATATATATATATACTCTAAAATCATGAAAAAAATGGTATAAATCACATATGTCTTGCATGTTGCTCCAAAAATGAAAAGATGAATATGAAAATGAAAAGGAAACATAAAAATGATAAAATCATGCTTACAAGTGATTATGATGAGGTGTAAGTAACAAGGATAAACCTAAACACTCTTGGTTTTTATTTCAAAACCTTATAAAAGTGATATAACAGTTGATTTATGCTTGAACTTGAGAAAAAAAATTTGATGATCCCTTTGTTAACCCTTAGATGGCCGGTTCTTGAGAGAGACAACAAGAGAAAAATATCTTGGTTTGAACTATGAATTATTGAGTGTGAATGAAGTGTAAGTAACCTTGTGTAGAGATTTCAATAAGTAAGAAAAAAACTTACCAACTCATAAATGCTACATCCTTGGTGCATTGAGATACATTCCTCAAGTCATTTTTTTTTTTTTTTATAATGTAAGTATATAAAGGTGTAAGTAAAAGAAACTAAGTATAGGTAACTTGAAAAAATTGTATACACATTAATGTATTTAAGGAAATTTTAGCTAAAAGTAATTTTTAATAGATCAAAGTAGAGAGTAATGAGATCATAAAAATTATAAAAATACATTCCTGTAAAAATTGAGTGATATAAAAATTTTAGTAGTTTTGAAAACCTCATAATAATTTAACTTTAACGATTAATATACCAAATAAATTTAAAACACTAGGAAAACTCAAAATATAGTTTTTATAAACTAATGTAAGTATAAAAATATATCGGGATCATTTTTGAAAGTAACGGATTAAATATTTAAAATAATAACTCACGCGATAAAGATTATTAAATATAAAAATTACACGTATAAAGTGAAATGAAATGTCGTGAATGAATTAATGAGATGCAAAGGATGTCAATGAAATGTAGACTAATCTTAGTCCATATGAAATATGCGTGATGTCATGATCATGAATTAGCCGCTAAACCTTAAAGGTTACTTGAATTTGAAACAAGTAAACCAAGTTTACTATAAATGTTGAAATAATGAGACATGAGGCGTAATAGAAAATGATGACACGAAAGTACGGGTTGTCTGACAAAATGGCTTCGGGACCTCGTCGAGAATTCCGCGAACTTTCACAATAGGAATACGACTCTGTTTTCAAAATGCTTGACCTCGCGGTCCATGATTTCTACGAGGTTCTTCCACAAAGTTTAGTTTGTCGTCGAGAATGAACTTAGTCAATGGAATAACGGCGATTCGTCGAAGACACTTCTTCAAGTTAGAAGCGTGAAGCGTGTTGTGCACATGACTAAGTGTTGATGGAAGATCAAGTCGATAAGCTACTGGACCAACTCTGCTCAAAATCTTGAATGGTCCAATATATCTCGGGTTCAATTTCCCGCTTTCCAAAGCATTACGCCTTTCCAAAGCGATACTTTCAACATAACTGTCACCTACTTGAAATTCCAAATCCTTCGTCTAACATCGCATAACTTTTCTGTCGACTCCTTGATTCAGAGTCTATCACGAATTTGAACAATCTTTTCCGTGGTTTCCCGTACCATTTACGGACCAGATGTTGTGCGTCTCCTACCTCGGCCCAACAAACGGTGATGGCACTTACGACCATAGAGTGCCTCGAATGGTGCCATCTTGATCCTGGTGTGATAACTATTGTTGTACGAGAATTCTATCAATGGCAAATGGTTAGCCCAACCATTTCAAAATCAATTCACATGCCCTCGAGCATATCTTCTAACGTTTGAATTGTCCTTTCACTTTGACCGTCGGTTTGTGGGTGATATCTTTGTGCTCATCTCTATCACGGTTCGAATGAATCTTGCAATGAATTCCAAGTTTGAAGTGATCGACTATCTCGTCGATGATAGAAATTGGTGCTCCGTGCCTTGAGACTATTTCCTTGACATAAAGTCTAGTGAGTTGCTCCATGGAATAAGTCTCTCTAATCGGTATGAAATGGGCTGATTTGGTAAGGCGATCAACAATTACCCAAATAGCGTCGTAACCTCCCGATGTCTTAGGAAGTTTAGTAACAAAGTCCATTGTAATGCGTTCCCATTTCCATTGAGGAATTTCTGGTTGTTGGAGTAATCACGAAGGCTTGATATTGACTTTTACCTTAGGCGAGGTAAGGCATTTGCTAGCGTCGTGGCAATCTCGCTTTCATGTTGGCCACCAATAAAGCTTCTTAAGATCTTGATACATCTTATCCGATCCTGGATGAATAGAATACTCTGACTTATGCGACTCATGCATAATCAATTCTCGTATTCCGCCATACAATGGAACCCATATTCTATCCTTGAAACATAATACTCCATCTGCTCTCTTTACAAAACCATTTAAGCTTTTCATACCATAAAGCTTTTCACTTGGTCGATTTTCCTCCTAAGTGCTATCGTGCTTCATGGATTTTCGATGGTAAAGGAGAAATAATCGTCATTCCCAATGATCAAACTCTTAAAAGTTTAGGCCTCTCTTTCCGACTAAGAGCATCACCACAACATTGGCTTTTCGGGGTGATACTTGATTTCACAATCATAGTCATTTGAGTAACTCAACCAGCGTTGCCTCATATTAAGCTCCTTTTGATCAAGATATATGCAAACTCTTGTGGTCGGTAAACACATTGCACTTTGTACAGTAGAGGTAGTGTCTCCAAATCTTGAGTGCAAAAACTACGGCCCTAACTTCGAGATCATGAGTTGTGTAGTTCTTCTCATGAACCTTAAGTTGTCGAGAAGCATACGCTATCACCTTATCGTTTTGCATTAAAAAGCGACCCCAAGTCCTTTATGCGAAAGCGTCAATATATAACAAAGTTCTCAATGCCTTCGGGTAGTGCCAAAATTGGCGCACTGCAAAGCTTTTGTTTCAACAACTGAAAAGCAACTTCTTGTTTCTTTCCCCACTCGTACTTCTTGTTTTGCTGTGTCAACTTGGTCAAGGTCACGCTATCTTGAAAAACCGATGAACCTTCCGGTAATATCTGCTAGTCCTAGAAATTGTCGAATTTCCGTAGGGTTTGTTGGAGTAGCCCAATCTTTCGCGGCTTCAATCTTTGCGGGATCAACTTGTAGTCCTTGACTATCAATGACATGACCAAGAAATTGCACTTTGCGATTCCAAAAATCACACTTTGAAAATTTGGCATACAACTTCTCATTCTTGAGTAGCCTTAAAATCATCCTTAAATGCTCTTCGTGCTCTTCTTTGCTCTTGGAGTAGATCAAGATGTCGTCGATGAACACTATCACAAACTTGTCCAAATCAAACTACAAACTCTATTCATGAGATCCATGAATACCGGGTGCATTAGTAGTCAATCAAACGGCATCACTTGAAACTCGTAATGACCGTAGCGTGTTCTAAACGCTGTTTTCGGAATATCCTCTTCCGAACTTCGAAGGCGATGATAACCCGACAGGCGAGATCAATCTTGGAATAAATACTAGAACCTTGCAACTGATCGAACAAGTCATCAATTCTGGGGAGTGGGTAACGATTCTTCACCGTTAACTTGTTCAACTCTCTATAATCTATGCACATTCGGAAGGATCCATCCTTCTTCTTCACAAACAAGACCGGTGCTCCCCAAGGCGAGGAACTCGGCCTAATGAATCCTTTGTCTAGAAGCTCTTGTAATTGATTAGACAACTCTTGCATTTTGGATGGTGCTAAACGATGCGGTGCTTTCGCGCCATCGGTGCAGCTCAGGGCACTAAGTCAATATGAAATTCTACTTGACGTGCGGTGGAAGTCCCGTAAATCCTCGGGAAATACTTTAGAAAATTCACGGACAATAGGTACATCTTCAAGTCGCTTCTCCTCCGACTTTTTCTCGGTTACATGGGCTAAGAAAGCAAGACAACCTTTCTTAATGTACTTCTCCGTTTTGATGCTCGATATGATACTAATTCTAGTTCCACCTCGTTCCCCACGAATAATAATCAAAGTTTAGTTATAGGGAAGATGAACAACTTTCTCATCACAAATGATCTTCGCGCGATGCTTAGATAACCATCCATGCCGATGGCGACGTCAAAACTACCAACTCTACGGGCATGAGGTCTATGTTGAAGGGATGATTAAGAAAATTGAATGTGCAACCGCGGACAATGGTATTGGTGCTAACTAAATTACCATTAGCTAATTCGACAATGTATGATGTATCTAAGGTGGTTGGCTTAATGTTGAGCAAAGGTGCAAATGCATTGGACACAAAACTTTTATCGTCACCCGAATCAAATAAGCGAAGCGTAACGATTATTGAGAAAAGCGTACGTTATGACATTGGGTCCTCCTATCTTCTCGCCTCCATGGCGTAAACCCTTCCTGGTGCCAAACCTCCTTGATTCGAATTTGCTTGATTCTTTCCCTTCTTACAATCCTCTTGTAGTGTCGGTTTCCCATAGCAAAACATGTAACTTGTGGCCACTTGCAATCCCTAGTACGGTGACCAACTTTCTTGCAATTTTCACACGGATCGGGACATCGACCCGGATTGTGATGACTAAAACACTTATTACACCGGCAAAATCCCGAATATCCTTTTCCTTCCTTTTGACCCAGCATAAGCCTTAGCAACCTCTTGCCTCTTGGGGTTGTTGAGTAGCATTCTACCTGTTGTTGTCCACTTGCGCTTGTTGTTGTTGCTATTGTTGTTGTAGTTGCCTCGGTTATTGTTGAAGCGGTTGTTGGGGTTGTTGTTGTTTTGGTTGGTGGTGGTGTACTTACCTCGCTTCACCACTTGTGCCATCAACTTCTGAGTCACTCGAATAGCTTCCTCAATTGTTTGTGGATCAAACGATGTCACATCTCCTTGAATGACCTCGGGAAGTCCCAGATAAAAGCTTCTAGCAACTTTTCATTATCGATACCATCGGCGGGCATAACGCGGCTAATTCACGGAATCTCGAATGTAAGTGTCAATATCATACCCAATGGTGACCAATTCATAGAACTCCGTCTCCAACTTTTTTCATTCGTTGAGGACAAAACTTCTTAGTCACCAAGCCCTTAAATTCCTCCCACGTAAGTTTAAAAGCATTCTCCATTCCAATCGGTTGAGCGTATGAATTCCACCATGACAAGCGCTCCATCGAGTAATAAGTGCTCGTAGCAAATTTAACCTTCTGTCATCGGACGGTTACAAAGCAAAAACGATTCCAATTTCTCAAACCATCCGAACCATGGATGTGGCACCCTCAGTACCTCTAAACTTAGTGGTTTCACCACTCTTGAAATCCTTTATGCGAACATTTCTTAACCCCGGATCCTCCGGCATTACCGTGCTTGTAGCTAGCCTAGCGGCCGGCGGCGGTAGCGACCTCGGCGGCGGCGGTAGCGGCTTTTTCCCTTTCGACTCTTAGTGCATTAGCAATGCTATCATTCACCAACTTTTGAATTTCTGCTTGGGTCATTTCAGGTGTAGCTTTCTTGAAGCCATAACTCTTCAAAATCACAAGATGAAACAATCATGAGAACTTCGTAGTAGAAACAACCATCATACAAATATATCCACAACCACATCATGCATAAAGATAAATGGAATCACAGCGGAACAATAACGAAATATCACAAATATAATCACAACACACGTGGATAATATACATGAAAATTTAGGCCTACATGGACCGATATCATAGATAATAATAACCATTCCTACATAGTAGAGTCAATACTTGATACATTTGTTTGTACAACAACCAAAATACCACAAGTTCTTTAAACTTCGTCCACACACCTTGTGACTAGGATAATAATGGTCAAAACTATACATGACAAAAGTCTACATATGGCACCTCATGGTGCTCATAGGCGACCTATCACGAAGATCGCGAACACGAGTGATTCAAACTATCCACCAAACTCCTCAACTCATCAATGCGATACACTGAAAGCAATACTCTCACGTCCTCCTAGCGCCTATTACGAATACTCGATGTGACAAATCAATAAACCACCGCCTAACACTAGGCCCTCGACCTCCTCATAATGGGCTCAATCCTATCTGCAAACCCGGTTCCTCCAAGCATGCGTGACAACTATCAACCGGCTCACGATACCAATCACATCACACCCCCCAATTTACATTTTTGCAGTGAATGGAATTCACTGGGGGATTGACTGTCATAGCACCACATCACGATTATATTGAGCGACCTAAAGAGTGTCGTTTAAAAAAACACATGTTGGATATTATAATAAAAACATTGAGTACAACATCGGTTAAGGTTTACAAAGTTTGCGAGGAATACAAATATAATACAAATCCAAACGATGTTTTGAAATGAAGTGCCACAATGTACATAATGTAAGTCGGCCTTGCGACTCAAAATGTAGGTCCCTAAACCATGTCATGATGATAATGCCTCAGTTACCTGAAAATACATTGCTAAAAGCGGTCAACAATAATGTTGGTGAGAAATCATAGGTTTATGTAAATGTTTTATCCGACTACACAAGTATCTATCATGCATGACCATCCATCCGTAAAAAAAAATAATGTTACAATTGCCTTAAGCCCATGACCCAAAACTAGACTGTTCAATCATGTATGCCCTACTTGAGTGTTTGCGGACAACTCCGTAATGTTATCAAATGAAATGCATCCGTTTCACTGGTTGGGATTCACCAACCGGATCGGAGGGCGTCACCCTCGATAGATCTATCCACTCATCCTCGCTTCAAAGATTAACGGTTCATGTTCAAGTAATGGGGACTTTCAATTGGCAAATGCGGTAACTTAAGCAATGTAATTGAATTTAATGTACTTGGTATCGTAATAAAAAATGTTGTGCAATGTATTCTCCCCCGTAGGTTTGAAAATAATTAAAAGTGTATACGACGGGGCTATGAAAACTCACTTGGTAAACTGGAATAACGGCAAAAGTGAGTACACCGAGGTTTAATGTGATGCGTTAACCGGGACCTATTACGAATGATATGATATGTCATGAGTTGCAATGTAATGTTATGCATGCATTCCGTATGTTATTTATACCATTTACGGGTTTTGAAAATATTACACATCGTCGAAAAATACTCTTTTGACGTCTTGACCAATCAAAAATCACTTTACATGTTTTTACGTCAAAATGTCATCCTACAATGGTTTTATAATGATTTTTAGAGGAATTACCACTTTTCGTCGCAAAACAATGTCGTCGGAAAAATTTTATGAAATTAACAAAATGGCTTTAGAAAACTAGTGTAAAAGCGATTATGCGTCGTCGTTAGAGAACAAACTCGACTGTTTTGGAAAGTTTGTATCGATATCTAAAAGTTTGATTCGGAGTTTTAGTCCAAAGGTCTCGAACATAAAGATAATAAGGGTTAAAGATGGTGGTTTTGGCTAATTGTGTGCAGAAAATTAGTTACGGCAAGTTTATGAAAAAGTGCATATCTTTGTCGTTTCAAATCCGTTTTCTACGTATAATACGTCCTTAGCTTCGTATCAAGTATACTAATATATTTTTGACAAGTCGAAATAATTTGTGAAGCTTAAGTCTCATTTTTGACTCGACGAATAAATATAGTATGCTGAAATTTCTGAAAATAATATATTTGGTGCGTCAAACTTTAAAATCCATAACTTCTTCGTTATAAGTCCGTTTTATTCCGTTCAATGCCATGGATTAGTTTTAAAGTATATTTTCTAAAAATCAAGGCCAAAGTTTCGTACCAACTGTCGGATTTTCCAGAAAAATGAAACAAGGACAGAACATAATTTTATACGTATTGAAAATAGTTTTACTCGGACAAAACCTATTCTAATCCCTTCAAATCAACTCCAAAACTAATCTAATCCTACCATACACCTTCTTAGGGTGTCATGGGTTCCTAATCACCATCAAGACCAAAGAATACCAAGGGAATATTTATAGGATGACCATAGTATATAGATAACTCTAAAATCATGAAATAAAATGGTATAAATCACATATCATGCATACTAGCTCCAAAAATGAAAAGATGAATATGAAAATGAAAAGGAAACATAAAAATGATAAAATCATGCTTACAAGTGATTATGATGAGGTGAAAGTAACAAGGATAATCCTAAATACTCTTGGTTTTTATTTCAAAACCTTATAAAGAGTGATATCTAGATTGTTTATAACACTTGAGCTAGCAAAATTTTTGTGATCCCTTGGAAGACCTCTATATGGCCGGTTCTTTGAGAGAGGAAACAAGAGAGAAAAGCTTTACACTTGAAGAAATATTTGTGAAGTGAATGAGTAAATTGTAAAAGTAAGACTTTATGTATGATTATAAACATTTACAATCAAGTAGAAAAAACTCCATACTCCCATTAAATTGTCACCTCCCGGTGGCCAAGTAGGGGAGGAATGATTCCCTAGATATTTTTTTTTTTTCAATTATAATGTATAAGTATGTATATTTGTATAATTATAAGTAAAAGTGTAAGTAAAAGAAATGTGTAGTTAAATGTAACTTATAAAGTACACAAATGGTATTTAGATTTTTGGTACAAGTAAGTTTTTAATAGATCAAAATAGAATGTAATGAGATAATAAAAATTGTAAAAATACATTCCTTGTAAAATTTGGGTGATAAAATAATTATCGTACAATTTTTAAGAAAAGTGACGTAATAATTTAACTTTTACAATTTATGTACCAAATAAATTTGAAACACTAGGAAAACTAAAAATATAGTTTTTATAAACTAAATGTAAGTTTAAAAATACATCGGGATCATTTTGAAAGTGCCGGTTAAATATTTAAAATAATAACTCACGCGATAACGATTATTAAATATAAAAAAATTACGCGTATAAAGTGAAATGAAATGTCATGAATGAATTATCGTGATGCAAATGATGTCAATGAAATGTAGACTAATCTCAGTCCATATGAAATGTACGTGATGTTATGATCATGAATTCGCTAAACCTTCAAGGTTACGCGAATTTGAAACAAGTAAACCAAGTTTACTATAAATGTTGAAATAATGAGACATGAATTGTGTCGAGAAATGACCTGAAAGTACGGGTTGTCACATAGCTCAAACTTATACTGTTAGGGATGTTCATGAAAGTAAAGCAGTTGCTCAGAATGCTAGAACATCTGGATTGGATTCAAATACCATGTAGATAAAGAAGTATCCTGAGATGTGTTTTAATTGATTTATTTTAATTTCCAATAATAATAATGATACGCAGTTTTATAAACATGTAGAGTCGGGATAAACAATCAAGAAAAGGAAAGCCTGTGAACATTCCAACGCCTTTTTCCACTATGAATAACGATACTAAAGCGGTTCTAGATATGCCCTTGAAGGTATCATCGTTGTTGTATGAGAATATATTGCTTTTATTTTTCAATGAGGTACAATACTTATCCATGGGAGCTCACATCTAAAGTAGAATGAGGTAGGTTTATCATTCAAAATTCACATGCTTGCATTTTTTTGGAATTAAGCAACAAAAAGTTGAACCCGGAGATGTTAAGCCAGCTGAGATGACCCTTGAAGAGATTGAAAGCCGACTAGGATCTCTCATTCAAGAAGATACTATTACCCACTTGAAGAGTCTTTGCTTGGAAAAAGCGACTTGAAGCAATTACCTCATGTGCTTCATTTGGTAATTTAGTGCGTTTATTTTTTTTCCTTCATAGTTTCGGTTCGTGTTACTTACGGCATCGTTTTTATTTTTAGCGAGCACTTTTGTTTGGTACAGCTATTTGTTTACTTTGGAGATAGTCCTCATTTACACTAGCGAGAGGTTGATTCATTTATTTTTCATTTTTCGTCAAATTTTTATACTCTGGAAGTATGAAAATGTTTAGGTGTGGCTCTTTGAATAAGACATCATCCCATGATGCACTTTTATCTTCATTATATTGTTTCAGGGATTACAAATTCTTTATATTTGCACTAAATGGTGAAAAAGAGAGAATTTTATTTCTAATCGGTGAGGTGCCATACTATATAAGCATATGTTTAACACCATATTTTGTAACAACAGTTAGCAAGCACCTCGCATCATATGGGTTACACTCAATCACATATGGTGGGGAAAAAAGCGAGATATGCACTATTATTGGGTTCGAAATTCTTCATACATTTTCAAGTCCTTTGTAATTTGGATCTTGCTACGGTTTTCAAAGACATTCACTCTAATGCTACGAGATTATGTCAAGCGTTGAATTGGTGCCGTGTGGAATTTTGGAGATCTTTTGGAAAAAAGACTTGCGCCTACTACAGATATAAATCAGGGCAAACACATTGGAATTCCTTTTCTTAGTTTGCCTAAGGGGCGAGCACGCTTTAGAAATTAAAGGCCCATGGGAAATAATAACATTCTTACCAAAAGATGGAACAACTAGGATTCTCATCCGCTCTCGATGCTATTCCATTAGTTGAATTTGAAGTAACACTACCAAAACACTGAATCCTTTTATCATATTGAATCATTTAGTTTCGGCACAATAAATGTATCGTGGTAGCTTCCTTCCAGCGGATAAGGATACTAACAGGCTACGACGAAAGCTAATCATGGAGGCCTATAAGTTAAGCGAAGAATTTCTACGGTCGACGCATTTAAGTCTGAGTTGGAGAAGAAGGAAAGGAAACTGCGTTTGCGACGTTGATGCTACACCTTCATCAAATGTATGCTATTATTTCTCTTTGTTGTTGCTTTTTCCAAAGCTTTTGTAAGCCGAATGGATATATAAGTCTGACATGGAGAAAAAGGAAAGGAAAATGACTTCATCAAATTTATGCTTTTGCTTCTTTCTTTTTTGTTGCTTTGTCTTTATTTCAAGTACTATTAGGGTTTATAACTTGGTAAGATCCTTCTAATATTCTGTAAGCCCATCGACTTTCAGCTTCTTACTGGCGTGTGTGTTGATTTATATTATTTTTGGTTTCATATCAGCTTTCATCAAAATATATTTTATGCCTTCATTAGCACTCTGACACTTGATAAGAACTTTCAGTACCTTTGGATCAATTCACCCACTACATTTTTCTGTTTTTGCACACTATATGATTTATAAACAACTTGGTCATTTTTACTTGATGAGCATCTTGCATTCCCCACCTCCCTTTTAGAGGTTTATTTTGTCTGAGCGCACTCAGAGCAAGTATCATTAGCATCCATGTTCTGACCGGAATGTAAAGTTAACATAATGACTCAAATAGTAGTTCAAAGTGGAATGTAAAGTTAACATTATGACTCAAATAGTAGTTCAAAGAGGTTATACCCTTCTGATGATAACAAAATTCCTTGAAGCACTGACTTCATTGCTCTTGCAGCTTGACACATATGATAAATCCAAATATAAATGGAAACTTGGTTCGCACTGCCACACAAAATATGTAAGTGCCTATGCTTAAGGAAGAAATAACAGCCCCAAAGTAAATAATACACGAAACAAGTGTCACACACAAAACTACTGAGATGGAGAGATGATGGATATAACCCTTTCCACACTAATTAAATATTCAATCTCTTAAACATAACGTTGTTAAATATTTTTTTACTAATATTTAAGTTTTATCTAGATATGTTGTTGAGAGAATGGATGGTGATCTCTGGGAGAAGGTTCTTAACCCCGAGAATAAATACAGAAGACAACTCATTGATTAAGTTGGCTCAACTACTTTACCTGTTATCAAAAGTCCTTGACAGGTTTCTGCTGCTGTTAAAGCTTTTATGACTGCTGATCTTCCCCATGAACTAATCGAGCTTCTAGAATAGATTTTTCTTAAAAATATGCTTTTGGCGGTAACTTTAATCTGCAAAACCTACTTATATTGACAGCCATTAAGGTTGATCCATCCCCAATTATGGATTATATTAACAGATTAGATTATTTTGACATGCCTGCTGTTGGAGTGGTTACAGTAGAAGCACAATTGTATGAAGAAGCATATGCTATATTTATGAAATTTAACTTACGTGTTCAAGCAGTCAATTTATTGTTGGATAATATCCAAAGTACTCCACGGGCTGTGGAGTTTGCATACCATGTTGAGGAAAATACTGTATGGAGCGGTGGGCGAAAGCTCGGCTTAGGGATGGATTAGTGAGGGATGAAATAGTCATTCATGCATTTGAAGATGCTACTCATTTCTTGGATGCTATTCGTGTTCTTTGAGGATAATGAATGTTATCATGACTTGGTTAAGTATTTGTTGATGGTTAGTCAAAATACCAAAGAACCTAAAGTGGACACTAAGCTTATTTATGCGTATGCAAAGATTGACAATATAAGCGAGATTGAGAAGTTCATTCCACTACAAGAAAAACTGCTTTTAGTTACAAGAGGTATTTCGTCACTAATAGCAAAAAGTCTTCAGAAATCAAACAAACAAATATCGCTTTTATTTCAGTTGACATAATGATAAATACTTACAGTGAAGCCTCATTGTCAGTTTTAAAAAGCTCATGACCATTATTTTCTTCACCAATTTCAGCCTTGCTCAACCTTAACACTAATTAGTGGTTGTGGCTCATACTTATTAACACAAGTTAATTCCTCCATAGCCTTTACATCTCTGGCCTTGAAAAAAGCATATTGTATGCCAAAAAACAAATTTAAACCGAGTACAAAAACCCTAGAATCACATACGTCCACAACTTGCCTTCAAACATTAGTAAGGGGTTGTTTGGTTAAAGCTTAACTTTATAATATTATGTGAGTGAAACTCATGATAGGTACATTTAAAAAAGTACCCATAAATTGAATTAAGGGCTGCACATTTCACACGACGTACAAACTTTCTAACTTATTACAAACCGCGAACCACAACATTAATTTATCGAAATTTAAGTATTAATTTGACCCATCCTCCTTTTAGATGAGCTTTTTAGCAAACCTTTTTAGACAAAACACAACCCAAACCAACCCTTTCTTGAATAAACCAATTATTACAGTAGTAAAGTACCTCCAGTTTGTGCCAAAAGATACGTGTACAAAAAGGTTGGAGCTTAGAAGAATTGCGGCAAGGATATACTTGTATGCTTACAAAATCAATATTGTTTACAATAATAATCCAAGTATTTGAATAAAATTGGGGCTGTTTTTAACATTTTTGGCTCATTTGACATGCTTATTTGACCCGTTCGACATCAAATCCGAATCAACCCATTCATGAGTAAATATGGATATATAAGTAGTTGTATAACGACTAGAATTCTAGATTTACTCATACAATTTTATTTGCAGGACGAGCTTCGTGATGCAGTCTTGCTTGTATTTGCTAACAACAAGATCTTTCGAACGCAATGAATCTTTGAAATTACCGATAAGCTTGGTCTCCATTCCATCCGACAGCGCCACTGGTAAATATTTTTTTGAATTGAATGTTTGATTTATGTGATGCTAATATCATCACAGTTACATTGTAAGTGTGAGCAAATTGTACGTTATGTTATGCATCTAGGTGGATTTGATTTACTATTATTATCCTAATGGTGTTTGTAATTGTTTGACAGGAACATAAGATCTCTCGACTTGATATGATTAGAAGAATTAGAAAAGTAATTGGGGATAGAATGTTGCTGATGGTTCTAAAAGATTTCACTTATAAGGTACACGACTCATGTTTCTATAGTTAACATTCATTGTTAGAACCGTGAAATTGCGATGAAAATCTTTCCAGAACAACTATAAGTTGGTCCTTTTTAGAATGTTTGACATGATAAATCTTTGGCACCTCGCAAATTCATTAAAAGGTTTCCAATAAAATACTGTTTACTTATATGTGTTGATGTTAATTCTATGTAATATCAGATGTTTTGGAAACCAACGGAAAAACGACATATATAAAAAGTAGCTTATGAGTATTTGGTTTACAAATAGTAGCTTTAAGATGGCGAAATAAGAAATAATTACTTTAGGATAACGAAATAAGTATGATTTAGATTGTATTATTTGTGTGTTAATTGTGATGGTAATGTTCTAATCTTAAAGTGTTCGGCATGTCAGTCATTCTTGCTCGATATATAATCGAATCAAGTAAAGAAATTGTGGATACATATGAATGAAGACGAGTATTCTGAAAAGTACTTGTTTTCCGAGTGAGAATGAAGTATAAACCAAAAGAGGAGTTATAATTATTTTAGGCTACAGTACACATTTATTTTTACGTTTGAACCCCTTTTAAGTCAAAAGAGATACAAGTGATGTAATTAGAGATTGTGTTTGTTCTGGGTATAGACAATATTTGACTTTTATGATATGAAATATTAGACTTTCGTGATCTTTCCTTTTTCTGTTGCAATGGGTTGTTTTTGGTACAATTCATATGTGGGTCTATTAGATATTGGCTTTCTCGGTCTTTGCCCTCTTTTGGGGCTATAAGTTGTTTCGGGTAGAATCAAGTCAACAGGGCCTGCAATGGGTCCAGATTGGATTGACTTATTTTTATCAAGATAACAATATTAAGCATGAGCTTGGAAGGAAAAAGCTGTGAGCATTGGGATATTTTCTAAATCGGTTGTTTGAAAGTTTCCGTTGTGGTCCTTATGGATTGAATTATTGCGCTCGTCTCTACTGCAATATGTAATTGCAACAATTATCAACTATAGTTTCCAAATGCAGAGGTGGTCGAATGGCTAAAAAAACTACTTTGTGAACCTAAAGTTTTCTTATGATAAATATTGGCAGTTTTACATGTTCTTTGTTTGACCCGCAATTGAAAAGAAAACTCTCGGGTATAGTAAATTATGCATAATACATTTATTAATTCAAATTTGTAATTATACATAATACTATTAGCCATTTGAGATGACGGAGTTTCGTTTAAACATATTACTGTCCTTTTTTGTTAGTGTTTAGTCTATTTACCAAGTGACTAAAATACTACTTTGACGTGATTTTAAATGTCTACCATACCCTCAGTTACGGGGTTGCCTAGAAGTACCAAAGCAACCGGAGTTTATTTATGGGAAATTGAGCCACGAGGTTGGTTTGAATTTGGAAGCTTCATGTCATCCATAACGAAAGGTAACGACACGTGTTTTCGTTTGTGCGTGATTTTGATCTTGATGCTTTCAATGTGGTCGTCCACATGGTGTTCCTACTTGCTTCTTAAAAATTTAATCAAAAGTTTGAATTATTTATTGTTTTTCTCATAAAATACTTATGCAACTTAATTGTCTTAATTGCAAGGCTTCCAATCAAGCGCATTGAGAAGAAAAAATAAGACTATAAAAGAAATGAACCTGATATGTAATGAATTGAACAAGAATGTTTGAATTTTTAATTACAACGAGCTTTATGGCAAACCAATTCTAGAGGCTGCATGCGTGTGGATGCTTGCAGGTGGTTTTGATTATGTGTGGTTCCGAATACGCCCACATGTGTACGAATGAAATGGGGGGCATGATGTTTTCCAGTTACCAATATTAAAATGTTGAGGAAAAATATACAACTGTTTGTCTCCTTTGGATTAGCGTAGTGATTCTCCTAGACTTAACTTTCGGATGGTTCGTTGAATAAACTATGCACTTACGCAAAATTGGCATCTTTAATTGAATTAAAAATTATTTTAATAACCTTACTTTATATCGGTACATCAACTAAACATGTCACATCAAACCTTATGTGTCTACATGTCAGGCTGGTTCAGAGGAATGAAGCTGCTATTTAGAAATGGTGAAGGGACTTTGTCTTAAACGAATGAGGATGGATCATGGTTTGTTATCTACACACATTTTTTTGTTTGTTTTACGTTGCTACAAACTGATATCTTATGCCATGTTTAATTTAACTTTTAATTACTTTTTACCATATATTTTTTCTAATAAAACCTAAAAATAAAAGCCACAAGTCATACCCGTCCATCGGACGGGTTTTGACACTAGTATATATATATATACGTATATATATATATACGTATATATATATATACGTATATATATATATATATACATATACTTTTAAACTCCCATTTAATTAGTTTGTAAGAAGTATTGACGTAAACTTCTTTCTGTCAATTCTTTATAATAATTCACAGTGCTTTACTTGAAAATCTTTTTTAACGTTATTTATTATATTATTAATATAATGTATATTTTTTAGATAGGGCTGTAAAAACAAGTTCATCGAAGTTAAGACTAAAAATGAATCACTCTATAAACGGTTGAATGTGTAAAAAAAACTTGATGTGTATCAAAAGGCTAAGCGTGTCAAAAAAAATATAACAAAAAAACTTAATGTGTCATTTGAAATTTATCATGAAACTAAGTGTGTAAAAAAATTTAGAATGTGACTTCAAATGTGTCAATAATTTAAATGTGTCACCTAAAATGTATCATGAAATTAAGTGTGTCAAAAAACTTAATGTGTCATTTCAAATGTGTCAAAAACTAAATGTGACACTTAAAATGTATCATGAAATTAATTGTGTAAAAAAAAATTGTGTGTCATTTGAAATGTATCATGAAATTATGTGTGTCAAAGTTATAGTATGTCAATGAATGTGTAAAAGAAAAAATAGTGCATCCACCAATATATCAAACAACTAAGTATGTCAAAAAACTTAATGTGTTATTTAAAGTATTTATTGTCTCACTAAAAATGTGTCAAACATATTAGTGTGTCATGTATCCAGAAAGTTATTAATTACATTGTCACTACTACATACATTCGCATCACAAACGTGTGCCATAAAAAAATGTATGAAAAAAGTAGTGGGTCAATAGAAACGTATATAACCTACAGATGAATTAATTGTGTAGTAGCTAAGAAAGAGGCACAAAAATTAAACATTTAAAAATTGGTCAAACACCTATGATTTAATCTACCATATTTGCCCTTAATTAAAGAAAATTGTGCTATTAAATATTAATTATTTACTAAAACACTATTATCAATTTCATCCATTGATCAATATATATATATATACACACACGAGAGGTTAATATGAGAGATTTTTTTAAGTTGTAAAAATAGAGACTAATTTGGATCATTGGATCAATTAATTGACAATTGATGAGATTCATAGTAAATGAATGGCATTTGTGTAATAAACATCAAGATTAGAGGTATTATGTACCATGAAAATAAATTATTTTAGGGCCTTATGAATAGAATTTAAATATATTAAATACTGCAAATGTGGAAGCTTCTTCTACGTTTGATTTGTTTACATTTTTTTTATAAATCTTTTGATACTCATTTTTTTATTAACGTTTCATACTAAAATTTTGGTGTCATTCATAATTGCATGTTCTTTGAAGAGTGGATATGGGTTTTACTAAATATATGAAGTTTTTGGTGCTTTTTGTATCATATTTCGATGACTTTGCAACTTGTATGAGTCTTAAAAGCTGTTTTGGCAATGTCCTCTGGCCTCATTCTTATTTGGTGGTATCCTGATCTAAGATCCAACTTGGTGAAATACTTAGACCCTTGCAACTCATCAATCAGTTCTTCAATTATTGGTATAGGAAATTTATCTTTGATGGTTTGAGCATTCAATTTCCTATAATCAATGCACATTCTCCAGCTCCCATCCTTCTTTTTAACCATGACCACAGGTGATGCAAATGAACTTTGGCTCTCCCTGATTACCCCTGAATCCAGTAACTCTTTAACCATGGCTTCTATGGCATCTTTCTGAATAGGTGGATGTCTGTAGGGTCTCACATTAACTGGTACTGAGCCCTCTTTCAATTCAATCTTGTGATCATAATGCCTGATAGGGGTAAGGTAGTTGGTAAAGCAAACACATCTTCATAATTCTGCAATAATTGAGTGATTGTTGTATCTTGATGGTCCACATTAGTAGTCTGAAACATTGCCATTTCAGCCATTGGATAGACACAAAGTACCATTGAGGACAATTGAGCTGTAGCAATTGGTATTTTCTTGCCTTTCATCCACTGCAAAGTTGACTTTTGTGTGCCTCTAAGTGTAACTTTCCTTCCTTCATGGTAGAAAGCCATCCTCAATTCCCTGAAGTTCCACATGATATCTTCTAAAGTAGACAGCCATTGGACCCCAAGAACCATTTCACAACCCCCCAAAGGAACTAACATAGCACCAGTTGTAAAAGTTTCACCCTACAACTTCCAAGTAAAATTTCTACAAACTGAAGTGCTAGTCAAATGATTCCATCTGCCACATCCACTTGCAAAGGAACTGTAGCAGTGATTCTACACCCCATATTCTTAGCTGTATTGGTGTCAATGAAATTGTGTGTGCTACTTGAATCAATTAGGATATGGATTTTGAATTTCCCAATGTGACCACAAACTTTCATGGTTTGAAAATGAGGAATTCCAGTTAAAGCATGAAGGGAAATTTAAGGTGTGATTTGTGGTGTAAACTCAATCAACTCTCATGTTTCTTCCTATGCTTGGTGCTCATAATAATCTGGTAACAACAACTGCTCATCTTCCTCTGTCCCATTTCTGTCCACCACAACCTCTAAAGCAAACAATTGACCACTACACTTATGACCCGGAACATACTTTTCATCACAATAAAAGCAAAAATTCTTTGCTCTCCTTTCTTGAAATTCCTTTTGTGACAATTGCCTTTTGGGATAAGGTGTGTTAAAACTACTCTTAGCTGCTAAAGTAGTGGCTGGTGCAGGAAACTGTTTCACTGTTGTGCTAGTTTGAGGAATGTGGTTCTGATTATGAGTCACAAATCTAGGTGTAGGTAGCAATGGTGGCTTATACTTCTGCTTATTCACCTTAAGCATAGCTTCTTGGATTTTAGACAATTGGTATGCTTCTGCTAAAGTCCTAGGCTTAAACATTCTTACTGCTAACTCCACATCAGTTTGTAAACTAGCAATATAAAAACTTATTTGCTGATCTTCAGGCAAAATTACTCTACTAACCAATTTGTCAAATGCATTATGATATTCCTCAATAGTGCCTACATGCCTAACATTCTTTATATCAGCCATAGGATCATCAAAAGCATTTCCAAATCTTTCAAGAATAGCAGTTCTATACATAGGCCAAGTCACAGTTTCACCCATAATATGAACAAATTGTCTATGCCACATACTAGCAATGTCAAAAAGATGAATGGAAACAAGTTGTACCTTATGATGATCTGGCACATTGTCAATCACAAAGAACTGTTCACACTTATACATCCATTCCCTTACATTTTGACCCCCAAACTTTGGAAACTCTATCTTAGTCATTCTGGTGAATTGTGGTGGTTGTGGACCTCTACTTGTACCTTCACCATCTGATCTCCCCACTTCCACAGTCCTATTGCTATGAGCATTCAAAGCTTCAGTCACAATAGATCTCATATCAGCTCTAACTCTTTCCAAAGCTGCATCAACATGAGCAGTTACCCAAAGTTTGATACTATCATCCACATGTGGTTCTAAAGTGTTGTTTCTCATTCCCATAACCATGACTTCAGTTAGTTTGTGTCAAGAAAAGAGACAGTTACATCACAGAGTAAATCCACCATACAATTCCTAACTAACGTGTGTATGAATTGGAAATGGAATCAAATCGAATAGAAACGGGTTTTGTGATAGGTCACTAGTTTTACAACACAAGCATCAATGAAAGAAATAGAGAAGAGATAGAGGTCGGTTGAACAATATCCAAACACACACACACGTATACAAGTAAACGGTTAGGCGTAGAATGTGAGTGAAAGAAATAAATTGAACAACCAACCCTCAAGTGAGGGTTATACAAGAGTATTTATAGTAGGGAAGCTAGGGCAACACTCCTAGTTCCCATCCTTTTCCTTATTGGGCTTGGCCTAGGCTTATGGGCCTTCTACATAAGCCTAAGGCTAATTACTAACATAAAGACCATATTAAGCTAACTATTATATATGAATTACAAATACTTGAATTAATGTTTAGGAATGATTCCAACAATCTCCCCTCAAGTATTGGTGATGAATGAATGTAAACGGTGAATGTGCTGATGTAATAGTAGCTTTGACGTCTTCTGACATTCTTTTTTCTTGTGAGAAGAATTGCCTTGATTTTGAACAATCTCCCGGTGTAGAAATTGTTTTCTTTAAACATTACGCTTTGATGTCATATTTATCTTTGTTCTTTGTTCATTGTTCTTTGTGATGAAAGTGATAGTATGTTGTTGTTGCATGCATCAAGTCTGCCTCAGGTCTGCTTCGCTGCTCCAGTGTCTCCACGTTATTCTTCAACATGCTCACACGTTCTTTGACGTTGGAATTCGATCGATGAAGTTCTTTAAGTCTTTAAACTTGTAGATTCTTTGATTTGACGAAGAATCATTCTGACTTTTGTGTTGCTTTTAGATGGAACTTCCATTAGTGATGATGTTGGCGTGAGCATGTGAAGAATCTGCACGATCATTCCACTCCAGAGCTTCCATAAGAAGAAAACATTAAAACGGTTAGTAATAAGCGGATTCCGGCACTTACAAGTTTGAACCTCGAGAGTGTTAACAGCATAGTGTGAAAACACAACTCTAATTCTCACAAAGGCCGTTCACGAACCGGAGTCCCACAAGTGAGATAACGCGATGTACCGAAGTACATCTACGATTCGAATGAGTGCGAGGTACACCGAAGCATCACCTCACGACTATAGACCGTTTGAGACACACTAAGCGTAATCCACGTGGAGTTACCGAAGTGCACTGGCGTCAGGGCACGTTTGATGTTGACCTTGGCAGGAGTTTCCATTTAATCACTGAGGATCACTGATGTGAACCTCTCATAAATGTTCTCGACAGATTGCTAAGATCTGTGAAGGACTCGATAACGTACCACTGATGTTCTTATTGTTGAACATCAAGTGATGAAATGTCAAGTGTACCTAAGAGATATTTTGATGAATCTCGTGGCTCTAGACTCAATTGTGCGTTTTGGTTTTCCTGAGCAGAGACTAGGGAGAGGGTCTCCTTCTTCAATATCGGCAATCTCTAAGAGAAAGCCGAGATAGATTATGTAGGGTTCCTGTGAGAATGAAACAAGCTTCTGTTGAGAGAAACTTGAGTGGCTAAGAAGGTTTAGTGCATGCGTCACCGGGTCCATGACGACTTTTAATCTTCAATACCGGTGTCATCAAGTGACAACCGATAGGCGTATGAATTGAACCCGATTATGCCCTAAGTTGAATAATCTGGAGGGCTATTTCTTTTCACCATTTTCTTTGCATTTCTTTTTGATTCTTCAACTCCTTCTTTCTCCGATTCTCATTTTCTCCTTTTTTTTACAATCATACCTAAGGACTTCTAAATTCTAACTATTTGTGGTGTCCTTGGGTAGATCCGTCCGGCTCTGGCGGATCATAGGACGGTTATTCCTAACTTTAGTCACCTTATAACTCCATGACTAACCTATGTTGCCATAAAACCATTTTCATAAAAAATCTCTCAAAGTGTTTGTGAATGAAAAACATTTTAGTACCACTGTTGAGAGATGAATGTTTTGCATAAATACTCCCCCTCCACATGTGCTTAAGAGGTTTTACGGAAATTTTTTTGAATTGATCAACTCAAGATAGACAATTCCCCGCGAGACACGGTTACGTTGCATAGTTAAATAGTTACATTGTCAGCTTTTAGGTGACAACTAGCTCTAATAACTATCTTGAAGGTGTAGACAAACCTTGAAAGGTTGTAAAAACCCGTCAGAGTTCATGTCTACCAAGAGTTTCTCGAATGGTACATTCTACTCGGACAAGTCCTTTGCGAGACACGTTTACATCACTAGCGAACTAGCTTGAAATTATTACCCGTCCAGGACAAGTCTTTTTGAGTTACTAACGTTTAGGATCTCGTCAATTTGTTGGTTAAGTCTTTTCACATGAGAATTCAACTAGCAACACACAACATATTTCTTATCACATATTTTCTCCCCCTCAAAAATGGCATATAAAATGTTATTTTTGAAAAGTTGAGAGTAAATATGACCATTTCGAGTGTTGCGGGAAGAGCGAGACAAAGAACATTTTTTGAACAAAGTTTTAAAGTCAAATACTCCCCCTCAACAAGTGATATAAACGGTTGAGGTTTTGAAAATCATAAGGGGAAGTACTTGTTCTTTTGAGTAAAACCTTTGAAAAATGAAAGGTTTGATAAGGTTTACTCAAAAGTAAGAAGCTTTCGCTCCTTATATAAGGATTGTGGCACTGAAGAGTACCACAGGGTCCTTTCTTGACAATTACGGGTTCTACACTGTTATGTGTGCACAAGCCATTAACATAATAAATCACACATCCAAAGTTATAATGAAAGAAGCAGTTCAAGGG
This sequence comes from Chrysanthemum makinoi, assembly GCA_910596185.1. NCBI lineage: Eukaryota > Viridiplantae > Streptophyta > Magnoliopsida > Asterales > Asteraceae > Chrysanthemum > Chrysanthemum makinoi. The sequence goes on along the minus strand of OU343216.1, from coordinate 164,709,663 downwards.
GTACCAGGTAGTCCAGTGATTTTGCTAGGAGTGCGAACAGGGCGTTGATAGCTGGTGATGTTAATCCTTGGTCGACCACCAACAAAGCTTTCCAATCTTCTGAACTGATCCCTTCGATACAACCGTTCATCAATCATTTTGATGATCCTCTTCACATCCCTACGATCCTGAGAATTCCATCGCTTAGGAGACCCAATCTTTTGATGTATATCCTTCAACCTATAAGCCAATCCGTCCCTAACCATCTTCAAAGTGTGATCCCCAAAATTTTGAAGCTCATTACACGCCATCAAGCAATTTCGTTGAAGTTCACTGCGATAAACGACGCCGAATGGTTTGCTGATAAGCGTATATTGTGGAAGCTGGTTGATGTCGGGAAGATCTAGCTGAGGTGGAGTGAAGTTGACATGGGTCTGATATGATTCAACTGCAAGCTGGAGATCTTCTACACGTTCTTTGATGACTATGCGTCTGATGAAGATAAACAAGGACTTAATGAATTCACATTGTACTTCAGTTGAGAATTGTCTCATGCGACCCTGTACTTTTGCAAGGTACATGTCTTCAATGTCGTTTAGAGACAAATTCTCAAAGTCCGCTTCGGAGAATGCATAATCCCTTTCATCTTGTCGTTTGACCACGATATTCTTTAGGAAAGTATAGTCCCACTTAGACGAAAGATCAACGTGTTGAATAGCAACGATCCCTTTAGTACTATACACTGCATGTTGAGAATTTTGAACCTGGCAGCTTCTGTAGTAGATTCTTCGGCGTTTCGGCCAATGATGAATCCCATACAGTGCATCACGGTCATACTCTTCCACTGTGTTGGAGAACATGTGGTTAGCTCTTTCCTCGATGGCTATGCAGTTTGATTATATGGCTGCCGGGAATGGAAGTGTCAAGGATGTAGCGTATTTCCTTGAACCATCGCTACCATGTAGAAGAAATTCCAAGTCTTTGTTGAAGAAATATTGGGATGGAATCCTAGGCTGATCTGGTTGGCCAATTGTTGGTAAAGGTTTAGACCAGTCGGTGTAATATGGAGGGTTGTCCCGTTTGGTGAAGTCGATGTTTGCTTCTGGGTTGAGCCAATCCATGTTGTTAGACATGGCTCGAGCAATGTTTTCAAGGTGATATTCGACCTCGATGGCACTTTCCGAGCTATCTTTTAACAGTTGAAAAGCTTCGTTCTTGATTCGCTTCAACTCAGATTTCGTCATCTTCTTTACTCGGAATTTTTCTTGCAGTATCTTAGCATGCTCCAATGTATTACCATCTACCAGATCTTGACCTTCAGCTGGGTAGGGAGTGGAGTTAACAAGTGTAGAAAACCATTCAAATTCCTCTGTGTCATCTTCATCTAGCCATGATACGACGTCAGCTATGGGCGCCTTCTTCTTCTTTTATTGGGAGAGGCGGGTTGTTGTTGGGGCTCATGGAATTCCTCATCATCACTACCCGTATACTCAAAGTGGACACCGGTTTTCTGAGTCTGGGGCGGTAACTCAGAATCCTGAGGTTTATCAGTAGAAGAACGAGGAGGAGATCTTTGCTGAGCAGGAGTCCTTTGGGGTGGAGGTAGCATAGAAGATGATTCACCAGACTTCTTCGGGCGTTTAGGCTCTTTCTCCTTATCCTTATCTTTGTCTTCATCGTCTCTTGGACGTTTTGGCCTTTCAGCTTCTTCTCTGCATGCTGACTTGAGTTGGTATTCCAGCAATGCTTCAAACAATTTACCTTCATAGGAGGCAAATGTTGCAGAGCGTTTTGACATTTGAGCTACCAACCGGTTGACCAATTCAGCATCTGAGAAGATTATGGGATCAACTAGATTGATGTTCACATGCATGGGAGTTGATTTCATAGTCTGCTTAGCCAGATGAAGTAGATTCGGATAGAGTTGTTTGGTGAATAACTCCTTTGTAACTTTAGGAACAATGTCAAGAAGGTACTGATGAGTGTATCCTCTGATCATTTCGTCCATTTTCCCTTGAAGATCATCCTGCATGAGCTTCTGGAAGTATTCCCTTTCAACTTGCATCTTGTCCTTCTCATCGTGAAGATACCTTATCTGATCAGCAATGAAATTCAGCTTTCTATAGAGCATGCCTTTCTTTCTGACCCGTTTGACAGCTTTGACGATTCGATTCTTAGCTTGAGGCATCCAAGATGGAGTTGGCTTCTTTACTGATTTGGATGTTGATTTTGTTGATCTTGTTGATGGTGGTGGTGAAGAATGAGAGGAAGAATCTGATGACGAAGAAACATGAGGAGACTCGGGGTCCTTAGGAGGCTCAGAAGTTTCCTCTTTAGAACGTTGTGGACTATCTAGAAGAAGGTTATCATAATCGGTTTCTTCATCATTTCCAGATTTAGTCTTTTCATCAGCCTTAGTCTCAGCACCAGAAGTCTTTTCAATTTTTTCCTGTTCTGGTTCCTCAAACTCATAATCAATAGAATCCTCCACGAGCTTTTGTTGTTGCACAAGAGTGGTGGCACCAGTTCCCTTATCGGGTCGATGAACCGCATCAGGAATTGGTGAAGAGTGAATTCCACCACTTGAACCTCCGGGGCCACCCATTTGATCCTTAGCAAATTCTTTTGCCACGTGTTGGAGTCTAAGGAATTTGAACTTCTTCCTGTAATCAGTTTCCAACGGCTCTTCATCTGAGCTTTCTTCATAAGGCACAAGTACTGGAGTCTTCCCTTTTTCTTGGATAGGCTGGTGGGTGGGAGGTTTAGCTCAAGGAGGTGCATCGGTTGCTTGATCGAGTAGAAGATCTCTTCGTCTGATTGTATATCTTCAGAGCTTTCGTCCACAAGCTTTCTTTGCGGTTCAGATTTGGGAATGGGAATAGGAACAGATTCCTTAGAGGGAACAATCCTTTTACTTGGAGGATTCCTCTTGGGGTACTTCCTTTGACTTTCAGTGCTTGTGGCACTTCCTGCACTGCCTCTTCTGGTTCTCCGTATAGGTGTACCAGAAGACTTCTCATCGAGATGACCAACTTTGCCTTCTCTTACTGCTACCCGATACCTTTTGTATGTCTCGAGCTTTTTGATTTCGTCAGTCAGAAGGTGATCAGGTAACACAACACCCTGTTTCTTTGTTGTCGATTCCTTGATTCTGATTGATAGGATAGGCTCAGACAACACGTCGTGATTGTTGGGGTCATTGAGCCTCTTGGGAATATCAGGATGAAGCTCAAGTGCTCTCTGGATCAACAGTTTAGTGTATCTGACATAGGGAATTTTTGAGCCAAGTTTTTTGAGAAATGACATCATGTCATCCCATATCAGAACTTCAATTTCGATGTCCTTCTTGTTGATTAATGACCAAAATATTTGCAGTTCCATGAGCTTGGGATGCTCATAGCCACTATCACGACCAGAGACAAATTTGATGATGATGATGTAGAGAGTTCTCCACGGTTGAGGAATGTTTTTAAGCTCCACATGAGAATGCTTAGTGATAATTCCTGAAGCTTCATCATAGCCAATATCAATTAAGAATTGCAAAACTGTCTCTTCAGTAGGTGTGGCATAGAAGTCGGTTGGCTCGATGTTAGGGATAAGAAGAACAGCCCGTAAGTCTGCATGTGTGATGGTGACTTGTTTGTGATTGAGCGTCACTGTCACTGTACTTTGACCTTGGATCCTTTGCATTGAATTCCAGAACTGATGAATGTAGATCTCCGGCACTATAGCAGAATGTGAGAGCATGTTCTGGTAGGGATGGTTCTTTAAAACATCCACAACAATCAAGCAGGAAGATTCAGAGCAGGTGAGGGTTTCAAAGTCAACCCGAAGATTGTTCTTTCCAATCTTCCTCGGATAGCCATTCGGGAAGATATCGGCAACTGTGAGAACATCTGGTGCATCCACATTCATTTGAGCAGCCATGTCGTGATCTGAAATAACATTAGCCAAAAGAACCAACATATCGAAAGACATCATGTTAGTCAACAGATGGTTTTATTGTCTAATTATTGAATGTACAATGTCAATGATTGTTACGAGACCAAAGTCACTTGTTTGTTCAATAGTCCAATGACGTCGTGATAAGTTTCGTGAGTTAGTTAACTTTAGGTTTTAAAGTTTATGTTATCACATAGTTTTCACAACACATTACACATTTAAGCTTATTAGTGACATTATTGGATTCGTGATGTTATGATTAATTTATTTACAAGTTTGCACGCGTAACAATTCATAATGAAGGTTTGATCAAGGCTTAGGCGTAGAAATGGTAGCTTATGCGTAAACAGTAGAGGTATACGCGTAGACGCAAGCTTATGCGTACGATCCTTACTTACGCGTAAGAAATGTTACGCGTAGGAAAAGGGGACCTTAAGCGTAGAGCTTACGCGTGGCGTATGTAAAACCTGCACGCGTAAGGCTTACTCGTAAGAGTAGACCTTATGCGTAGAGGTCACTGTTTACGCATATCCTTCACGGGATACGCGTAGTCCCTTATGTAGAACCTTACGCGTAACTTGATTACGCGTAAGATTTCTCTTACGCATAACTTTCTACGCTTAAGGTGATCCTTATGCGTAGAGTTTCAATAACCTTGATTCTGTGTTTTACGAGTAGCAAGCCTGAAATAACATCATCATAAAATCAATATGAGCATTAACATTCATTCTAAAAACATATCATGGCATGAAACTCATCAAACAGTTTACGCGTAAGATAACATACGCGTAAAGATTACGCATATGAAATCTAACCATAGGAATTGCACCAAAGTGTTTCTGGTAAGTCTTAGAGGCATACTAATTTGTTTTATCCAAGTTTTAACATCAAATTCAAGGCCAATCAAGAAAACCCAACTCGTATGAACTAGAACCCTAATTTTCAATTTATGAATCATTAGTGTTTCTGGGTAGTTTCTGGGCTTAGATATGATTAATTCAACTTGAAAACAACATTGTACAACAATATTTAACACCAAAAACATTCACATATGAAAACGCCCAAACCCACGCATAAACCCTAATTTCCAAAATCCATCAATTCGTGTATCTGGGTACATTTTGAGGATAAAAATGATATCATTGATGTTTTAAAAACGTTTTGACACTATCTTTTTAACCACAAACACACAACACATGATCATGTGTTCTTATGCATATGCGTAGAACACATAATCAACCATATACGTAAATTTAACCATTGGATTTGTTTGAAAAACCAAACCAATGTTTAAAATCTTGTTGTGAATACAATGACACTTACAAATTGATGATCAAAACACCGGATTTGAAGATTGATTTGTATGCGTAGGATTAGTTTGGTTTGTGTAATAAATGTGAAGTGATAATGTTAGGTGGAGGTGTTTTATTAAAATAACTTTAAGGTTTTGGCAGTTTTAGTCCCTCCACCTTTTCCATTTTCATCCAAAGCCTTTTAACTTCCATTTTGGTTACCAAATGATAGATTTTAAGAAAGAAACTTGACGACACTCCCCTCGACTTAAGAATTAATGAAAGGTTATAAGTTTTAGTCCGAGGAGTTTCAGTAAACCAGAAATGTGACCACCATTTTAAAGAAACAACCGGAATCGGATAACATGCAAGTACACAGATGTTTTGAAACAGTTAAGTATTTATTTTCTCCCCCTCAACACTTGATCAGAAAAATACTGAATTTTGAAAGATTATAGTGTTGACGGAAGAGATGTACTTGCCATGCTGAAAGAAAATTAGATAGAAGAATTTTTTTTTGTTTTATCAGGTTTTATATTTTTGTATTTTGTTTTTGAAAAATATTTACAAAAAAAAAGATTTTGGTGTTTGGACAGTTTTATGACTGTTTTAGGAGGTCATCCAGTTCCTCTTGAGTCAAACACCGCATACCAATACGGTAGACCAACTCATTAAACCTAGCGGGAGGCAAGGATTTGGTGAGAAGATGCGCCAATTGGTATTCTGCATGAAGTATAATTCAACCTGCACTGTTCTACATGGTCCTTGATGAAATGATAGCGAAGATCGATGTGCTTTGATTTCAATGCTGAACTCGGTTGCACGAGATCGCAATGGCACTCCGATTGTCGCAGACATCGGGATGTCAAATACGTAACCATAATCTTTGAGTTGTGTTCTCATCCAGATGACTTGAGCACAACACGCGGACATGGCTACATATTTTGCTTCGGTTGATGACAACGATGTACAATCCTGCTTCTTTGATTGCCAAGACACCAGTTTATCACCAAGAAATTATAGTGCTCCTGAAGTACTTTTCGTGAATCTAAACATCCTGCGTGATCAGCATCTGAAAAAGCGATTAGTTCAAAACCGAATCCCGGATACCAGATCCCCAAGTTAATGGTTCCCTTGATGTATCAGAGGATTCTTTTAGCCTCAGAGAGGTGGGTTTCAGTTGGTCTTGACGGATAACGGGAGCATAGATAAACGGCAAAGACAATATCAGGTCTGCTAGCTGTTAGATACATGAGAGACCTAATGATACTTCGGTATTTTGTAGGGTCGACTAATTTCCCATGTAAATCAGCGTCTAGCTTCTTGGTATGAGTCATTGGTGTGGCATAAGTGTCACAGGTTTGCATTCCAAATTTGTTTAACAATTCAAGGGCATATTTGGACTGACTCAAGAAAATACCACGGGGTGATTGATGAACTTGCAGTCCTAGAAAGAACGTAAGTTCACCCATCATTGACATTTCAAAATTTTTCTTCATTAGTTTTGCAAAATTGTTTGAGTACTTTTTATGTGTAGACCCAAAAATGATGTCATCCACGTAAATTTGAACAATTAAGATATGTGCCCCGTGATATTGTATAAAAAGAGTAGGGTCAACCGAACCTTTGGTGAAATTATTGGCAATGAGGAAAGATGATAGCTTGTCGTACCATGCCCGAGGAGCTTGTATGAGACCATACAGAGCTTTGTTCAGTTTGTAGACATGGTTCGGGAACTCAGGATCAACGAATCCATCTGGTTGGCTGACATAAACCGTTTCTTTAAGTTGTCCATTGAGAAACACCGTTTTGACATCCATCTGATTGATCGTCATATTCATATGAGCCGCGAACGCGAGAAATATCCGAACAGCCTCAAGACGAGCAAACGGAGCAAAAGATTCTTCAAAGTCTATACCCTCTTCCTGACGATAACCCTTAGCAACTAGACGTGACTTGTTTCGGATAACGTTCCCTTCAGCATCCAATTTGTTCTTCCAAATTCATTTGAGACCGATGACGTAAACCCCTGTTGGTCTTTCAAGCAGTTCCCATACTTCAAGACGTTTGAATTGGTTGAGTTCTTCTTGCATGGATTCAATCCAGGGGTCTTTTGTCATTGCGTCTTTAATGCTTTTGGGCTCAGATTGGCAGACAGTGAGTGCACAAATGTAATGTTCACCGTCTGAGTGAAGACGTTGTCTTCTAACGACTGGTTGATTCGGGTTGCCAATAATATTTTCCATAGGATGGTCTTTTGTCCATCTATGTGTAAAGGGTTGATGTTGGTATACATTGTGCAGATTTTGAGGATTCAAATGGTTTGTTGAAGATTCCGCGACATCTGGTGCAGCAGTCTCATTGGCAAACGGGTTAATAAACGCATTTGGATCAAAATCGGCAAGTTGGGGTACTTCATTAAGAACATCATCAGCCGGTTCATCATTGTTGGAAGCGGTTTGTTCAACTGTTGTGGTGGAGTCAACTGGTGGTGCTTCTTCAACCGTAGTTGTTGTAGTAGGTGTATCAGGTAGAAGAGTAGTATCAGGTTGAGCAGCGGAAACGGATACACCGGAGCACGTTCATCAATATCGTCACCCAGCGAGCAAATAGCCTTTCCATTTGTTGACGAGGTGAGTGGGGGCTTTGTTCAGTGATGATGGGGTTTGGGGAAAGTTTAAGCGGTTGTGACGGGTTCCAAGCGTTATACACGAAGCCATTATGAAGAAGTTTCAGAATCAGCTTCCCCTTAAACTGACAACTGTCTTTAGCATATTTGAAACTTTGTTGAACTCTACATTTCCTCTAACTTTTGAAGGTTTCAGTATGCAGCGGAAGTTGTAGATGAGCCGTAAACCAAA